>CM056171.1:24229838-24500368 GCA_029691765.1 Entomobrya proxima
AGGAAAATGCTCACTTCATGTTCGCTCGCGTACAAAAACTTGATGCATTGTGTGATGATAAAATTGTTTGGTATGCCATATAGCCGATTTACACAAGTTCTTGAATGTGCGTAGGAATTTCTGTAAGTGTCGAGCCACTTGTTTTAGCCAGTGCATATTTGACTGCACGCATGTGTGCGCGTGCTAAGTAAAACGTTGAAAGTTCAGAGTTGATTTGTGTAGTACAGTACAAACACTGTGTACATAGGCTTGACGGCAATTCTACTTCAAGCAAACTTTTTAAAGCTTAGGAGAACCTGTGAATCTTTAAAAGACATTAAGCAAAACTGGAAGCATAAGTCGTGCGGCGGTTCCTCTGTTGGGATTCCTGTATGTTTTGTAAAAAACGATTTAAGGCGAGTGTAAAATATAGTTTATTTGAATTTTCTTTTTCCAGTACACATGTCCTTAAAACAGTAAAACCTAGTACACGTGGTTCTGAATTTGGATGTTTTATAGATTGTATTTCCTTTTATTTCAACACGAGCTCCATTCATCTGTTTGACCTAGTAATAGATTAGCATTAAGTAAGAATAAGATGAATGATGGACAATTCGGCAAATAGTTGTACTGTTGTACTGTGCTTAGAAACTTCTCGCGTGGAACTGATTGAGTCATTCCTTTGCGGATGTTTGACGGAAATTGAATTTCTCATTTTTTCTAAAAACTCATTGTTGCATCCTACGTATTGTTGTTACCTATATATCCTGCTTATCCTGATGAAAACATCAGTTCCATGCTTACTCCTTTGTTTCAAGCTGAAGTTTCCCATATGCCGTTGAAAGAGCTACGAAATTTATTGACGTCACTACTAGTAGCTAGTTCCGGAAATGGAAACGGATGTAAGAAAACGAATGGTAAGATTGTTCGCATGAAGGTATTTTATGAACACGTTTTTTGCTAATTAACATTGATTAGACACGTTGAAAACCATATTCTAAAAATGGATATTGATCGTAGTTACGGATGTAGCATTTTTAAATTGGACAACATAAAAATGAGATAGAATACAAGTAAATCATACTATTGTCCCCCGAGTAATAAAGCACACACAAGTGGTTGCAGTATTATTTGTGAAATTGTGAGCAAACGGTTACATTGTTTTGTTCATATTTTACATTACAATTGCTGGTATACTAACATCTTTTCGTCTGCTCTGGTAAGTAGTAACATTATGTTTTACCTTTACCTAATCCAGTGACATCAAGACTTTTCTAATAGACAATAAATCATTCAAGGCAGGAGCAATGGATTTACCCACATTCCTTGTAGGTGTAGTGCAGAAAAAATCAAGCAAAAAGTGCTAAATAAACATGATGAGACACAAGCAACCACTTGCAAGAATTGCGTCTTAAAGCATAAAATCATGAAAAAATCTCAACAAAAAATCGCTGTTGCGGGATTCCCCATGCAAATCTCATTTTATCTTTGCATACCTACTCATGTAGTGTGAAGTGAATACTACGAATGTGCAATATTAAAAGCTCTTTTGTTAGTATGCGCATTAAACATGCACGACTATGACATTTTCGTATGAGACAACATAAGAGAATGTTTTAACTGTATTCATACAGTAATGTGTGTTACAATGTGCTAAACTGTTGAAAGTACTTATCATATACAAGTGTATACATGCAGTGTGGACACATTCTGAGAAAATATTTACACGCACTAAATTCTTCGTGTCAACACAGGGCTCATCAATCCAACACTTTTTTTAGCTAAGGAGAGTAGACATTTTTAGATCCTGGAAGTGTTGCACTGCACTCAAGCTTTGTTAGCAAGTGTGCAAAGTATCATTGTTTAATATCATGTTTGCTTACATCATCGTCTTACAAAAACTGACTTAAAAAGTCAATAAATAGTGGAAAAATATGTATTATCTCGTTTTTTCTATCAACAAATCCGGCATGCTATTTTCATAAACGCATCATAAATATATTAAAGTCAGTGTTACTGTTTACTATACATTCAGACATGCGAAACGCATAGAAAGGTTTATTACAAATTTTGTTGAACGTAATATTCAAATGAGCTGGGATAACAATGATTTTCTTAGGGCATAAACAATTCAGAACATTTATTAGAGTTCGTGATTTAGAAAAATGAATCAGGATCTAAATTTTTGTTTTTTGGCTAGAACAAACAAAATGTGCATTCATTAAAAACGGATCCGACTTTTCTCATCTTTGTTTGCATCCATCAATTTATGACTTGCACGCATGGAATATTGAAAATCAACACAAGGTTTCGAATATATGGCTCAAGTACCTGTGTTTTAAGAACCGCCCATAAAGTATATATTTAATTCGCTGAAGAAATGTAGAAAATATTTGTTTAAGAAAAACACTTTTCCTAAACAAATATTTATTGTTCACCGAATTCATTTCAAACTGGATTGTTGCTGGTTTAGTGCGCACAAGTACTATTTTTAATATAATATGCTCTTCCATGCGTTTGTTTGG
This sequence comes from Entomobrya proxima, assembly GCA_029691765.1. Classification (NCBI taxonomy): domain Eukaryota; kingdom Metazoa; phylum Arthropoda; class Collembola; order Entomobryomorpha; family Entomobryidae; genus Entomobrya; species Entomobrya proxima. The sequence continues at coordinate 24,232,343 of CM056171.1, forward strand.
AGTCCACTCGTTTTGAAAGATTGAATCTCTTTCTTCCAAAGTCTACAGTCTGCAAACTAAAAATCGAAATATTTGGCCTTCAAATGAGTATTCTTGATAAATCTATGCTGATTTCTAGACTGGTGAATCTAGAATTATAAAAGTTGAAAATCACACAGATCCACATTCATCGTTGGGGAAAATTGCACATTGTAAATCATATTTGCCGTCAACTCAAGTGTAATCTACTCATAATATCAAAGATTTTTCAGTTGAAATGTGCACCATGTAATTGGTGTTGGCAATGTTGACTTACCCGAACCTATCCCCCATGGAGTTAGGCCAAGGACACGGTAACTGGAGCTTTGCATTACATATTATTAGTTTTAGAAACATGTGTTATCATTTCTGTAGAGAGATACAAATTTTTAAAATTGGTCATGTATACAGTCAGGGATCAAGGGGCCTATATAAGCCCCTAGGGGCCAATATAGGCCCCTAGCGAAAGGGCCTATATTGGCCCCTATGGGGGCCTATATAGGCCCCTAGAAAAAAAAGTTGAGATTTTTTGGATTTTTTCGAATATAAAAATTCCTGAGACATTTCGTCAGTGTAAAAAGTGTCTAAAATCGTCATTTTCACATTTTTGACACAACTAAATATGGTTTTTGGGAAAAATTATTTTTTGATTTAGGGGCCTATATAGGCCCTTATAGGGGCCAATATAGGCCCCTAGAAAATTTCGAAAACAATGATTTTCAAATAACTCATCAACCACAATAGGTGACAACAAACAAAAATACACGTAGTAATCAGAAAGAAATCCCGGATTTTCTGAAAAACAAATTAGTCAAAAACTGTACATCGTTAGAAAGTTATGATAAATTAAAATTTTAAAACTTTATATCTTATTTTTCTCGAAAAGTAAGGGGGAAAGTTTACCTAAAATTTTGACACTTTGTAGCAAATTTTTTGTAGAATCCAAATCTGGAATCAAATTTATCGGCTCTTGTAACACAAAGGCTCTGAAAACTATTTTACAATTTTTTAACGAGAAAATTACATTTGAAAATTTCCAGAGCCTTTGTGTTACAAGAGCCGATAAATTTGATTCCAGATTTGGATTCTACAAAAAATTTGCAACAAAGTGTCAAAATTTTAGGTAAACTTTCCCCCTTACTTTTCGAGAAAAATAAAATATAAAGTTTTAAAATTTTAATTTATCATAACTTTCTAACGATGTACAGTTTTTGACTAATTTGTTTTTCAGAAAATCCGGGATTTTTTTCTGATTACTACGTATATTTTTGTTTGTTGTCACCTATTGTGGTTGATGAGTTATTTGAAAATCATTGTTTTCGAAATTTTCTAGGGGCCTATATTGGCCCCTATAAGGGCCTATATAGGCCCCTAAATCAAAAAATAATTTTTCCCAAAAACCATATTTAGTTGTGTCAAAAATGTGAAAATGACGATTTTAGACACTTTTTACACTGACGAAATGTCTCGGGAATTTTTATATTCGAAAAAATCCAAAAAATCTCAACTTTTTTTTCTAGGGGCCTATATAGGCCCTCATAGGGGCCAATATAGGCCCTTTCGCTAGGGGCCTATATTGGCCCCTAGGGGCTTATATAGGCCCTTTGATCCTTGACTGGTATAATATCTGAAGAAGCCTAGTAATATTTCGATTTTCGGCTGACTTTTACTGATTGCAAGTAGTGAGGCGTAGACTCTTGCTATATCATATTCATAATGTTTCTAGTTCTATCATGTTGATCCTTTAGGACCACGTATGGTGCTCCATGAGGATCTTATGTCATAAAGGAAATTGGATTCACAGGTTGGTTAAGTCAAACTCTTGGATATGCGCTCGGTGTTTTGCATTTTAATGGGTTTTTATTAGAGTACATGACGGTCCCATATTATACCTTGTACCTTGCTCTTATCGTATCACATTTCGGATAAAAGAAAGCAGGCGTCACTGTTTGTGTGAGATGCTGAAAATGAAAGATTCATTCGAGTCATCCGAGATGTATACGCAACATTACCATCGACGAAAAAGCATTCGGCATATGAAAAGCTTGCTACTACTATATTATGACTATTATGACTACTATATCAGTCTAACAGTAATTGCTACCACAAATATGAGGAAAATCTCAAACCCTTCTCGGTTTACATTTATAACAAAGTGTTGGTAATGTAAATGCGATGATATTGTTAGCACAATGATGATCATACTCTTCTTACCCTCACCGCTTCTGTGATTCCTGGAAAGCGGATTTCTGCAAATTTCAAAATATTGTACTTGTGAATATGATTTATGACATGAAGAGGCATGCGGCTGTGTTTGCAATGCAATACTAAGCGAAGCGAGGCACTCTAAAGAAACGACATCTTCACTGATATTATTATATGGTGGAGTGTTTCTGTCCTGCTTTCAAATTACCAAGTTTGCAACTAGAAATATACAAGTCCTGCTACATGGATGACGCAGTGTTTGCCATGTCATGTGGGGATATTTCTGAACAAGACAGATTGGTATATCCACTTTACATTTATGGAGAAGTTTTGTGGTGGCGCACATGACTATGAAAGAAAAGTTTGAATAGCCGGTACTCAATAGACTTTTGACAGTTTCACGGTAATGTTTTGGTGAGCAAATAACTCAACATTTGTGACTTTGAATTTAAAGTCCTTTGCAAAAGCAAAGCGGATAAGATAAGTAGCATAGAGGGCGTCTGAAATGGCTCGATTGATAAATTTCCTTTTAATATTGAACAATGTTTACTTTTCATCACACAAAGTCGAGGTTGCAAAGTTTCATTAGTAGATTCATCTTCCCATTTGCCACTCGTAAAACAGAACGAGTAAGCTAGCACGGTTTTCTTACAATGGTTATCATTTGCTATCACAAATGTTCGGAAACAGTAAACAGCGTTTCAGGAAAATATACAATGAGCAAAGAAAACACATTCTGCTGCACTACCTCCCTGGTACACTTGCGTTTTGCAGCACAAATGAATATTTTATCGCAGATACGCTATAAATATTCATACTGATTATAGGGTTGTTTTGCTGACACACTGTACTGGTGCTAGTGTTGTAACATTGATACATGTTTATTCTATTGGCAAGTTTATCGATGATTCTAAAAGTGAACTGATTCCTAATCTCATGACATTGACAATCACTTCTTGACCTTCCGACTTGCATGCTTCATTGGCTACGCCTTTATTCTATGCCACATTTTTTCGATTCGCCATTTTTATTGGTATGATATATTGCGCTGTAATGCTCAACAAGCATTTTACCAATGACGAGCGTGTACCCAAACGCCAACCATTGAACATTTTATCAGTTCTTGTGGCCGACTATGGTTATCTGTAAAATTTATTTATTCAAAGCTAACATGTGTAATTTCTTCAGCCAGACACACACAACGCCTTGCAATTAGCCAGCGTACATCTGTTAACACACGAAATACATACGTCGCAATGCCTTTAATGATCAAATTGTGTTTACGTTTTTCTCGTCCATTTGTGTTTGTATTAGAGCCTCTATAACTTAGAGGCGAGCATTTTTCATCTTAGGAAAAGCGAAGGTCTGTACTCGTAAGTTATTTTGTTTGCATGACTTTTGACGCATATATGCTCCATATCGTATCGAATTTCTACTTGCACTTTTACTATGCCTTCGTATTTTTGCTTTTCATAACTTTCATGAGCTAAAACTGTTTGAAAGAATAGGCAATGATAATAAATTACTGCCCACATAAATAAGTTTGCTGATATGTGTTATATTTGAGAATAAATGTTGATAAGTGTAGAGTGTAAACTTATCTTTTGATGATATCATATTGTTTTCAACATTTCACTCGGCTAATAACTATAATAACCTACTTTTGACGAGTACTCTCATGAAGTGTAAGCAAGCAAAGATTCAATAGAAACTAATCCAAAACCAACAACCGCTGCCACCACACCTACACTTTAATCACATTATCTTGTTAAACATTGTTAACATTGTTTAGTAAGGTAATTAATGATTTGGGAGAAAAATAAATAGCTTTGCAGTATTATTTCAAAACATTTGTACGAAAACTAGATACGAAATATTAGCAGCGATTAATCCTAACCTACCTAGGTATATGATTTGCCTTTTGAAGCATTGATGTGTTTTCTGACATTTAAAAATAATTGAACGTATTGCGGTGTATATATAGCCAATTTTGTTGGCTTTGCCAAGTTATCAAAAATGATTCAAGGAAATGGAAAGTTCCCACTCCCAGCTTTATTTAAGGATTGTAGTAAGGTTGAAACAAAAAACTATTCAGTTTATAGTTGGATCGAGTTTTACTAATTATGTCCCATATGGTTTGCCTAGCATATTATTGCATACATTGACTACAACCGTTTTTTTTTTCAAATTTTACTCACACATGGACATTTGTCATTAGCAAAAACCAAAGAAAGCCATATTATGTATTATTATATTTATCTTATCTCCCAACTGAAATATGCAATGAATGTTTAAAATAAACCAAAAAAGACAGTAATTTTAGAGTGTTAACTATAAGTTCACTTCAAAAGTTTTTTTCTAAATGCATGAATGATTCATTTTGTTTTCCGCTAACATGCTGATAATGAAGTATACACGCTCTGCTCGATCCCATCATCATCATTGTGCTCCTTCTCACTGCATCTGTGCACTCTCTAATCAACAATGCTCCAACGAATCCCATCATATTCACTTTTGCTATTAAAGGCTGACTCATTTCTTGCAATATTCACTCCATGTTCATTTTCATTACACTAATAAAACAGTTTTATCCTCATTTTGTGCTTACTTTCTTCAACCTTGTACTTGGTTTATTTCGCTTTACCATTTACTTGATTGCGCACCTGCTGCTTGCCGCAACAACGGTTAGGTATCAACGAAACATAACATGCCTCTACTGTGAAAAGATTAAAACTTCCTTATGATTCTTGAGCAATCACGGCATAATCTCAGGTGAGCATTGTACACAGGTGTGTTGGTTTCGAGTAAGGGTGAGTCAGTTGCTGCTTTACATGGGAAGCGACATAAGCTATAAACCTTCATATTTTTGGAGACGTTTATGTCGTCTTGAAGGTAAAAGAAGCACTAAATAATAAACTAGCTGTAATGTTATATTTTCTTGCCACATTAGTGACGAGTGGCTGTGTTCTTCGAGAACTCATATCATGGTTTACTCAATTTCAGGTAAAAATAATTTTCATTTCCAAAATAATTGTAAGTCAGTTTAAAAATCATTATCATCATCTATTTATCAGAGATTCCATACTTTTAATATCTGTGCACTTTCATATAGATAATATGAAAGGATGTAGCAACTTTGCATTTTAAATGCTTGTTGTTTACCTGCTCAAGCTACTCAGCAAAAATACATGTTCACAAACATCATTGATAACGTTCCAACGTCAACGTCACTACACTTGTGTAAAATACGTAGTACGTGCAATCTTGCTATAGGCCAACAAGTAGTGACGCTATAGTTTTTATGTTAAACATCATACTGGATATCGGTTCAGGTTGAGTAAATAGAATAGGGATACATAATATTTAAGTTGGCTAAAATCGGATTACGCGGATGTGAAGAGAGTTTATCTATTTCCAGTCTATCTCAAACTGACACTGATTATCATTTTATTACGTCAACCATTTTAGTCTTTTGCTTTTGCATGGAAGCACTTCCACCAGTTCCGTGCGCTCAGTCAATCGAGTACGACAATGACGGCATCGTATAGATAGCGTCGATGTGGTTAAGTAAATTGGAAACTAGCAAGAGGAAATATTACGTAGATATGTAAAAGTATTCCAGTTTCAGCAAAATGGCACTTTTATTTATTTAGGCACGCTAGATAGCTTTGGTTATTGTAACTTACGTAGAAAATGTGTTGCGGTTTTAGTAGCGACTGTCTGCGAGCCGTATAGCCCATGCAGCTCAGAGCACCCGCGCACCAGCATTTTTATAATTTGTAACAGTTGTCGTCATACAAAATGGGAAAGGTTGATCCCACTTTGGTACAAGCTGTAAAAGCAGGAACTTCTTGAGTGCAACGGAAGATTTGTTTTGACATCAGACAAATGGAAAGTTCCACTAATATTTATACCAAGTTGTCAACAGTTTTTATGCGTTAGTATCTTCAGCAATTTGGAAAGCGATAATCTACTATTCTGCAGTGTCGCAAGCAAATGTATTGAAATAACTGTAACTCTGGAAAATATACTGCATCCGTTCATCGTTCAATTTATCAAAAGCGTGACAATATTAGCATTTTCTAATAATCATTCGATTTTCTTCTCATCAGACATGTCATTCAAAAGTAAGTTTTGAAATGTTTTTTTTCAACTGATTAATTACATCATGTAATTTACATGTAAACTCCATTCTCCATTAAATGCATTTATCTTTTTTACGGACAACCTTCGCCAAGAGTCGTCTCTAAAACTACATTATGTTTTGGATGAACAATATAATTGTCAAGATCAAAGTTGAAAAAGTGCAATCAATCTTTTCTTCAAAGTGAATTCATCGCAATTACAATGTTATTGTTATTGTACTGGGTGTACACACACACATTCTTTAAATTGGGTCATGGCCACTTCTTAAAGTTTTTATTTTCCCTATTGTTGTACATACCGTACTTACGTGAAGGAGTCCTACTAACTTTGGCCTTGGTTTGCCCCTCAAACGCTTACCATTGCAAAAATGAAAAAAGACTAAAGGCGAGTCGTCGCCGCGCTTTGTACACAGTTCATTGTAATGGAAGATAATGCAACATAATATTAACAACAGGAGAGTTATTATCATCCTGGTACATGATCAGATCAAATGGAAGGAGCAGAGCATTTAAAGGCTTTAGAAGCCAGAACCAGTTCGTTTTCTAGCTCTGTAATCTTACCTTACGCTCTCTCAACTTTCAATAGTGTATTATGTGCAGAATATACAAGACCTAAAAGATTGCAAGTCACTGGTAAGCGAATAACCCGAACATAATAGCAGGGAGTTCTTGGCTTCTCTCTTGTTTCGATGATGAGCTCATCTCGCTTACAAAGTAACAATGCTATCTACCAAGTAGTACTCCTACAGTTAGCACAGATTCAAATAAAGTTTGCATTTGAGTTGAACCCTACCTGTGGTACTGTTCAGAGATTTTTTTGCGACTTGAGAACTTGCATGTCGTAGTATTATCGTAAGAGGGTATCACGACAACCAGCTACGTTGTTTTTGTTTGTAGGCACACAGTGCAGTACTACGCGCAGTCATTGTTATCCCACATTATTATGACGCTTCTTGTTTGTGTTTGCAGGTACCCGAAGAGGAACGTGTGGTCATGGATTGAAGATTGAAATCGTCGACGGAAAAGGAGATGTACGAGTACGTAGCGGTGAACAATAACTTAAACACTTTACGTTGTTGTCATCTTGGCTGCTGCGTATGATAACTCCCAGCATCTTCGTAGCATATAATAATAATATAGCATAGAATAAATTCTCGCAAAACGAACACTAGCAAAAGGAGATCTTTCGTTTTCGCTACCACTTTAGCATTTTACCTTCGGTGGTTGTGGTGAACTTGGTCATTTCGTCACATGATCAATGCTACATTGTTGGAATTTACTGTTAATGCAACTAGTTGTTTTTACTGGCATGTGGCATTGTAATGTTTGAAGATTGTGCGGACTGTAAACACCATTGTTATCGACAACGTCAGCACCAATGCTACCAACTAGTAAATATTTAGCTTTTTGTGTTACTTGACAAAATTTTTTGAATCATCATCACAGCATTGTTGTAGGCTGGCTCATGGACCTATACGTATAGCCTAAATACTTACGTTGTGGTGGACAAAAATGCAGAGCAAAGGGGATTTGAGTGCAGTATTGTTATTTTTTGGCCTGTGTGCTGTTATTGTTACATAAAAACTGCAGTACTGTGAGACTTTTTTATGTACTTGTTGTGGAGATCGTAAAAATATTTTAGCAAGTTGTACAGCAACTTATTATCATACCGTACGTCATATTACACGTATATAGGCAGTTACAAACTAACCCTTTTACTAATACAAAAACGTTGTCGTTGTCATAATGGAGATGACGATGATTATTATTTAATGATATTATTATTTAGCCTTGCAAGAAGGTGAAGGAATGACCATCCATTCGATTCGATTATATTACAAACCAGTGCGAGTAAAAAATGAGTACTCAAAGACTTTGTGCGGAATTTCTGTATAGACTGTGAATAGTTTTGTTAGTTGTTTGGTGGTGCTCATAATAATAGTTTATAATCGCTCTGCTATTTTGCAGTTTAGATGGGAAGCCTTGATCATTTTAATTAGTCTACGTAAATGGAATTTTGAATGATACGTAGAATAATATGTAACAGAAAAATTCCTTACCACTGGCAGTTGTATACAGTTTAAAATATGAAGGATTATACTTAGGTTTAAGCGTGATCAAAGTTTGAATGCAAATTGAGCAAACAAAGGTGAAATTTTGTGCTCAGTGAAAACTTACCCAGCCGAAGCAAATAGAAATCATGAATAAATTGAAAAGTTTCAAATTCGGTAGTGCAAAGCTAGTGACGATGTAACTCGGAAAAGAATTGCCGAGAAAATTACTGTAAAAGACTAGTTTTTTTTATTGGCAAAAATTGAAATCAGGAGAACCCAGAGGAATCACGCAGCACTGAATGTCACGAATTGATCCAGATAATCAGTCCGGTGACGGAGGAGTACGGGAGCATAGACACGACCCAGATTCCGTTTTTGTATTTGATATCCCAAGTGACCCTTCAGAAGCCAGCAAGCTGAAGTTTTTCAGAGGAAAGAAAGGCTCATCCGGGAAAATGGAAGGGGGCACTGAGGTCACTTTCCTTTTCCAATTCGGCCTCGTCCGAGACGCGGCCACGGTGGATACATCAACCCTAACACTGAAAACTCTAAAGGAGGAGGCATGCAGATTTATCATGGAGAAGGTAAGCAAATTTTCGTACTCGTGAGGAGTCTCATCAATTTTTAATGCTATCGAATTTCATAATTCATTTCAACGGTAGAGTAGCAAATGTATAAAAGTACGTATGCCTACTACTTGTATATAAACTACCATGTGGAATAGTGCGCAGAAATCCGTTAAATTAAAATTCTTCAACTGAACAGGAAAGAGAAAAAACTTCTTGTCCATCCATACACCGAAACGAATGCTACAGAAAAATATACTTAAATTTGATTCCGTTGGGAAAGTACTTGACTGTTCAACTAGTTCCTCTCTTAGTAGTGGTTGATTAAATATTTAAAAAGGAAGAACAGAATGTATCAAGTTCATGAATATAACCCGGGCTCGCTAACTCATGTATTCAGCATTATTCGTTGCAACATTTTGGAGTGTGTGTGAAGTTAAATGCTTTTCTAGAAAATAGAAACTAAAAAAGCAAAGTAGGGATACACTCTCTCCCGAAATGCAAATAACAGTAAAAAGGGAAAATGTTTGAGTTCAGGCATCCAGTACAGTCCATAATACAGTATGTATTTACAATACACTTCCCCAAGATCTGGAGAACCCAGAATTGAAAAGGAATGTAAAATGCATGAAAAATGTTACATTTTGTCTGAAGTGGAACGGTTGTGCATACTGATTTAATCCTTTTGGATTGCTTTTAGTCCAAATGTATTCATGTTCTAAAAGCGTGTCTAACAATGCAAACCATCAAATTGTTAAAAACTTGTGAGTGAGCTTGTGTTCTTTCTTTGTGACACAATATTATATTTTACAATACCAGTTTACTTTACCTTATGGGCATCTGAACTCTTTAAGACGCTAATAATAAGGAGTTATATATGTGTAAATGATGATGACACAAAGACGACTGTTTGGAAACAGACACAAATAGAGCCTTGAATATTTGCACGAGCAGATCATGCTACAAAAGGAAAAAGAAGATTGAGCTTTGTTTGACGCTTAAAGAATGCAGCTAGGCTCCTCAGCCCTTGTCAGCTTCCTTTGGCAGATTTCGCTTTGATTACAATTATCTTTTGTAATACGTTTTGATCTTCATCCTCTTACAGAATTGCATCATTGCATTATTTGACCTCGCTCCTATGTCTAAACACATTTTTTGAAGTTTGTTTCTCAAGTAAAGCTCTTTGACAAGCGTAACAACTGCCTTCAAGGCCAAGTTTGTGCACGGGTACAAGAAACACGTTGTGAAAACAAGGAAAGCGTCTGTCGCACAGTAAATCAATTACATTTTTATTTTGTTTGATTTCCTATTTTCCTATAAATAAATAAAATGCCCACTATAGGTAACCAAAAAGGCTTTTGCAATGTACTTTCCTTTTCAGTACTTTTTGCTACCGATCCAAAGGAAAGACGTCCATAAGTAGCATTGCATCATCACTCAAGCCCGATATAGGTGCTTATGTACTCTTTGTCTATATGTCAAACAAAATAACATTTTTGTTGATGTTATAGTTTTCTCATGAACTTTCTCATTTTGGTGCTCAGCCTTTGATTCCCAGTTCCATTAAAGATATGTGTGTAGGTTTTATAGACAGTTTCTTGCTGTAATGCTGTAAGATTCTTACTGTTGTTGTTTACAAATATGTACTTTTCCTTTCGCGTACTTTTTCCTGAAATCAGTCAAGCGCTTTGCTCTGGTGAGCAAATAATTGACAGTGAAAAAGTTAAGAACTCATCATCTCTAGGCTGTGATGGACAGATAAAAAACTTTTCCTTGCAACGAGGAAAAACTTTTGGTATTAGCATTGACTCTCCAACATGCACAGCATCTAATGTTTCTTTTCCTGGTTAGTTGATGGAAGTGTGTGTGCTTGGTATTTATGGTTTACTTTCCTTCATCCAGTTTGTTGACATCGGAAAAGCGTTAACATTCTTTGTAAGTTCATTGTACACAGTTTTACTCTTTGCTTTCGTTTTGTGCGTGTTTTTTGTAATTTGGCGAATTTTGTGAGGCACTTTTTTCTTACATAGTTTGTAGCAAATCCCTTGCTTGCCTAAGCTTATGCATACCATAATGCCCGTTTTGATGACTATAAATGAGTCATGAACCTATTAGGTGGTTGATTGTATCTGCTTAAGAATTCTCTTTGAATTCTCTATCCGAATGATCGCCGCCTTTAATGATGTTCATTGAGTGGAGTGTTAGTGGAGGCAATAATATGAGAACTTCTTCCGCTTTATATAAGAGAGGCAATCAACAAATCCGGTATAGACAGCCATTATTCCATTTGATATATATGAAGACAGAAACTTACATAACATGAAAAATGGAGATTGGATTCTAGAAATTAGGTCATGTGGGTAATTTTTGGTTTGATTACCACATTTTGCTGATGAATGATAAGCAAAGATAAAAATAGATACACTTCCTGTACGCCATCAGACAGAGCAAAGTTCACTAGTAAGAGTGAAGGCGTTTGCACAGAGTACAGACGAGTTTAATTTTCTCCGGTACTTTTTATTATGGATTGAAGCCAAGTTTTCCTTGCTGGACAGAAACAAGATGGATGACATAACGGTATGCCTACAGTCGCAGTTATTCCCTTCTTTTGTACAATCATAATCATTCAATAAAAGAGGACCATGCGTTTGGTGGTGATTATTAGAAAAGCCTGGATTCAGGTTTGCCGAAAAATTCGTACTTCCTTGATTACCCTACAGTCGCCGGAAGAACTGCTACATATTGTACTACTCTTGTGAGAGCATATACTATTTGTTCGAATAGGTTATATCGAGATGACAAACATATAGCAGTTTGTTTTTACGATTATTACGCTCTTTCCTTTATGTATTTTCTAGCGAACATGTTTGATGTAGCGGCATGAGTACGAGCATGAGTGGAAGACGAACCAAAAATAAAGCATAGTTTCCCATATTATTAGTTATTTCAGGAAAATGGTATCATTTAGTTAGATGATCATGTAGCGTAGATAATAACAACTGATATCAAGAGCGGAAGAACGCAACGCATTTCTCGGCAAACTAGTACAACTAGTACTGCTGCCCAAGTATATGTGAAATTTCTATGAAATAAAAGAAGAAATGGTAAGAGAGAAAGATGATGGCTGATCGTTTCGTCAACATTCACCTCTACGTGCCTACCAAAACATAACACAGTCGTCTGGTAGTTAGGCACGAAAGATGAAAAACAACTCGTAGACTTTGTCTAACTCTCAAAGTTCGTAACGGCTACTCTCATTCTGCCGGCTCTCGAAAAGTACATAATCTTGGAAAGGAATATAATTGGATTCATAATGGCTTATCTAAGTCATTACCTTGTAAGCTCTTTGAGAAGTTTGACAAATTGGTCCCTCTGCCAAAGTTGGAAACGTAAAATGTACCGAGATCGGATTCTCTTCTATCTGATAAATGCTTTGTTTTCTATTATTATTTGGCGTACCTACATGTCCATGTGCATAGTATAAAGTGTAGTACCTACAAGTGATGTTGCTAGTTAGTGCTCGTTAAAAAGTTGAGTGCTACGCGCGGTGCTGAGTGACTGACTGATATGTACCGGCAACAATTGGGATACTTCCGGAACTTGATGAGTTTTTTGGGAAACTTTTCCAATGATCAACTCTGCCAAGTTGTAATGGCTCTTGTGATGCCAATAAATTTTCTGTTGAGCTTTTGCTGCCGGTTTTGAATGGTTGAAGTAATCTTTTAATGGGACGTTTGCGTTACATGTATGATGGGTTCTTCCTGGACTCGTGCAGGGAAACTAATGCCAGAAGCCTGTAAGTTTCTGCATGGTAAAATCTTGCATTGAACAAACCCTCTCCCTGGACCTATTTTGCTAACCACACAGCGAGAAAGGAAAAACCATTAATGCTTATCATTATTATAGCAAAATGCCTAGTTTCGTATTACTTTAAAACGTTATACAGTGTGGTTGGATAACTTGACATGCATCTGATTATTATTGTTGCGTTATAAAATAATATTTAGTTTATCTTAAGGCTGTTTCCAACCATTCCAACCCAAACAAAACGGTTCAGTAGTACAGTTTTAAAGGGACTATAGTATAAATATACTATAACATCTGCTTTTCATATCCAAACATTTTTTGCATGTGTGATATGAAAGTAAAACGTCATCTGGCTTTCATCCGTGGATAGGTCGAGGCAAAAATGTGAGCTTGAACTTTTTTATGCAAAAAATAATCATTCCATAGAAGCCATGGCACAGGGCGTACTACAACAACTGAAGACAATACATGGCATGATGAGAAGCAGCAGCAGGGTTAGAATATACAAAAAGTTTTCCAAACTTGTGAACTTTTATAATGGGAATCACTGTAGTGTATTGGGTTTATATAAATTGGAGCAGGTGTTACCAACCGAAACTCTATTCCGTTCTCCTTTTGCTCTTGTTGTTTCATGTTTTCCTCTGTTGACAGATGCGCATTATGAGTTGCCTCAGTGGGACATGAATAATTTTTGGATGAGTCCAATGAAAATGGAAATCGGATCGTTAAGATCCACATGGAGCACTTCCTCATGTCAGATAACACTAAGCATTATGTAAATGCTTGTTTTAATCATACTGGGGACTGGGAGCTTTACGGATGTCCGGAAAATTGAGCTGCCAATCTCAACCAGGCGTTTTACCGTTCATGAAAACCTTTTTCATTTGCAATTTTTGCACGCACAGAAATTCAGTATCTATGTAGTCTATTGTATGGTTGGTAGAGTGGACAGTATTTTAATTTCCTTTTTTTTGTTCAAATACTCTAGGAAAACAAGTAAAAATCTATCGATATTCTGGTAGTGAATCAAAATGTGCTATCATTCCAAGTGCCCTTGGTATTGAACCGAAGGTTTTGTAGGTGTTCTTCATGCATATTTGATGGAGGAGCACTTCAGCGAATGTCAAAGTCATTGTGCAAAGCAAACCACTGTGTGTAATGACATAACAGGATATTTTACCCCTTTTGATATCTTGCTAGATATCGTCATTCTCGTTTGCTTAGAAAACGCTTACTGTTCATGTGATGCGTGGATGGCAGGGTGCGTTACTTGTGTGCAATGCACACAGCAATTAATGTGACCTTAATGGTAATATTTTCAGGCAAGGTGCGTTTGTCAAGTACTCAACATAATATGCTGATAATGAAAATGAATGAAGTTCAATAATTGCCGATTCAATCATTTTTTGCGTCTAAGTTGACGTGGGATGTCCTCTCGCCTATAAATTTATATGCTCGTCAGCAAAATTACTAAACTACTTAACACAGAAAGCATGTAAAGTACGCAATAATAATGCGCATGTAAGATGGAAGCTATACGCATGCCAACTTTGCAAAAGTACTTTTATAACTAGATGCTCAGCATTATCAGGATTCTGTTGGTCCCGGTAAGCAATTTGTTTTAGTTAAAATAGAGTCGACAAGTAGTTATCCACTGTTGACGCAAGTTTGTTGAGATTACGTGTCATTTTAAGTGGATTTATTTGCAAAGTTTTGAGAATTACTGCTTAAAATAGTAGGTCAACGATTCAACAACGACGTGTAGGTTGACATCTCACAAAATTCGCGTGAATTTATCATGATGTCATCGCATCTTTCAATAAGACATTTAATTCTGATAATAAATACACTATTAGCTCCATTGTATTTCATTAGCTCTTGGCAAAGAATCCGTGCCACTCTCTCAAGCGGAAGAACCCAGCAGATCAGTATATTATTCAGTATAGTAGCTCGCTGGAAAAACTGTGGAAAGACAATTACCGTTCTAGGAAACTAACTAAAAGGCTTTTCAAGTTAAACGAGACTACGTGATTTACAAGAGTATGGTCGTAATATCAGTATACTTGACTGCTAAAGCTTCTCTTCTTTTCGACAAGTCTTCTTAATAAAACCTCCCCCACATAATCAGGCAAGAGACAAGGAAGCCACTTCAAATTACACACTGAAGTCACAGCTCTCTGCTGGCTGTTGTTGTGTCACTTTCCTATCTCACTGGGTTTGCTGCCTTACACTCAAGCGGAATATTAATTCTGTACTTTGACGTGCGCCGACTTGTTAAGAACACACACATGGGTGTCATCAACTTTCTTTGAAAGAATATAAAATATTACCTTTGCATGCCTGATAACGTATACATTGTAGTAAGTAACTTCCAGTCAACATACGCAATAAGTAAATCATGCAGCGAAAAACTGAATATTGCGTGTAAAGTAGAGAGAAAATCTTTTATTCCTTCTTCTTCCACTTTAATATTCAGTTCCTCTGGCTTGCGTCTTTAGCACCAATAAGCAACTGTTGAGTTTGGCATGTTGTTTCTTTTAATTTATGGGCTAGTGTTAATCACAAGCTCACTTTCTTTCTCCACCGTAAATCTTTCATACGAAATGGCATATTTGCTATTAAAATTTTCTCTTGTGGAGTACAAACATCTTTTTAGCGTGCGCCCTGCAGTGCGGAGAAACTATTTTAGTAGAGCACGGCACTACTTTCTTCTCTCAGAGAGTGTTGTTGAGTAATGCTATCATCTGCAGTTGACATTCATTAGGATGCACTTGTTAAAATAAACTAAGCAGAACGAATAATACCTCGCTTGTGAGGCGAAGGTTGTTGGATGTTGTGTACCACCCAGCTAGATGTCTGGTTAATCATTATCATAAAGAAGTTTGCTCGCTTGTGTTGTTTCTTTTCACCGTTTTTCTCTTTGAAAAAGGAGAAGGTCGAGACTCAAGAACATATTGTAACAAAATCCCTTGTAGAGAAACAGTACAATGACAAAAATAAGTAAAAACAGGAAACGAAGAGGAGGTAAAACTAATTTCCAGCTTAGGTGCTTGTTTTTATGAATTATAGGTTTTTGCAAAGTCATATAAATTATTTTTATGTATACATAAACTTGAAAGAAGGCAATTTCTAATTTGTTTAGAGAGTGTAGGCTTAAAATAGGTAGGTAGAATAGAAAATGGGATAAATACAGGAACTTCATCTAATAATGCTTTGTTGCAAATAAGAGCTTTTCAAATTTTCAGAGACTCTTGCCACTTTACTCATTTTCAACAAACTTTATTTATGTGCTATTCAATTTTAATGAACTGTATTGAACGCAGTGATTTTATAGACACTGTCAATCGGAGTAAAATGAAATAAAAAAATTTATTGTGCTACTTTCTTACTGCTCTCTGTTTCTTGTACACTGAAAGAAGGAAAATCCTGTTTTTACTGCTAAAGTCGACGAGCCGTGTAATAAAATAAAGTTTTTGTATAGTCTGGCCCACTGAAGTGGAAACAAGTTGAATTGATTTGTTGAATTGGATGTATTGAGGCATGGACCCTTTTCTGTTTGTGTATTTTTGGCTCGTAAATTTTCTAAATTCAAACTCTGTAGTAGAGCACCAGTCAAGCAGTCACTTAATTTTTGACTTGTAATCGAAAATGTAATTATACAAACAAGCAAGTAAATTTCTTCTTAATTTTCTCTAAAGCTTCTCTGCCTTCCTTTTATTTTCGCAACAGATTAAATCGATTTCTTTCAGCGAAAAACTACGTTGTACAAGCACTAAAGTGCTGGGGGATATGAAATGCTGAATAGGTTTAAGTTTGGCGAATAAAAACACAATCAAAACTTGTGCCAAAGTCAGTGTTTTCTTAAGATAAGCACACAAAGCATTTTTATCGCTGATACTTGCATGTTTGCTATATTGTGTTTTCGTGCTAAGATTGTATGAAAACAAATCATACACGCACGTGCCTAACCTTTACATTTATTCGACCAGAGGGAAAAACATGCACGCATAGCTTAAAGACTATTTTTACACAAAATTACAAACAAATGTGCAATTTTACCACTTTGGTATAAAACAAATCATTCGTGTCTTGTAGCATTATAGATAGCTTTGCAAACAGTTATTCGCGGCTTGAAAGAGTATGTACTAAAATACTAATCATCAACAAGCACCGTTTTTCTTGTGTGAAAATAACAGAAGTAATAAAAATATTTATGTTGAAAACAATTTAAAATGACGATTGCCGTAATTGCTTGTTTCAAATTGCAAAATGGGCAATAATAACAGTTATATAGCATAGCACCAAGTTATCACTTGTTTCAGTATTTGCACAAGCAAACCAAATGTACAAATTGTAGCAATGCAAGAAGGGAAAAAGAAAAATACCAGTATGTACAAAGAAGTATTATTGCTCTCAGGAGAGCATTTCAAGTGCTATTCTTCCTTCAAAATTTTTCACTTGGCGATCATAAAATATGAAGAAAAATAAAATCATGAATGGAAGGATTTGTTTGAGCCGTAGTAGCATTTTGCTGGACTGTACAAAAAATTAGCGTAAATTACCACGTACGAGTTTATTTACCTTGTTATCTTGTTACGAAATTACTCTGCTCAAGTTTTTATGTTTGTAACACTGAAATCTGTTCTCAATCCTAGTAGCAATGCAATACGTTGGCTAATATAATTAGTTTTTCAGTTCATACAATATAAAGCAAAATAAGGCAAACAATCATTGGAGCTTTTTGCTAACTTTCATTGCATGACATGATACATGCGTGGCACGTAAAAAGACCCAACGTAAAAAGACCCAACGTAAGAATCCACAATTTTTTAGACCCAAACGTAAAAATCCACAATGCGTAAAAAGACCCAACGTAAAAATCCCCAATTAAAATTTGGAATATATGCAATGAATGCAATAGTGTTTGGACTCTACATATATTATCCTAATATTTATGTATTCAAAGTCATATTTGCTACAAATCACAACATGGCGTCACAAAAAGTCCCAAGATGCAAAATATCATAATGTCTTGTCCCTTAATTTGCATCCAGGGATCTTACTGGTCATTATTGACTACACTTCTGACCACAAAAAAATGTAAATTACTTGCGGAGTGCTACGCATCAAAAAATAGTTTATATTCTTTACGTCATATAAGTCGCAGCAAAGATGGGTAGAGAATCAATTTCAGTTGGAGCAGATTTGCAATTTACGGATAGTTAGGAAGGTGAAAAGCTTGTTGTGCATGGGCGGTGGCATTCACCGACTACCTAAATTAATGTTAGTTAAAAGTTTGAAGGTAGTGCTATTGTATATTGCAATAAATACTTAAAACTTGGGTCTTTTTACGTTGGGTCTTTTTACGCATTGTGGATTTTTACGTTTGGGTCTGAAAAATTGTGGATTCTTACGTTGGGTCTTTTTACGTTGGGTCTTTTTACATGAGACCGATACATGATAGAATTTTGTTTCTTCACTATGGGTGGTCCAATGGCCCATTAAAATTGTCACAAGAATTTGTTGATGATGAAAGAAATTGTTTATACAGCAGTTATAAGCTAGCGAGTATTACATGCATTATGATTCATTCCATTCTCAAAGCAAAAGTGTTGTGCGAGAACTACACATAAAGTTTTAATAACATGCCAATGCCATGTAGGTAATGAAGCGTTTAAAAATTTAAACACTTTCTTTGATTCAATATATCCTCAACCTTTTCCAATACTTCGATACAATAAATTACATTCTTACATTAATCATAGGAAAGAGAAAAGGCTTATCACTTTTGATGATATGTAGTTCTAAAAGACTGAAGACAAGCTCAAAGTGTGCCCTACCTTTTTCATATTACCTATAAATAACTTATGCAAAAGACAATTTCGATAAAAAATTTATACAAGCGTAAAATTTTCAAAATGTCAAGTTCCTTTACATTATTGTATTCAAAATAAAATCAATGAAGGAAAGGTGTGTTCCAATGTTGAGTACGTTTTCATTTCGCTTTTTGCAAACTTTCTCTCTTCCTGTAATGTAAAATGGGAAAATTGATTCTCTCGTACTGTTGCCAAAATTTTGCCATTTGTAGTAGTACAAAGGGAGGTATCAATTGCTTCAGGTTATGTGTCTATCAGTATTCTGCATGTCTTTTGAGTATGCCTATTTTATAATGGAGCCATGAAAGAAATGCCACTTTTCTTATCATCCGGAAAATGGCATGCGTATACGACATCTTATAATACACAAGGCTTAGTTTACCAGATAGATAGAGTCCTATAGGAGTTTTCCAATCCCACTTTATACTGTCAGAAACAAACAGTTACAAAGCACTAAAAATGTCTTTGAACGCCCATTCGTATAATGTTGCAAAGACCATTTAACTTAAAAAATAAATATGAATGAATAAAAATTTGCATCTGCATATAAAGTTTTCAAACATGTTCACCATCTGTAAACTCTGCTACAATGTTTTATCTCACTTTCATTTTTGCAAACTTTTATTACCATTTTTTGATGTCGTTTTTTGTCTGTACTTTTATCATCTGTAAAATATATGATTCAGCTGTACAATTGCGATAAATTGTTTCCCTGATAAAATCAAGTCCCCTTGGATCACAAATTTTGGATGGGCCATACATTTTCCTTGTGTATTTTTAGCATTTTACTACACTACTAGTTTACTAGTCTATTTCGATCATGGCCATCATGAAAGGGTGGGAATGAAGCAAAAGCAAACAACACACAGAACCAAAGTCATTACTCTTTTCTCGGTTGATACTTACTCAAAGGTCGTGATTTCCCTTTTTTTCTTATCTTATCCCAAATCTTACTTTATATGAAATTTTTGAGTTCATCCAATATTGACCTTGTAAATACTTTTGCGTAACTATACCGTTTTATTATATGTCTCGCACCTCTTTTTATGAACCTTTGACAAAGGCTCAGTGAGGATGTAATATAAGCGTATTTCTGTGACAGAAATGATGAAAGATGGGAATGGAAAATGCATGAAAGTCTTACTGATCAAGATATATTCTTCGCCTTATGTGAACCAAGGCATGAACTGCGTACAAAAAAGGTTCATCCTGTATAAATGTAGCGTAGCGTTCCTGGCTATTCCAAGTGGAAATGGGCGCACAATTCCACACAGGCATAGCAGAAGCACACGTAACTCTTTTTGTTATATTACTTGGAATTCTTGATTCTTTCTTTGTGCCCACTATTGTCGCCTTCGTGCCAGGGATAAATATCACTTTATTGTAACAGCCCAACTAATGAATATATTCCTGCAGAAAAAAATGGCAAAAAAGGCTGAAATATTTTCTTTGAACATTTCCTTTTCTATATATAAGTTCCATTTTTTGTGCACGTACACTAGATGTGAAAGGGACTCCCTTTTTGGTAATTGTGCTACCTAGTGCCTTATATCTTATTATGGTCGCGTTTTTATTCTCTCCGACTTCCTGAGAGCAACACCGACTCTGCCTGTTTAAGTATTCATTCTGTATGATATCTTGAAAATTGAGAAGATACCCAATTTCCATTTCATTCGTAAATTGACTCACTTATTCCCACTACTACTCCTGGGCTCTGGAAAAAATTCTTTTGTTGGTATGTGTTTGCGCACGATAGAGTGTCTCTTTCATTTCCTTTCTTCATTCTTTGCTCTTGTTCAAGTGGAGGGAAACAGTATTTCCTTTTTAGTACTTTTCAAGGAATAATAATGGAGAAAAAAGGGAAAACATGATATTCTAGACAAAAGAGAGCAGTTATTTTGAAAGATACATAAGTGGCCATTCCTGTCACAGGCAACTCTGCTCTGTGTCTGTGTTCTTCCCTGATCTTTTGAAGTGTGCAAAACATTTTTCATGTCGTTTTTGTCTATATTTTGCTTTGCTCCCTTTCTGCTTTTGTGGTAAATTCCGTTGTCACATGTTTTGTTGTGACACAATTTCTAAATAATGATTTAGGATCATATATACGCTAGAAACAGTAGAAGTAAGCGGGCAGAAGAGAAAGATCGAGACATGAATCATTTTATTTTATGAGCATTATTTCCTAGAAAAAAACTGATTGTCAACCAAAGAAGTATGAAACAGGAACTCTCTATAAAGTAGATTGTAATATGTTTACGTTTTTTACTGTCGCGGTGGTTTTGGCATTTGCTAGCAAGGAGAAGTTGTTCTTGCCAAAAAATTTAAACCACCCTTCAGTTCAGTTCAAAGTTGTAATTTTCAAGTGTAATGGGTTATGCTATCAGATAATATTGACGATGACACGGGCTGCCGTCAACAAAAACGACGCTTGTGTTTGCATTGAACTTTCTCTTCAAGGAAATTTTTCGGTTGATAAACAATATATTACAGGACTTTGACCCAGATAATATATTACATGTGATACAATCTGGTGGTATGAGTTCTCTAAAAGAGAATAAAATATGGTTATAGGGAAAGTTAATATGACATTTTTGCTTGAAACCCGCAACACTTTTTCACTCATAGTGAAACAGCTGGTGTGAAATGAAAATAAAAGCTGTCACATGAAACCTAATTTCAAGATAGATGGAGAACTTTTAATAATATACTCTTCCTTTCTTTGTGTTATAACAGTGTTAACATTTTATTATACACCAACTCCTTGGTTTGGAGGTGCATACATACTTCATGCCTGACATGGCATGTCTCTGCGAGGCTTACCTAAAATAATGGAATCGAAGACAAAAAAAAAATAATTCAAAGAAAGAATATTACTGTAAAAAATATAATAACCTTGCAAATAATGTAATTCACTGCAAATTCCGTAAACTCATCGATTCAGAAGCACACCTTTCACAATTTCACCAAAATTTTCAGGTTCTACAACTCTAGATTACAATGTTCTAGTTCAGAAGAACTTGCATTCAAAATAGAATGCAAACATACTAGCAGACAATTTACACAAATCAAATGAATGACATATTATATTAGAATAGTAGAAAGAAAATAGAAAGGTTAGTCCGAACCTTGATGCAAAAAACGCAGCAAATTTCTTTTGCCGTGAACATATCTGTACTCAAGTGATTACGTCCATACATCTTCATTTTCTTTTGATTATTTCCCGAAAATTGGATACAGCTCGAATTACAGAAGGATGCATTCTGAGTATCGGAAACAGTAACAATGCAGTAAAACGTGTGTGTCCTGCACTGCAGACTATCAAATTCCATATTTTTTCTCATTTTCTTCTCATGTTGAAGATTCTGCTGGCTTAAAGTTTCATTAGAAAAGGAATGGATACAATTTTCCTATGACCAAATAGTATAGTGTCGCTTCATTCGCGTTCCATTGCATTGGAGTCCGCCTGTTTGTCATATATATTCATTAACTTCATCCCAGTGACTTTCTTGGTTTCGTTTTTTTTGCATTCCTCCAGTTCTTTGCAAGAACAAATTGGCATGAAAAAATACAAAGCACGTAGGCATCTCTGCATATTTTCTCGCAACATCCGTTCCCTATCATTTTCCACAATTTTTTATGCATGACTATATATCACTCTCACAATTGGAGCTTATATGTTATCTTATTATTACCCAGCATATCCATAACACTATATTTGAGCCACTGTCTATTCATGGGAGAAAACCAGGAGCTATAAAGTGAATTATGCTAGTTTAGCATGAAACGAGAACGAAAGTTGAAAAATAGCATAAAGCCAGCCTTTAAAAACTTACACAACTCTTGTAGACAAAGTTGTGCAAAAGTTTTTAGCAGCTACACTATCTCCACAGTTGGGTTCTTGTTTCTATCTTTTTTCCAAGAGAAAACTTATGATAGGGGTGTGGTGTGTGGTACATTAGTTGAAATTTTTTTTTTTAAACTCTTTCCTGTATTCTGTATTGCAGTTCTGTACAGTGTTGTCCTTTCTTTTCCAATTTCATTTTACTGGCATTCCCCTTTCTGGCCTTTCATGAGTTTTAAGTACCGACTTCATTCCTTGTAAATCCATGTGCATCGCTAGTTGTCATAATCGCTTTTTGCCTTTTTGAAAAGTATAAAGAAAGAAACTTTCCCAATGTTTGTGAATCTCACGATAACTGAAGCAACAATAAGATTTTTGCCAGCAAATTGTCTAGGATAAGCAAGGATTGGTCACACTCCTTGCTGTATATTATTGTCGTCTGCAACAAACCAAGTTCTAGATAGTTGTTTAGCATGAGAATGAAACGTTCTACATCATTACAAGTCCACTGCTCTTTTAGTGCAAACGCGGCATTTATTTTGCAACATAGTTTCTTTTCAATAAAGATTATGGAGTACTTTTCAAAAATGGCTGGAGTGGTCAATCCATGGGAATATCATGAAAACCAATTCGACTGAACGTGACATAGCAAGAAAGACACAAATATGAACTTGTTTATTCACCATCATTATCTATGAGCATGGCTTCTTTGGGTATTTTATGACATGCTTCGGCCACTATCGCATGATTTAATGAAGGTAGTTTGAACAACTTGGACTGAAACATCAAGGATGTCGGTTTGAAGAAAATTCCACTGATACCTCATCCATATTTTATTTCACCGAGACTGGCATTATGTACAATGTTGATGGTCGTCGTTTCATTAGCATTGAATGACCGATGAAATCCTCGGAAAAAATGCAAACTTTATGCGCAACAATGATGGATAAGTTCGTACAAAATGTTTCTTTGTTATTCCCGCTGGAATTCTATTGTGGCTCGAGAGACTCGTAGTGCACTCAACAGCCCCTCAAGATGTGATTCTTGTATTTAAGAACAAAGGAGTGGGTATAAGTTGATACCACCGGAGGCTTCTGGTACTTAGTACTAAAGCAGGGAAAAAAGATTTATTTTCCTAACAGAGTAGAGAAAGGAAACAAGGAAAGTACAACGTAATGAAATATGCAGTGAAATTCACGGTAAAGTCACAAAGAACAAACTTGATGATATTGATGTCGATATAGCTCGTTAACAATCTTTTGTGCCCAATCTAATTTGATTGGGCTGAATCATCAAGAATTATTTTTTATCATGGTGAGCACGAATTTCGTGCTGTTCAGCTTACTCGCTTAGATTTGCTCATTTCGTTTCCAACTTTTTTATTACTTACCAAGGCTGGCCTATCTGCAGTAAACGTGCCTACAAAATGGGTACAAAAATATGCACGGCTCGTGATTTGTTTGTGCTGTTTATGCATGCGTTGCATGAGATAATGAAATTTCCTCAATTCCTCATGCTGCAATTCAAAATTAACAGTAAAGCAATATAGCATCTTCACAAAAGAACGATTCCTATTTTTAAATCATCAATCGAGGACCAAAATTATCAATAGTTTGCAGCAATGCAGCAATTTACAAAGTATGAAACATGGTAAAATCGTTGAATGCAGCAAAAAGTGTCGTTTTCTGCCAGAGCAGTGTATATTGCGAGACTGAATAAAAACATGTACATTTTACAGTTTACCCTACTTGTAGTCTTATCATTATTATTCGTGAGTCATGCCTTGTCAGCTAGCTTTAGCCAGTCTATCTAAATTCTTAACAAAAGCTCATTAGCCAGAACAGCTATCAAAATCAGACTGGCGCCTCTAAAACTCTAGAGCAGCATATCATGTAACAATGAAACGGATAAAAATGATATTTGCTGTCATTTTCAATGAAATAAAAACGCTGTTACTGAATAATTTTGGCACAGATACCCTGACACTCGCTGTCATTTCTCTTTGTGATCATCGCTTCGTATTTTTTATCGTTCCAAAACCGTTTAATGTACTGGTGAGAAATGACGCCAACGAATGTGACGTAAAAACAGAATTATTGTTCTGCTCTGCATACTTTAGAATGTCCATGACCGAGTAAATTCTATTATGATAATAAACGTAATAAAATGAACTTTGTTCAGTGAAGATGTGATACGTGCTTTTGTGATATTAATGTGCATTTTGTTGGTAAAACAGAACATGGCATGTGCACATTAAATTGGAAAATGTACTAAGGCTAAACAAGCTGCTACTAAATGGATATTATAATGTCAGAATAAAAACACTACCAAGACAGACACGTCAACTTGGTTGATACGTCCGCGTTTTTAAATTCTCAGGGTATTAATAATCTAATACAATATGCCTGCCATCATGTCATGGCGCCTGATGAGCAGACTATTTCTCCTTCGCTCGTTGTCTATTCTCTTCATTGTGGTCCCGTTGTACGTAATGAATACGGCGTGACGGCCTCGTAGCCCGCTGAAGTCATAATGCCTATTGTACATCTCTGACATTTGAAAAAAAGCGGGGAATGTGATGCGGCGATACATAAAATAAAACCGACAGGAAAGCAGAGAAGAGAAGAAAGAACAAGAAACGCGAAACATGGCGTCTACAAAATTTGCTTGCTGATGCTGCTAATACCACTTCACTCGTAAAGGTTTTTTCGGAAATGCCTAGAGTAATTTTATCGGAGAAACTTTTTATAAAGCCTCAAGGGATTACGTACGTACATCAACCCAAAGTTTGCGTAAGTAGGGAAAGCCGCGCATGATGTTATTATATTTTATCGGGGAACTGGAAACTGTTTTACAGCCAAAAATAAAAGACTTGTATTTTTAAACATGAGAGATGTCAGAGAGAATAGAAACTAGCTTTTCATATAATCGACCTTTACCACCATTCTCTTGCGTGTACTGCATACGAAATCGCGTATATTAATATTCACCTCTACAATTTTTTGATACTTGACAACAACAGCTAATTAGCAAACCTGACCTTTATCCTAGCTGACAAGATAAGTTTACGGTTGGCTGCACACGCACTGTACTTAGATTCTCATTATCCGTCATTATACGGTCCCGTTAATGTAGATAGAGATTTTTGAAGGCTTTCAGGAGTTTAAAGTGACAGCGCTGCCGGTCGCGGTCCTTAACAAGCTTCTCTTTGACTCATTAGTGGATACACTAGTGAGAGACCGGCTTAGCATGGTGTGAGGAACCTAATCTTTTTTAACTTAATCACGAACCTGTAATGCAGTGTTCTTGGCTAGATGCTATTGTCTTCTTTTAATTGTGTAATATTCTGGGTACGTGATAAGTTTGTCGGAGTGGAATCATTATACCCGGTTACATGAAATGTTTCAAAGCTTTTGTGACTAATTTTACACAGAGTTGTATACACTGTATCAGTCTTTGTCAGAATAATACAATGACTGAAAAGGAATGGCTGTTTATTAATTTTTTGCTCCAAAATCCTCATCTAAAAACAACGGCAGTTGTAACACTTTCTGAAACCCTTTTGTAATTTGTACCCTGATGTGCTAAGCTAAAAAATAAATACCTACTAGAAGTGTCGAAAAAGCTTGGAGAAAGGAAAACGGATGTCTGCGCTGCTTTCGTAAACCTTGAATTATACAATAGCCAAAGTTGCGCTGATGTCATTTCATAATCTTTTGTTGTTTTGTTTTGGCGTATAATTGAAAAGTGTGTAAAACACCGGACATTGTGAAAGAAAGTTGAAAGACAAAAGCTAAAGGAGTCAGGGGATTTGAAAATGTTATTAATTTTTATGGCTTACTAGAGTCAGCTAATTAACAGTAGCTTTTCCTTCACTGTTTTCATACATTTGAACAGATACCATCCAAATAAAATCATATTTGCAGGCAGCAACGCGTCGTTTATGACGCGTAACGTGAAAAACATTTTTTCCTTATTTTTTCTGTAATTGTGTCCATTAAGCAATTTCCTGAGCCGGGTCTTTGCGTTTATCAAGAAACGGATTGCGTACAACTTGGGAAACATTTTCTTTTCGAGTGAACGCGCGTTAAAAAATAATGAGCCTTGCTGCTAGCCCTAAACTGCTAGTACGATACTTGAATTAGTAATATTGTGCTGTCATCCCACCCAAAAGGGATGTTGGTATAAAAACAAATCCTTGCGTTGTGCAAACTTTCCCTTTAAGGACAGAGAAAAAGTCGGATTTCCTCTAAGATAATATTAATTTCTTGTACACCCGCCAAGAAACAACGTAGAAGATGGATATCTGTTAATTTCGCAAAGTTTGTTAAAAATGTTTGGAAAGGAAGTCGTGGAAGATGGGTTTACTCTATTGGAAACTTTCATTTACTGCGGTGGAGGAAGAGATGGCTAAATGCGGTTTTATTGTTCTCGATCCTTTGAACTAAATCATGAAAATGTTTTACGAGGGATACTACGGATAATAAATATAATCTTCAAAAAAAAACAGCAGGGACAAGCGTTAGATGGTCTTATGTACAAAGGGCTTCCAATCTCTCTTCACGGAAGAGGCCTTAAATAAGCTTTCCTTTGCTTCTCCTCCCACATTCAAAGGAAACGGAAGAGATCCTCTTCCGAAGCAAATATCTATACGGATCTACAATCGACAACTTGGCTCTGTTCAGCATCCATATTTTTCAAGAAAAAGATGTCTTGAAACGGAACTATACAAGGAAAGCAAGCTTTTAGTAGTTTTTCGTATGGCTTCTGCATGTCTATTGCGCTGTTCCGATTTAAGATTTATTGTTTAAAAAGCTATTGTGTACACTTTCTTCCAAACGGGAGTGTGTTATGTGTTTTCTTCCAAATCTCTTGGGAGTAGTGAATACGTCAAAAAAGAAATGGAGTTTGGAATGATATTTTCCCCATTTTTTTGTGAGTGAATGCTGTCCAATCCTGTGTGTATGCCATGCACTGATGTTTATATATTGGAACATATATTTTATCAGATGCCAGATTGAAACTGGAGAAAGTAAATGTGCTTTCTTTCTGTTTCAAAAATGATATTCTATAAGGGTTTTGGTAAATAAGTAAAGGGCAAAGGCAAACTTCCATGGCCTACACACTGCACACACATGGTTTCCAATACGTCGTCCACGTACCATGTCCGTATGGCCAAAAATAGCGGATGCCTTCAGTTTTGGAAAATTCCGTTGTTGCATACTAAAGTGCCTGACGCAATACTCAAGATTTCCCATTACTTACACACGTTCCCGTTCCAGTCAAGTTGATGTACTCATCTGTCTCCATCTGCATACTACTATGGGCAGCCTACGTAAAAGTTGGAGGCTGAAAACTTTTCACAAAATATGGTTTGAAAAGAATACTATGTGACACCGATACAGGAAAAATTCATGAACATGATGGATTAAGTGCATTTAACAACCAGATCAACTATACATTTCACTGTTGGTTTCTTTCTTCAGTGCATGGTAAAAGGGAAAGTTGTGCAAATACCTATGTATAAATCATGAATTGCAAGAACGGAATTCCTTGAAAAATCAGTTGGAAAATCGCAAGGGCATGAACCAGTCGTTTAGACGGAATGCTAACTGGAATAATAAAATGGAAATAGTGGCAGAGAGTTTTAGCTAGCTTAATACTTTGGCACTTGCATCGGCAGCCACAAACAGTCTTTTTGCAATTCACAGAGCAGGAGTTCGTTTTGCTCTAGTCTTTCCAAAAAACGTAATCCATCAGTCAGTTTCAGACTTCTTATTTATATATGCATCCCTGAATCTTTTAAAATCGCTACTTTTTATGGTGTCTCTTTTCCTTTACTGTCTGGTCTTATCCCTTCCGTTTCTTTTTCGTCTATTTTTTGTGCTTCTGTGCATGTCAGTTCACTACCAACAAATTTACTTTCTTCTTATAACATGCAAACAAGCTTCCCTTGCCACACTTTTTTTTGCATTAATACAAATGTTACTTTTCAGTGTACAGCAGTGTATATTATGACTGTGTTGGTCGGGGGTTATATGGAAATGTGGTAAATTTTCTGTGAAGTTAGTGCAAAAACCATTACATCCTCTTCTACACACACATTCTCTCTTGCATGAAAATTGTCATTACTTTTCTTTGATAGCACTTTTTTATCCTTATGTAAGCTAAGCAGTGTGGAGATGAAGAAGAGAAAAAACTAAAAAAGTGGGAAACAGAATAACCTACTGTACGTGGCTCTCATTTTTCCTTTCTATTTTTGTTTCGCTCACTTCCAGTTACATTCCTAATCCTGTTTCATAAAACATGAACTAAAACACAATCATTATCAGCAGCCTCGCATCTTATTTTCATGAATGTGAACAAAAGTCCTGAAAACCAAAGCAATTTCTTAGTTTTTTGTTCTTTTTTGTCTCTGTCTTTTAGTTCCACTTTCTTCCGAGAAAAGATTCTCACTTGGAATACTAAATCTTGAATTGAGTATTCATTCGGAAAGCCTTTACATTTTTACATACTTATTTGCCTCCCATCAGCCATTTTTAGAATACCTAAAGCATTTTTACAATGATGGTGAAGGCTATGATGAGAACAAGTGTATTGTTTCTTCGTGCATGAATACACACTGTCAGAGTCAGAGAAAGAATCTTCTTGGTTTCTTGTTGCTGTTTGTTGGATTTACATATTTTCTCTCGTGCAAATCTCTCTGTTGATCATGCATACATATAAATGAAGTAGAAAATGACGAACTTTGCAAGTAGTAAAATACAAGTGGTATATACTAGTATTCATGCGCTTGTTCAAATACAATCCATTGCAATCATGGGCGGTAATGACTTTCTTTGTTTGTTTCTTTTTGGGAGAAGGAAGAGCGGGCCCTAAAAAGAAAAATACGATGAAACAGCATTTTTCATTTGTATAAAATTCTTTCTTCAAATGTAGGGAATAAGTGAAAATTTCATACGTTGCTGGATACGGAAAATTAGGTTAACGAGTAAGGGAGGAATGAAATTGTCACGATTCCTAGTAGGAGCTAGAAGGAAGTACATCAAATAAAATGGCATTACTTACTTCCTCTTACAATATACAAGCAAATTGTTAGCAATAAAAGGCTATTTTACGATGGAAAATCAAAAAAGAAAGTTGCTGCAATTTGAAGTGTATATTTATTGTGTTTGTGACGACTTTTTTATAGGTTCACTTTTGGGTTCACTTTTGACATTTTTATATTTTACGTCATGCACAAGCTTCATCATCAAACTAGGTCATCTTCAAAATAACAACACTAGAAATCTAGTCCATGCTAGAATTTACACAAAATTTCTGACCAAAATTATTGCTCAAACTCAAATAATATTGTATTGCTATTATACCCTAATTTTGTTCACAATTTACTTTTGCAGAGACATGCAAACAGTATTTATGAATTATTTTGGATTTTTATAAACCAAATTTACAAAGAAAAAATACTATAGTAGGAAATGTCAGCAATAAAAGAAAAATAGAGCTTTGGCTCTAATACCTGCGGTACTCTTCAGAGTGTCTCTTTCCAAACTTGTATAAATCCCACTTTCTCCACTTTTATTGCTATATTCACGCAACCAGTACATTATGTATTGAAACAAATTACGACGCTCCGTTTACTTGTCGGCAAAACTTTTCTAGAGGTTTCAAATCTTTTACACTGTCTCAACTTGACAAGGAGAACATTTGTTGCTGACTTTTCGATTTACTAGAAAGCTCAGGAGATCTAAGCTTTATTGCATATTTTGGTTGGAGTGGTATATCGATGATGATTTCGATTTTCTCACACTCGTTTACGCATCGACCGCTTTTTGTTGGTATTTGTACAATCCAATGTGCTAGAAAGGATGATGATAAAAGAGAAAGTGAGAAAATTGACAAGAATAAAAATACTAAACATCATCCTGTCGTAATGACAGAACATTAGTACGATATACGATACACATACATATACTTTCATATTTCAGCAAAACGAGAATTTTCTCTTTATCCTTTCAATATTTATGCAGATCACGGAAAAGGGAGATGGAAAATTGTTCAAGAAAGTGTGTTGTTGAGACAAAAGAGATATGGTATGGTACTACTTGTTCAGTACTCGGATGCTATAAATTCATGGCATTTGTTACAATGTGCACAAAACATTTTGCACAGTTCACTGACTCAGCGCTTTTACGTAACACTTTCTCCGACAAAGCAACAACGGAAACACGCAATTCCTGTTTGGGGAAAAATCTAAAGCACGTCCGTTTATATGATATATAAATGGAGAACGTGGACATTCTGACAGTGAGCTGCTGACTTAATTTTCTTTCGCCCCTTGCGAATTTCAAAGGAAAAAATAAAGAAATTTGGTGCGTTTACCAAAGCTAGGGAGAGTGTCGATCAAAAGCAAAGATTTAAGTGCGTGCTGAGACATATCTTGCCGGATGTTGGGCTGACATTAAGAGAAATGAAGTAAGTAGTTGACATTTCTACTTTGTCGTGCTCTCGCCCACCCTCTACAAGTAACTCGCTTCTGTTTCAGCAAAGCTGTTTCTGCGATGAGCTTCGTTAACCGGAGGAAACGTTCATTTTCACTCAAGCGAGTAGTTGGAATTTTCTGTTCACATTTTTTCTCCAACTTTTTTTTGCCGAAAACGATTTGTACAGTTGTGTACTTGTACATTCCAATAAAAATATGAAAGGGTGACTGGATAAAGGAGCACTTGCAGAAAGACAACAATAATAAAGGGTGTGTATTAAATCGGAGCACAAATTTCGTTACACTGTATCGGCCAACTGTAGTACTGTATCGACTTGAGCTCATAGTGCACTGATACTACATTTTAAGGGCTTTAATATCAGTATTGCCTGTGGTCAAAACTTGATAGTGTAATGATCTTATTTCATCATTTACTTTTTCATCCAAAATCTGATTTTTCCCAGATTTCGAGCATGTTAACTTTTATTTTCAAATTTCTTTCTTTGAAGAACTGTAGTATATTTAAACGCAAACTAGCGTTTTGACCTCCATAAAATGTAGATTCAGAAACTTATCTAACAGTCCACGTTTCAGGTGTTATTGAAAAGTTATGCTAGTGTGTTGGTTTCGCACATTTTTTTTCTAACGTGAAATTTTGTGCTCTGGTTATAACATTTTGTAACTTTCTTTCTTCATTTGATTAGGAAATGAACTTTAGTGCGCTGAGTAGAGGGAATATTGCTTGACACGAATTGAACAATCCCAGGTCTGACTTCTACCTATGTGTATTGTTAAAACCCAAATTTAAATACATTTGTGTTTCTTTAACCTTTCCATGTTTGACCTTCTACAAGTGCAGTTACAAGGTATTTTATATTGAGGCGGATGTACTATTCTGCTAAGGACTTTATGGCCAATATAATCAAAACAAAAGATCGAGCTTTGTTTGCTTTCTGTACACGTGACCAAAACATAAAGTCATTCTGGATTCCAATTTTTGCCAGTTAGGAAAATATCAAAATTTCAAATATTTAGGTTTCAGTATGGAAAAACTTACACAATATAGATATTTATACAACTGCAACTGAATTTTGATCTCCTAATTTTTAGCTTTAAATTGATGTATTATTTTGGTATAGACGCTACATGAACATTCAAAAAGTCTCGATTGTATTTTGTGCTCCGATTTAATACACACCCTTTATTATTATATATTGTTATTGGGGCAATCCATTACCAAGGATCAAGGATTATTGGGTTCCCGAAATTGGACAGAGTTACTTTTCTTTATGTTGGTTTAATAAATTGTAGAGATCAGCCTAAGTTGGAGAGAAATAATGATTTGGCTACATTTTATAAACCCACACATACTCCGTATAATATTAAGACTTTATCACCGAGACACTCTATAGGAGCTTTGTGCACAAACACAGAAAGCTGCGCATTATTATTGACTTCTACATTCATTCTGCCGCAAGCTACAAACATTCCAATTTATCAACATAAAATAATGAATTCTGGTTTGGTGCATGTCTTATTCTTGGTAGCCAAAAAGTGGAATTAATATTTTATGTGTGGCGAAAGTGAGAAGAATTTGTAGCATTATAGTTTATCGCTGTAATATTTTTAAGGAAGAAAAATGGACGGTCGTTATATGTTCAATAAAAATCATATACAACCAGGATTAGTTTGAATCACTGTTTGGAGGTCACCGGTTAGCTGCTCTTATGAACAATAAAGAAACTAGAGCGTTAAAATTTTAGTGAGCATTTTCGTGACTTACTTAGTCCAGCATCTGGCGAATCTTTTACGCTTCGTATCCAAAAAATATTTCAGAAAGTTTAACCATATATGTAGGCACACTTTGTACACAAACCATATACCTACAAACTCAAACACACACACCGGAAGATTCAATGTGACGATACTACATAACTATGCATTAGTGCGCTTTCGGAAAAGTGGCTTTTGTATGCACAAATGGGTGGCTCTAACTGCGCAAAAGTTACACATTTGAAAAACTGCTGTATAATGCACATTGTAGTAAGTTGTAGCCCGGAAGCTTTAAATATAACTCCATCTAAGCTGCACTCTCCGCCCTGAAGTATTTGAATTTGGGGATATTCATAAAAGAGGATCAAGTATAAAATGGAAAATTTCTTTTCAGTTTGCAGTATATTTTCCTCTTTCCCTTTTACTTGTGCAAATATACGTGCTATTTATGTTTCGTATGCCTTCGTAGCCTGACTTGTTTCGCAGAGCTAAATTTTACTATTCAAATATTTTAGTCACAAAGTATTGCTTCCTGTATATTACTATTCCAAAGTCCAAACTGGGCCGCACATTACAATCCTTTCTGCTTGCGTTGTAAAACCATTGTTGTGCGAGAATTTTATATACTGTAAAATTCAATAGCTACAATAAATAGAGAAATAAAGAGCGTTCATGGTTTTATTTGCTCTCCTCTATTTACTTAAATGGTTTCATGTACACAGGATATTATTATGCACTACTTCACCAAAAACAATAGTAGCACGGTTGCTGCGTACTTTTCAAAAGAACTGCCGAGCTAAACTTTTTACAGACTAAATGAATTTTGCCATCCCATTGAATTTAATGGAATATCTTATCATGCAATTATGCTGGTTTGTAGTAGTAAGCTTTCAATATTCAGATGATTTTTATCAACCTGCTAGTGATATCAGCAAGAGAGCTTGGAAAACTATAAAAATGTCAAGTTTGTAAAAGTGTATCAAATGAGATCTCATGGCTCTTTTCATCCTCAGTAGTTTACATAGGTGAAAAGCAAACATCAGAGTTTTCTTTCCACTGAAATAAACTTCAACGAAACAGCTGTAAAGGAATTTATTATAGTAATCTTGTTGTATGTGTAGAAAGCATAATATGCATGCATGCTCTAACTACACAAAAAGTTTATTATTTATTTACCGTAATGATGATTATACTTGTTCTGGTTTTCACCAGAAAAAATGAAAGCTCTCGTGTACAAGTATGATTTTCTCAGAGAAAGAGCCATTCAGTCAACGTCTTTGTCGTCCTCGCCATATAATCCCTTGATGTTTCGTTAAGGATCTGTCAGGCGGTCAGACAATTTCCTTTATTTGCTATAATGATAGGTTCTCCTCATACAAAAGAAATGAGCGTCTGGAATGGGTACCTACATAATTTATATAGGGTTTGTGCAAAAAGTACTCAGGACCAAGACTTTTGCGCTTTACTCACAATACATGTGACACGTATTGCTTAACTTTCTCTCTGGTTTTTTCCGTTGTCGTGTTGTCTGAAAAAAGGATTTTCTGTCCTTTCTCTTGTATTCGTATCGCCTTTCATACATACAAACGCAAACCGTTGCTTTATTTATTTGTTGTGGAAAAGGACCAAAACAACACTGAATTGTGTACATGCAATAATGATCTCTTTTACAAAAAAAATCTTCTTGATGATAAAGAATTAGAGAAGCTATGAACGCGTGTACATAGTAGAAAAGATAAAAAAACAAAAAAGCCGTTGATGATGGCTTAGAGTAATAAGTGAAAAGAAAAGTTGAAGAGCAAAGAAAAACCAGAGAAAGTGGTGCCATTTTAAGGGTATTCAATTTAGAATGTGCTTTCGACTATTCATTGGGGAAAGTTAAAACCCATGTCATGTCTTTGGTAATAATATGGCAGGCGTGAGTGTGTGCTAGAGGTTTATAGTCGCAAATAAGCTTTTGACAATGCTTTTTGCGGTTGGAATTACCGAAAATATGAGCTTTGCGTTGTTACTGAAGTTGGAATAATAATGGAAATGGAAATTTTAATGTGGGTATGAATTTGTGTAGTGGAGCACAAATAAAATGAGAGTTGTGTATGTGTAGAATGCGCACAATACACACATACATATATTTTTAAAAAATGATAATTTTGAGTGGTGGTGATAGTGGTGGGTGGCCATATAAAGTGTTTCTTCGTAGGTCAGGCGGGGCATTCTAATGAGTATTCATATAAAGGAAAGCCAAGATGTAGGGCAGCCGAGAGGGAGTTGTACAGCTATAGGCACTGGGATGACTGGTACTTGTCCTCTTAGTATGTGCTTTACCAAAAGATTTCATTCTCGTCATAATAATAGCAGCGGTGGTAGTAGCAATAGGAGTTACTGACATCATCAAAATGTAGGCAGTGAAATGATCATCGGTGTGCGATAAAAAATTATACTGATGATCATACTGTTGTTGCTTACTGTATACTGTCGTAGGATACTTTTATGGTGGCTTTTAATGTGAAATTTTATTGAAACGAAACTAGAGCACGAAAAGCGCAGCTTAATGCGTAGTACATTGAGTACATCTAGTATCAGAATTCAGTGAATGAAACACGCAGAGTATTGAATGTTCAGAATCTCATATTCTTTGCCTATAAAGGCACTATCACTATTGTTCAAACCTTTGTGCATTAAGTACATTTCCTTGTTTCACAAACTAGAGATCTAGCAAACTTTGCCTTTTCGGAGAGAGAGTTTTTATAGACTTTACTTATTATGAATTATTTGGTTACTTTATATGAAAGTGCTAACCGCGATACTTGCATGTTTCACCATATTGAAAGTCATTCCAAGAACGTAATAGGAAAAGTACAAAAGATTCTGTTTAAAAATTTTTCCATAAAGGATGAATATACTTAATGCATGTAAGCCACACATGTCGTGTTTTCAAGTACATCCACATGTTCCCATCCCATTACTTGGAAGGCTATGAAATGGATTGTCTATTATCAAAAAGTTGGGCCTATTGACACTTTTGACTTTGCCTTGAGTTGTAAAAGCTTGTACCATCAAAGCATTTCCCATATTACATGGCAAAGCTTATGGGAAAACCCCAAAAAGGCCATTGCATAAATTCAAAAGAAAGAGGTTCTTCGTCCTTTCCAATATATTTTAGTATATGGATGGGTAGCAGAGAGATGAAATGAAGACAAAGTATATCAAAAGTTTACACTGCCGACTTTTTCTTGCGCCACTGCGGAAAGTTGTCTCATTTGAACTCTCAAATCCCCAACGTCAGTTTGCTGCTCAGATTTCATTTTTCACTGCATAACAGATAGTATGGTAGTGCGAAGTAAATTATAACGTATCTGACATATGCACGCACCAGTTGTTAACATGAAAGCCTCTTTAATGACAACGCGCGAGGACGTTTGGGATGGCGATCAACAAGATGCTGTTTCCGAATCAGCAACTTTTTTTCCGCAAACGAACTTGATTTTGATTGTGCTACTGCAAAAGTGTATAAAAACTTTGTGTTTGCTCCATGCACTTAACTTACGTTTCAACTCACGCTTCTCCCTTTTCTAACTTGAGCATTCAACACACTTTTTCTCCCGCAAAACTCATCCTGTTTACTAAAACAGCAGTTTACGTTTACACTGAACTAGGTTTGTGGTCGGGAGTAAATGGAATGGCAAAGGGATAACACATTTCCTATTCACAACTCAGCTTTCATATAGTTGCCGGAATATAATAACACATTCACAACTTCCTTTGAAAAGGGTTGACTGTCAGCCAAGCCTGCTTTTCCTCGGTCACATTCAATTTCCGTAAGCATTTATTGCTCACATTGCAGTCCATCCTGTATTCAAACTTGATGACAAATGGTTACACCCTGTCAGTAAAGAGGATATTTGATTTGAATCAATGGCATACTTTTTCATTATTGCGCGGGGGAGAGGAAACCATAACGTGACCTGAATCAAGTCAATCGTGAAGGAGAGCTGGTTAAAAAATTCCAGTTGGATTACAGTAGTTTATAGGGCCAATTTGTGTCCTCTCTGTTCTCTTGCTTTCCCCGTTAGCCTTTTACAGCCCTGCACTATCTGTATTTTGTAGGCAAGTTGAATAGGCATAAGATATAATGCAATTGTTCTTTTGTAATGGAGTCAATAAGAAAGGATGCTATATCCCTATATTCTTTTAAGATGGTTTGTCTCGTATGGAAAGATAAAGAGTACTTCCAATCTACCATATAAGAGCCAAGTAATTGTGTTATTTCTTCTGTTCCGCTGCTTTCTCATAATAAGATTAAAAGTCAAACTAAAATCTAAAGTGTTATTATTATGAATTTATGGCAAGTTATGTGAATTTCATATTGGGTTTTATTCCGACGAGCCAATGAAGCTTTCATAAATCATATACTTACACCATTAAACATTTGATAAATGACCTGAGATAAAGCTTCTCCGACAACTCTTCTACCAGGACTGATCCAATTTTATCATAGACTCCTGGATGCCTTTCTCCATTCTCTTGCTTGTTACAAAGAAGATCTGCCCTGACACGTTATATATTGCTAATTGAAGATTGAATTCTCATTTCCCTCCTTTCTAAAGTTATGGCTTCCCCTTCTCATGTTAGGCTTTAAATATAGCAGCAGCAAATCAGAGTGTAATATATACTCACTGATTTAGCAACATTTTCAGAGAAAACAAAACTTCATCCCACATCAACTCCACGAATGATAATTATGTATCAGTTTTCCCGTATAGAATATAAACATAATTTAATTCTGTATTTATGAAATGTATGCTTGTTTCTTCCTTCATAAAATAAACTCTGTTGCATAACTTTATGAACACCCCAGTTTAGTAGGATAACGCCTGTGCAAATGATTAATTTTAAACGCTAACGCCAAGCATTAGACAGAGCGCCCAAAATAATGGTATTTACGAAATAAAATGAAAATTTCCATGTACGTATACGAAAATATTCACCAAAAACCATTTTTTGGGTGTTGCAAAACTTTATGAACAGAACCAGAAGCGCAGCATTTTAAAGGATTTTCTTCAGAATTCTAAAGTAAGTTGTGATGAAAAGTACCTGAATATCAATTTAAAGTGTATTTTAGTAAAAATTTGTACAATTTGCTGTTTCTTATTGTGATGATAAGCCAAACTTATCATGAGATGATAAGGGAGGGGAATACCCAAGCCTTGGCGTGAACAGGTGCTACATGTGGTCATAATTTTTTTGGTATTTGAACAAAATTAGTTGGTTTTACTAGAAAACTAACTAATTTCCTTCAAAAACCAGAAAATTGCTAACAAGTGGACAAGGAAGGGAGACTGGGAAAAGCATACCCATGCGAACATTAGCAGATCCAAGTTGCTTCCAGCATAAATTTTGCATAATATTTCAAAAATTTGGGAGGATTTAATCTTTGGAGTGTTTTAACAAGCTTCCAGCATTGTTTTGAAGATATTACATCGGTAACTTTATAGAAAACGAAGACAGTACTGGTAGTCAATGCGGTGCAACGTACCCCGCAAAACGCGTGGATCATGGAGCACTCGAACACAGATAAAATGGCTGCTTGGAAGATGAAGTACTTGTACCAGACCAATCGTGCAAGTGTTAAAACATGTAATTGGAAAATCCTATATGTGTAATTCACTTTCCAGCAGCCATTTTTAACTGTGTTTGAGTGCTCCATGATCCACGCGTTTTGCGGGGTAAGTTGTATCACTTTGTGTACCAGTACTGTCTTCGTTTTCTATAAAGTAACCGATGTAATTTCTTCAAAACAATGCTGGGAGCTTGTTAAAACACTCCAAAGATTAAATCCTCCCAAATTTGTGAAAAATCATGCAAAATTGATGCTGGAAGCAACTTGAATCTGCTATTGTTTGCATGGGCATGCCTTACCCAGTCACCCTTCCTTGTCCAGTTGTTAGCATTTTTCTTGTTTTTGAAGGAAATTAGTGAGTTTTCTAGTAAACCTAATTAATTTTTTACGAATATCAAAATATTTATGACATATGTAGCACCAGGTGCTACATATTTGCGCAAAAATACCCTCCCTGATCATATCATGATAAGTTCGGCTTATCATCACAATAAGAAACAGCAAATTGTACTAATTTTAACTAAAATACACTTTAAATTGATATTCAGGTATTTTGATTACAACTTACTTGAAAACCCCGAAGAAAATCCTTTAAAATGCTCTACTTCTGGTTTTGTTCATAAAGTTTTGCAACACCCAAAAAATGGTTTTTTGTGAATATTTATGTATACGTACATTGGGATTTTCATTTTCCTTCGTAAATACCATTATTCTGGGCGCTCTGTCTAATGCTTGGC
Source organism: Entomobrya proxima (assembly GCA_029691765.1). NCBI lineage: Eukaryota > Metazoa > Arthropoda > Collembola > Entomobryomorpha > Entomobryidae > Entomobrya > Entomobrya proxima. Next base: position 24,271,467 of record CM056171.1, read on the forward strand.
GTTAGCGTTTAAAATTAATCATTTGCACAAGCGTTATCCTAGTAAACTGGGGTGTTCATAAAGTTATGCAACAGAGTTTATAACCGTGTGTGTACCACATCAATTCAATTTCTCGGCAGCATGTTGTGTTTTGACTGGGAATTTTTATTGCTTACTACAGCAAGTGTTTGGTTCACGCGGTGGGTGGAAGCATGTACACAAGTGGGAGGTAGCAAGAAATTGAAATGAAAGGTATCGCAAAGCTAATTGCATGTAGGAGTGAATTGTGTTTTAACAGCTGAAGTGTGTCAAGTGTTGTTACACTAGTAGTAGGGAACTTTATAGTAATAGGGCTTACTTAAGGTTGTGGACTGTGTCTTAACAACAATTGCCCTTGTTTACCATGTATTTTTGACGCCAAACACTGCTTGGAAGGTGACTACCCTGTAAGAATCCATTTTAAATACAGTTTTTGCACAAAAATTAAAGAAGTCTAAACGCTTGTCTTTTTTAAAATGCTTAAAGTATAAGATATCGTTTCAATCAAGTTGATATGTCAAGTTGTGTATGAGTAATTAAGCTTCCAATCATAGCTTAGTACTTAGCTTAATTACTCAAGCACAACTTGACATATCAACTTGATTCAAACGATATCTTATACTTTAAGCATTTTAAAAAAGACAAGCGTTTAGACTTCTTTAATTTTTGTGCAAAAACCGTATTTAAAATGGATTCTTACAGGGTAGTCACCTTCATAACAGTGCAAATTGTTGTTAAGACACAGTCCACAACCTTAAATACTTAAATAACAGGCTAACAAAATCTGAAAAATAATTTCAATTTTACTTGCAAAATAAAATATTGTTCATGTTTCTTTTTTATAAAAATATTGTACAGTTAGTACAGTACGCTTTACAATAATACAGTACTTCTTACAGTTGCCCATTATGTGTAAACAATGTAGAGATTTTCTAAAAAATCATTTCTTTCCATTCGTTCCTTGGCCGTCAAGTCGTGAACGTGATGTTAATGGCATTACTAGCATGACAAAATAATAATCTTGGCACATCAATTTTCCAAGCATGTATACCTAGTCGTTCAGTCGTTCTCCTGTAAACGGATTAAAATTAATTTCGCGTACGGTCATTTCCTAAACCTCCAATCAAAATCAGAGGATCTACACGCTTTGTCAGTCTCCGGTAATTAATTAATATTAGATATAAAGGTGGAACGTGAAACGCACGATAATTGAGAATGACATCACGGAAGTTACGTAACATCCAACATTTCCTTGGCTCTAGTATGTTTAGCTTACTGCCACGCAAGCATTACCTAAGAAGTTTAATGCGGTACACGTGCAAGCCTACACACATACTTAATCCCTAGTTCACTTAATGGTCTATAAGGGCGAATGAAGCATTATAAACTCAAAGGGCAGAGTGCCTTTGCATGATAAAATGAAAATGACGTCTGCCTCCAGTCACACTTTTGTAAACTACAAAATATAGTATATATTCATTGATCATTTTGTGTAGTAAAACGAAAAGTTTACAAAGTTTTGGAGTTGACTAACAAAAGTATAATATCGATTGTTCCATGTCATCTTCACAGGTTTTTCTTGAGCATAAACAAGAAGGTAGTATGAAAATGTTGCGATTGCTTTGTCATGTAAAGTTGGTCGAGGACGTTTTTTATTAGCAGCCATTTCCTTCGACCATATACCATTTCAGCGAAATGTGCAACTTTAATAGTGCAAAGTCATGTCGTCACTTCGCATGAATAATTATGAATGAGCATTTTTTTGCAAATATGAGTACAACTTCCATCACGGCTCATATAGTCACGTCAAGTTTAATGAATACTGATACATTCTACCTACTTATTCCAAACTGAATGTAAACATTGCAAACTGAAAGTTTTGAAAACTTGTTATTTTATGGAAATGAGCCGAGCAGTAAGAAGAAGAAGGGGTTTGCTCAGCATCACTAAATTTTGGAGTTTAGTAGCATGTAGTTAAGCGGTTTACTATACTTTTTCCAACCATGTTAAACTTTTTTTTTACTATTTTTGGTATATAATACGTGTCGTAAACTGCTGCCATCATAACACACTCATTGATTCTCTTGGTGGAAAAAAATTAAAAGAACATAACACCAACACTCTATTACATAGCCACTAGTAGGTATTTCACAGCATTTCAACTATATGCTTACAATGACATTGTAAAATGTCATTCTGACTGAAAACTTTCTTGTCATCTCATGAAAATTATTCGGAATTATAGGGGCTCTACTCTTAAAAGGAAGCAAAAAGAAAGTTTCTTGTTGATGTAACATGCTGGTTCCTCCAGATAATTTCTTTTTTATATCATGCACGTAACTTTCGTATCGTGCAAGCAGGCATGCATGCAGTAGTAGTAACTGTAAATACCGTCATGACTGAATAGGCTAATGAAACGTTTGACGTTCGTACAGTTAAATATTTTAGGCGATGGTGGTAGTGTTGCTTTTATAGCGCAATTTACACTTTGGCATTTTATTTGTATAATCAGGACTTTGCAGCTAGAAGCTACTTGATTTTATTGAAGTTAGCTCGCCTGTAAAAAACTCAATACCGTCATTAAAAATGCAAACAGTTCGTAAACATTTGTCATTACTGTGCATAACTGCTTCTGTATACAACCAGAACATGGAGGCAGTCGAGGAAAAACACAACCGCTGCTCCAAAAACATGATATGATACTTAAATAAAAACATGCATTGCGGGTTTTTATGTTCATTCTAAGACGTAGTTTGCTAAATCAACCGTCAGTTTGTAATTTTTGCAAAAAAATTGAATACGAAAATGTTATGCTAACTGAGTAAATAAAATGCTAAAGGCTCTGCAAAAGAAACTGGAGCAAAAAATGGAGAGACTAAAGGTTCTACTTTGCTTTCCTCATATAGTATTTTATAAGCTGGTTCGGGATCGGTTACAACAAGCGTGAAGAATCGATGATCGTCAGCGTGATGAAAAATTACACATTTCAAATATTTTTTATGTTAGGAGCATATCATCATCATTCTTTTCTTGCTGGCACACAATTTTCATAGTCTACTTGAGTTGCTTGATGTGCCAAACCGAAGACATGGCGAGGATGATACGACAATTTTCCCTGCATTTTTCTGGGTTGATGTTTACCGAAGTGTCCTACATCCCAACCCAACCAAATAAGTACGTAAACAAATCATCATCAGTATTTTATTTTGTTTATGCACACAAGCGATTGAGCATGCACGCATCATCGCTGCTCTTCACTTTTCTAGTAAGTTTTAACAAGATAAGATGCAAAATACACAAAAGTTGGGTCTCGAAAACAAAATATCTATGTTCAAAAAACCCGACTTTTTTCATGTAAAAAACTGCCTGAAATGCGATGAAACAAGATGGTAATGACGATAAGAAAATGATTTGGTGTAGTGATGATGATACTTGATACGTTAGTAATGACACTAGAATCATGGCAAGGCATACTAAAACAGCACGCTAATAATGGATTCTTTGAAATTGGAGTCAGTCAGCTAAAAAGTTATTATTTTTACGACGGCCTTGTTCTTGAGGTTTAGTGGTACCTTCCGACAATGTGGCTGCTTTGTAGGTACAAAGTCAAGTAAAACTGGCTTGTAAGCAGCGCAAACCTCTTTTAGCATAGATGCTCTCGGCCGAGTAAAAATTTACCGTTCTTTATTTTGTGAGAGGAGGAATGAGCGCATTATTATCGCTTTCAGGTATTATCCCATGCAAATGTCTTGACATTTGTATTTTATCTTGTTGTTCATGGCAGATCTTTTTTTCTTGCTGTGCGGCTTGCTCTACGCTTGCCACCAGTAAAGTGCATGGAAGAAAGGCATTATATCATCGTATCAGAAACAGTAAAAATGGTTATGAGAAACCCAAACAAAAAATTGATGCGCATGTAATTTCGTATATTTAAGTTAACTGTATAAACTTCTGCAAACATTAGCGTATTAAAGCACATCTAAGCCCGTAAGAATATATACATGCTATACATATCACGCTTCAAGTGTGGTTTTATTCCCTAAGAAGCAAATACTCCCTGCGATCATCAGCTTTTTCCTTGGATTTGGGTTGAGTTCATAGTGTACACACTTAAAAGCAGATTCAGTGTCTGATAATGTAAAAAGGGTGGATTGTTTCGCTTGCAGTATGCATAAAATGTAGGTGGGCATTTGCCATTTCTGGTTAACTGCTTGAAGTGGACCTTTTTATTCAACTAGTTTTCATCTTCACAAGTGCCAGTTTCGAGGTTGAATCTGGTGTGTTAAGGACACTGTTGCCACTTTGCCAGCTTAATAGTTTTGCTCTCTGCATGACTAAACTTATAATATATTTTGTTTAAGTGCCAATTTACAAGTAAATTTGCTGGCGTCAGCAGATATTACTAGAAAGTGTTGGTAGAATCATTAATCACGGAAGACAATATATATCGCTTCAAGGTAAATTTCAAAATCCAATTTACTGTACTCGTGGCTGTCCATTAAAATTTCAACTTTGTTTAGGTTCCATATATTCATGGTTAAAGCACTATGAAAAATTACAAATGTAGACAAAGTGAGTAGGCAGATACGTGAAAAGATGACACTTTGTTGTCAACCAATTTTTCCAGTTCTTTCATGTTCTCTCTCAGCTCACTCATCGTGATTTTTTATTCAATATAAAAATACTCGGCAAAGTTGAGTTGAGTATTCAGGCTCTCATCATTCCATACACTCATTATTGGTGACAACAGCAGCAGCATCAAACGAACAGTGAAGTGCGTCACTACACTGAAGCTCCTTTTCCATTTGGAAAGTTATGTGAAAAGTTGCCTTTTTACTTTATTTAGGTTACTACCCAATATTCAATATTATGTGCCTATACTTTCATGTTTGAAGCATGACTAGCAGCAAGCGGGTGATGAGTGTTGATGCGAAAGAAGGGGAAATGAAAAAATCTAATTTGACACTAGAGAAGCCAGAGTCACAAGAGAAGAGTGTGACGTTTTTAGCTAAATGTTCTGGTTAAAAAAATTCCGATGCTTTTTGTGACTAGAGGTTGTTGTTGTGGTTGGATGTAGCATTTGAATCTCTAAAGGGCAAATGAATTTTTAGCGTTTTTGAAAGGCCAAAATACTCATATAACACCATACCCACCATTTGAGCTTTTACTCGGGTGAAAACGCGCACGACTGCCTCTGTTTGGAAAATAGAAAGTAGTATGCAGAGAATTTGATATGATATGAATATACATGCAATTATTTTTAGAACTACCAACTACGCTTATAGCAAGAAACACGCTACATGCATGTTGTGGGGTGGTCCATCGGAAGTTAAACATCGGATGCAGTTTGGTACTGTGGCCATGATGGTGGCAAAAAGCAATATCTGAAATGGAGCGAGATAATTCCACTATCCCTCTTTGTTTATCCAAATAACTTTCTTCTCTCAAAGGTATTTCGCGTGTATTCTCTAGCCATTGGGAAATCAGTTGCCGTTTATGAGGCGAGCTGAAATCCCCATTGGGTCATATACCATAAAGCGATTGTCATTTGACCAAATGGGCACATTAGCGTTAGCATTCCAGCTGGATTTTGCCAAAGCTGTTATATAGCTTTTTTGCTCAGATATTTGTCGCAAAAAATCTCTGAACACATGTTCAATGCTTTGAGATTTTCCTTAACATTTAACAATTAAGTTTTCGAGCGACATATTCACATTCTGGAGAAAATAGACAACTTTCCAAGTAGCACAAAAATCTGTGTAGCAATTTTCGTTGTTTGGCTAAACACCAAAATCATTTTACAAGTTGTCATTGTTGAGTGCTTAGCGTAAAGTGGAGGAGAAAAGTTTCAAGGTTTGTTCCCAAATTTAATTTAATATCTGGAGATGAGAATAAAAAGACAAAAATCTCGATTTTTTTATGTCGCTAGTTTTTATTTCTGTAACATATGTTTCACTCGAAAAACTGCGCATTTTAGTCAGTTTCCGTATTTAATTCATGGGAACATTTACTTGAGAAGCAGGGCAAAATGTGATAAAGAAAACGCAAAAATATCTTTGCTTTCCCTTCAGGACATACGCTTTCTTACGAGCAAATATTAAGAAAAGCGAGAAGAATAAGAGAGAAAATTGCGAGTTACGGTTATGATTACTACAAACTCATAAAAAGCACAAAATTGTAGCATTGAAACTGTCGTCATCTAGAATATTTTCAGAGAGCACACACATGTTAAAATTACTTTTCTCCTTTCTAATTTGATAAAAAAAAACTGGGACTCATCCTCTAAGATATTTCTGATTACTGGGATATTACGATTTCTCCGCTTTCGCCTGTAGTGTAGGATATAGCTTAATGGCCAGGAGCGCCTAATGGAATGTTGCAGATTGTCATAAGGCATGCTTTGTTGAGTAAAAATGTACTAAAGATAATTCAGGGCACCGAGTTACCTTTCTCTTGTGGATGTAACTACTGCTTGAAGTTAACTTAAAAGTCCGGGAATATTATGGTCTTGATTGTTACTTTGAAGCAGAGCTTAACAAAATGGTTCCACTATTAAAAAATAGGGGAAAATGACCATTTTTCTTTTGCAGATGAAGCTTATTTCATTGTATACAAGATCTCTTTGTCTTAAAACGTTATATTTCTAACAAGTGTCATATTTCATTTTTTTATTCCAGATCCCCGAGCACGGACTTGCTAGGCTCAACGAGAGATTACTTCTCTTCCGACACGACTACAGTTCCCCTAACATTCTCCAGATGATTAACTCCGCCTCAGAAATCAGCGATGAAACCCTGGTGGAAATTGTGCTCACAGGTATGTTACAAAACATGACAGATTGTAATATAAAATAGCAGAGAACCAGGGACAAGACAGGAACAGAGTTTTAAAACCCACATTTGTGTGCGTAATAATAAGTAACGTAACTTGAACATGATGACGTACGTTTTCATATCACAAAAAATTTTAAGCCTCATTTAACCTAACAAGACACGTTCTGCATTATTGGATTAAAACAGATTTTAATGAAAGCAACCAAGAGAATTCATATATGTAACCTTTTTCAGTTTTTTTATCCTCGGGCTGGCTAGCGTACATTGGTTTGTCTAGAAATGTCTGTAAGGACAGAGAAAACGACTTTGTTAGTAGTAGTATTTTTCAGGTTGTTTAACCATGTAGTTTGTGGCATGTGTACAGAGTCAAAGTCCTTTCTGTAGCAGAGAAAGCCAGGCTGGCGGAACTTGAGTACAGTAAAAAGTCTAAAGCTAATATAATACCTTCTTAAACAAACTTGATAGTATTCCCTGACTGCGAAAAATTTATATTCCGTTGCGGTCGCTGAATTATGATTGTGGTCTGGAAGCGGTTAGGTATGTGTTTAAAAATAGAATGTTAAATGAGAGGAATTGAGTTAAAGAGAGATCACGTGAGGGAATTCGAACAATGCAAGATTTTATTTTTACTGCCTTTCAAAAAGCGGAACAATAGAAAAGCATTTTTGAACATATGCAAACATTTTGAGATAAAATAATAAAATTGTAGCGAAACAATAATATCACAAACTGTTCCAGTTTATGTTGTAAAATGCTGGTGTATTAAAGCCATCGTTTAAGCTGGCACCGCAAGCTTGCCAATTAAATATTGCGTGAAGCAGCATAAGCCTAGCAATATTAGCTTTGTTGCTATTTTTGATGCTTCTGCATAATAAAAGGGAATTTCTATTTTAAAAACTGGCAAACGCCAAATTCTTCCGTCTGTGACGCGTTTACTACTTTCTCGCCATGTCTTGCTACATAATGCATACACTATCTCTGGCATTGTCATGTCATGAGAAGGAACAGTTTCTCCACTTAAAACTTTGGCATGGCAGGTTGTATATCCATCCAGATGTGCATTACGATGAATGAATTTACTTGCACAACTGGAAACCAATTTTGGTTAACTGGTTGCCTTTTGGGGTAGCCTTCATCTTCTGCTTACATACCCCAAAATTGTGGTTGGAAACTATGTACCCAGCGAGAATTCATGGACAAAAGGCAGGAAAAAAGACAGGGGACGCATTAAGTTATTGTTAACCACCAACAGCACCAGCAAGCAGCAGTAGGCAACGGCTGGAAACCGAGATCCTTCCAACTTTCCCAATTTTGTTACCTTCTCTATTTCAGGACAAGGCTACAATATGTATACACTTTCTCCAGCCAATATAACTATCAGTTAAGCATTTTCTTTCTTTTACTTCTGGTTAGCTCCTGCCTGCACACTATCATTACCATTAAATTGCATTTTGTATGAAAATAATGGAGTAATATTGGTGTTATGCCATGTATCCAAAATATAAAAAATACAGATAAAACCTAGTACGTTGTGTTCACATTTCCTATATATCATTGTGGGCTTACTAACGCTTCAAACAAATAGGAGAGAAAAAGAGCAAGAAAAAGGAAACGAATGTTTTGCACAAAATGCACAAAGAAGGAGCCTACTACTTTTACTTCCTCCTTTCCTCATACAGGCTTTCCCTTTTTACTATTCTTCTGTCATAGAAAATTCCATTCGTACACATGTGGCGTTGTACCAAAAAGAGTTTTGCTCGCACAGTTATTTTTAAAGGGAGGAAACAGCGAGCAAAGACTTGTGTGTGTACTTTCTGATGTACGCTTCTAGGGGAGAGAACTAACCGACGAAGCGTGTTTGAAAGATTTTGTATCCAGAGTGAAAGGAAAATTTAACCATGTATTTATTCTATATATTATACCAGTTTGCTCCTTTTTTGCCGTGTGTGTCCATGCATTTATATATTATAAAATGTCTCATGCTTATGCATGCCTTGGAGCCAACAATAGCAGCAACCAGCCAGGCATTCACCAAGAGAGTTTTCTATCTTTGCACACAGCTGAGAAGAGGGATCGTGGTGGAAAAGGAGGAGAAAGTGAGAAGAGGAACTAAAAATAGAATTTACGATTGCACTGTGTCCTTTAGCCTACATTCACTCGAGTATACAATGTGTATACAGGTTTATAATATAGAGATAGTGGAAAATAACATCACTCTCTCTCTCAACTTTTATATCACTTGAAGCTAGAGGACTAGACCCTCCTTTTAGACAGTGGGACAATCATGTGCATTTTCGGTAATAATAGAACTGCTTCTGGAAAAGTTGCTCTAGTTTATTGAGGTGATGGTGGAAGGAGAGGGAATGACTTGGAGAATGGAGAAAACGCACAAAACGTGTGTGTGTGTAGTTTACTGTACTTGAGAATGCGAATGGAAAATAGTAATTCTGCCGGGATGCTCTTTAGAGCTGAAAGTTGAGATATATTATAACCGACTTAAGTACTCTTCTGGAATGTCAATGTAAACGCATTTAAGTCGAACGGAATAGGAGGCAAAGTACGTTCTTGAAATGTAGTGTACAGCACACACACACAGCACCAGCCTCTTCAAGCAAAGTTGTTACTTTTGAGGAAGATGCGGGCGTCAAACGCGGACCGGACCGTTACACAAGCACACATACTCGAGTTTAATCATTTGCTATCTATTATTAAGTATTTCTAATCTTTATTTCGATTAATAGAAAACATACTTTGTTGTTTGAGCAAAGAGAGATGCACTCGTCTTTTGCTGTGTTTACGCAGTTTTTTTCTAATTTCCAAAAGGACCGGGACGGAAAACAGAAAAAAAAGGTAGCAAAAAAGGGAAAAGTACTTTTGGAACAAGAAAGAAGTATCGTTTTTACTCTCACATTTTGCTTTTGCTTTGGCAGCAAAAAGTTGGACAACTTGGTTCAGTAATGGCCGAGAGAAGCAGCATGAGGAGAAAAAACGTATATCCTCTTGGATAATAATAGCAGTTGTAGGAGTGCTGGCTGTGGTGGTGGGAATAAGTTTACAAAAGCACACAACTTTTCACTGAGAAGGCTATAATATGTAATAATATCTGTTGTGTTGGGGCAGGGAAGAAGCTGGGAGTTGGAACTTTGGGGCTAAACTACTTTCTTAAATGCATCCTTCTATTTCTCTCAATATAATACGAATTATAACGACTATAAAAGCAATGCAATGTAGGCTTATTGTAGTGTCATGTCTCATCTCATGGCTGTCTTTCTTCAACTGTTAGCAAGAAGGAAGACGAGAAGGCCCCGCTTTTTCTAACCAAAATGAGAAAGTTCGGTGAGATCTGCCTCTATGAAGAAAAAACTTGTTTTCTCTTTTACCCTTCTCTTTGTAATGCCACTTACTTTGTAGTTTTCTTTTTATAGTTGGCGAACAGCAATAGAAACTACACAAAGTTTAATTTTCTTTGCGTGTTTCATTCTCGAGAAATACATTGGGCAGATTTAATATATGAGCGGGGATGGATTAGAAAGTTATAGTCGTTTACATATACACCAGCACATCCAGCACATTCCAGTGTAATGATCAAAAGGTAAATTTCTTGCCCAAATGCATAAAGTACACTCACATTATCCCATCCCACATCCCAAACTTTCTTTTTGCGTTTGTTAATAAAACCGGGCTCATAAATCGCTCAAACGACTCATTCGTCAGCATTCTGAAAGAAAAATAAGATTTTTTCAAGCGAATGTGGTGTATATACTTACTTGGAACATGCGGCCGATTAGTCATTCTTTCACTGCTTTGGGCATTCACTTAACACCGACATTTTTTGCGTTGCAGCAGCAGGAGTCCTCCGGGAAATTGGTTTCACACTTAAGCCCCTTTCTCCCACATTAATTGTTACAAGACGGGAAAAAGTTTGGTTTAGACTGTCATGATTTATATGGTATAAACATGGATTCCATTAATGTTGGGGAAGCGGGGATAAAAGCAAATTCTTTTTATATGACAATTTGACAAGTGGTGCGTACATGCAATTTCCCAAAGCATCCACTGAATTTAAAACATTTTACTACAAAGTGCAAATGCCAAAGCGAATATTACCAATACCAACTTATTTTAATCTTACATTCCTAAGCTTTACATTTACCATAGGTATATTAGTCCATTAGTATGTATATTAGGTAGCCTGTCTTTACTGAATGAAGCATTTCCGTAAGCTTCACTTGCCTGTCAAACTAGATTTGGCATCAGTTTCAACTTCAATTCCATTTTCATTTTCACAGCCGCAGAACAGAATTATTGCAATTACTTTGATTGAGGCTTTAATCATTGAATGATGAGATTGGAATTGAAAAATGGGTCCGTATGAAGATCCTTAAATTTTATTGGGTTATGGTTGAATTTTATAAGTAAATATCCATGAAGTCTGCGTAATTGATATGGCTTTATCAGGTAATGCGGCAATTGTATTTTTTGTAAGTTCAAAAGCTCAAAAAACGGAATGTAACCTTATTACCGACCTTTTCTGCTTCCAATTTCAAAAATTCACATAAAACATACTTTCGTCACATTTGATAAAGCCTATAAATTTTTCTCTTTGCGTATGCAGAGAATTTTGTATGAGAAAACAGAAGAGTAAAGAAAATCATGCAAGCTATGCATTGATTGTCGGTAGGTAGGTGGTGAAAGTAAGAGACCTCCAAGGAATACTGATTTCAGCTTTTTAAAGTCTACCTTCGTTTCATTTCAAGTAATGAAAGCAAGTCACACGGCTCACCACATACATACACTTTTTTGTATGTACATGGAATAGCCTACCATTTCATTACTAGAAAGCTGACATGGCAAAATTGATGATTACAGGGTAAAGAACCAGAGAGCTTCATAGTACAACACTCATTCCATTTTTATATCCAGCTTCCGGCAACTTTTCTCGTATCTCTTTGACCCTTGCCTTCAGGGTACAATATCATGATTCCATTTCCCTCCTAGTCTTCGTCCGACGAAACATTCCAGCAACATTAAGCTAAGTGTGTGTGCTCTCCAGACAACTGTAGAATTTAGATGGAGACATGCGTGTAGCAAAATATTCTTTTTGGAGCAATGAGCTCTTCCAGGGCTCTTGGTCAAAATGGACGAGAAGGGAAATTTGAAGATTATACAAAGAAAGTATTTGAAGTTTTAGGAAGGCGTTATCTTAGACGGAGAGAGAAATACGGTTACAACAACTCTCTCGACTAATCTAGTATATTTACTAACGTAAAGTCAAAAGATGGAATTGTGTATTGGATTCAGGCATTTCTCCCTTTAGATTTATTCAGCCCTTAACTCTTTAGTTAGGGGTTTTTATTAAAGCGGAAGCAGGGGAATCGAGCCAGAGAAAGTCATAGTTTAACGGTTTCACAAAAGCCAAAGAGAAAAGGTTCAAACAAATTTATGCTATCTAATACCTGTTTCTCACTGAATTTATTTTGGGAAGGAGTCCTACTCGAAATAAATGCAGAGCTACCTGTTTTTGTTATAAAAGCAGAGTTTCTTCTCACTTTATTGGAAAGAGTAAGTAAAGTGATATGTTTGTATATGACCATGTGTTTCTTGTCTCAATCTCTTGGCGAGAAAATGGAAAATGTGCGTATGGTGGTACTAGAACTCAACATAACTTTATGAGAAGTATAAAAAGAAAAGAATACCGGACGTGGTTCTAAAAGGTAGTACACACATGAAAAAGCAGAGATCGCATACATTTCTAGGTAGTTTATCTTGCTTTTCGTGTCTCTCCCCCGGAACACCGGGAAAAAAGCAAGGGAAATGAAAACGTTAGTTTAGATATGTTGAACTCGTAGCACAGGTAAGCTCTCTGCTTTTCCAAACTGCAAAAGGGACTGGAATGTTCGCTCTCTGTCTATGTAGGTACGATGAAAAAGAGGTAGGTAAGTAGGTGAAAGTTAAGTAACCATGCTTTATGCTATTTGATGTGGTAGCCATAAAATTTCCGAGAGAGAAAGAGAGTGAGAGCATAAGGCTATTAAGGCTCCCAGTTTGATGATAGTTTATTACATGTACTTTTTGCACTAAATTGCTCTCCTGTCGAAACGAGATTCCCTGTGGCTGTGAAATGTAAAAGCAAATGGGATGACATGGCATGATGGCTAGAGAAAATGGTAACTGTAATAGCTGTGTTGTTGGTTGCTTATATATTGTATTTTGCTACGATTTGCGTGACTTTTTTTTGAAGCTCTTGCCAAACTAAACGACAAGGTTGATTTGGTTGGATAGAAAGCAGCAATGAAATGTACCTTTTATATTCATATCCATAAACACGACAGAGATGCGTACCTACCTATAACAGTAGTAACAAAAGCAGATTTTATATATCAAAATATTCGAAAAATTCATAATAATAGGTCCATTACGGAAGTACCCCGAGATTAGCTTTAGCCGCGGTTGTGGGGATGGGCAAAGTGCTCCAGTAATCTTGAGTGAGCATTGCTTTGAAAATACGGGAAGTTTAAAAAACCCCGGATTATATAACGTAAGTGGTTTGATGGGGAAAAGCGGAAGTCTGAGATAAAAAGGTTTGTCAATCTGCCTTTTCCGTTGCATAATGGCTTTAAAAATTATTACATTATCATACAGTTTGATGATGGCTGGAATATGGGTAGTCGATGTCATTTTGGAATTTGGAATTGACAGCGACACTTAGGCCAGGATATTATATTATAATGTATCAAATAGTTTCGTACATTCCTATTTCCATTTTAACCAACTTTTGTCCTTTTATTGCTTTTTTCAGCCAACGCACCGCCACCAGAAGATGTTCAGATCCGGCCACACGCTCTTTCCGTCCATTCGTATAAAACGCCAACCTTTTGTGACTTTTGCGGAGAAATGCTCTTTGGGTTGGTACGTCAAGGGCTCAAATGTGAAGGTATGTGAATATGAAAATCCATTTTAAAAAACATAAAAACATGAAAGGTTACATTGTTGAATTATCCCAAAATGAAGTGCTCCCATTTTTGTGTCGCTCTATGCTCACTTTGCTAAAAAATGAATTTTTCATGATTTTGTACAGGATGTGGCTTAAACTACCACAAGAGATGCGTCTACAAAATTCCAAACAATTGTAACATGAGATACAACAGACGAAGATCATCTTCCTACCTTGGCGTGCCTCGAAGTCCCTCAGAATCGGGATCGATCAGCTCCATCTCCGCTTTGTCTGATGACAGCAGCGTGGTATCTCCAACAATTGTTGGAGGATTGGTAAGTGTACCGCCCTGAAAAATAAATCGAATGTTTGCTTATGAAAGATAAAAATCATGAGGAAACTGTTGTCTGTAGTCGGTAATTTTTTACAAGTTTATACCAGTTATTTCACACAAAACTACTAGAACTGTAGTTGAACTATTTACAAAGGAATTCTGCGAGTGATGATTGATATGATTGTGCTGCTGCTATACAAAGTTGATGTTACTCTGCGATTACGATCATGTTGTTGATGTATGAGGAAACTTTCGCCTGAGTGAACCAAATCATGCAAGCGTTTTTATCAAAGCGAAAAAAAAATGTAAGAGGAAGCATGCAATTTGCTCCCGAAAAAAAACTAATGCCTTTGTGTACATTCTCACGTGCTTAATCTCCTATCTTATTTTTATCATTTTCTATACCAAAAATGTTATCACTACACGTTTTATTCCGCTAGATGAAGCTTTTGCGATTCGTGACTGAAAGCATAGAGAATGCTGACAACCAAATTAAGGCAAGGTGTATATAATGTACCTGGTTTGAAGAAAAATTCCTATATTTGCGTGTATCCTGCTTTCGCGGAAATGAAAGCCAGAATTACAAAACCTATAGGCAATCTTCCTCCTGTCGGGCGTGCTGCTGTTTCCTTTATATGATATACGTAACATATTTGTTGCCCTACTCCAGATACTACTTGTTGACAAGAAAATTATTAAAAAGATGTAATCCTAGCTTTTAGTGTTTGGATGCTTTTTGTGAAAACAAAATGGAAGCCGAGTACAATAAAGGCTTAACTAGGAAAAGAATAGAAAAAGGTAATGAAAGACCAAAACTTGGACTCTGGGAAAGAGGCACACACACACGCACCCACACAAATTGTCTCAAGAATTCTCTTCTTAATAATCAGAGAAGATGAGATGGGCGGATGAAAGACGTGCTTAAGAAAAGATTGGAAGGCTTTTTTATTCCGTTGGCGCGATAGTAGTTGATGATGATAATGCATAGTACATAGAAAAGGAGGGAGGAGCTATAGATGATTGTTTGTAGTGTGTGCATGTAAGCACATTTTGAAAATTCGAGGATTTTCTCTGTCTCCAAACATAATAATCATCTAAAGCCTTCCTAATATTTTATCTACATTTTATCCATAGATGTACATAAATGTATGTAATCTTCTTAAGCAGAAATATACTCTATGCAGTCCTAGTCTATAGCAGACGATGAAAGCTTTTTCACGTCTTACATAGTCTTAGCCAAATGGAGCAGAAGACAATCATCATAATCTCCACAGATGCTCTTTTGATTATGAAAGTTCGTTCGTGTGTGTGCTGGGGCAAGAGATAAAGAGGAAGAGAGAGGGTGAGAAAGCGACACACAAGCTGGAAATCTTTTATTGAATGTCATGTGCCTATTCGACCAAACCATGTATACTTTTACTTACCTACACGTATTCAAAAGTAAAAGCTTACCGTAAATGCTCTATTAGAAGCCCCGGCTTCTATTAAAAATTCGAAATTATTTGCCCCGGCTTATAACAGAGACCGGCTTCTATTGGAAGCCCGGCTTATATGCAATTCAGCCAAAATTTTACTACAAAACAAACTGTGTACACAATTTTCTTGTAAACTTTATTTAAACGAAATCCCAAATTAGGCTTAAACATAATTTATCTCTTCAATTTCATCATCAATTATAACTATTGCGTTGTGATCTGTGTTCATCTCATCAAATAATTCCTCCAAAACTACATTATCCATTTTAGACATACTAACTATATAAATGTTATAAAACTCACCGAGGTCAACTTTTTTCTTGTGACACTCTTAAACCTGCTTGGAATCAATGTTGAAATGCCGACTTGTAGCTTCATTACTGTTTTTCCGCGTACTCAATTACAAGTAGCTTAAAGCTAATAGAATAATTGTATCGTGCCATTTAAAAGCAATACTTGAACTGGCTTAGTTTTTTAAACTTACCAAGCATAATTAAAACTAGCACGATACAAACTTTCTTGAAATAAAAAACTGGCAACTTTCCTGCAAGCAAAACATTTTGTGACAACGCACAACCACATGATTCATGCTTTCATGAAGTTTCAGACCCGGCTTCTATCAGAAGCCCGGCTTATATCTCAAATTTGGAGCCAAAATACCCGGCTTATAATAGAGACCGGCTTCTATCAGAAGCTGGCTTCTAATAGAGCATTTACTATATGGCAATTCAAAGGTAAAGCAAAATGAAATGTTCTGCATAAATTAAGTGCTTCTTGGCGAGTGCAACTCCAGAAGATGTTTAAAGGAAGCTTGGTCCAAACATCATTTTATTGTCGAGTATTAATAAAAAGTATGAAAAAGATGTTTGAAAAAGAGAAGAAAAGGCAGCTTCAATTATGCATACCTGAATGCTTCGGCTGAAGCAACAGAATATTTTTCTTTAATGCGTTTCTTGGTTGCGTTTACTGAAGTGAAAAGCTCTTTGAATGTAATTAAAAGCAAAATCTTTACTGCTTAGTATGAACTTTACGCTAGCACCAAACTAATCAAATAAAATTTTTAATGACGGGGCTTTCTCTAAGCTGTCTGTAAAAAGACGCTCAGATATTCCAAGCAAGTCATAGTCAAATATGTAAATGTGACATTTCAGATTAACGTCATTTCAGCTTTCGGTATTTGAATGTTTATAATCAGATATAGCAAAAATATATTATGTAAGATAACTTTAAGCATCGTATACTGACTGGATACAAGACGAACGATCATATCACGTGTATACTTTACTGCCAAGTTACTTTGTTTTATGCAGCTAACTAAATCTTTTGGCTCAAACTTTGTTTGTTGATCACTCATGATAATTATACCAACAAGAGTTTTTTGGATGAGACCTAATTCACGATGATTAATTCTCTAAATGCCTTTCTTTCATGTGTTCATGTACGTACCATTATACTACACTATACTTCAACTTTTCTCTAACGAATAGCCAGACTTTCCCCCGGGAGCTATTCACCACACATACGGATATCTTGCAACAATGTCTAAATGTACAGATCCTGCATACAAACCTTTTTACTGGTCCAAGTACTCCATTGTACTATACGTGCTGTTTGCTCAAATGCGTTAATTTCTACTAAAAAATTATTTACAAGTAGCAAGTCCTCGTGCCCAAATTCCGTCCCGTATATATGCTGATATTTTTAATGGGAAGCAGAAAGTAAACAGCAGAGCAACAAATAAATAGAAAGAACAAGCTTGTTGTTTTAGCTAATTAACTGACAAAGTAAAGTGGTGTTCATGATGATGATGATGACAGCGTGTGTTATAGCAGTGTGTCATACAAAATGTTGAAGTACAGCATGTTAAAAGGGCTTTTATTGAAAAATATTATGATGATAAAACAGAAAAGGCCAACATCATAAACCTAGGTCTCATATTATAATCATCCTCATATCCTCATCAACGTACCAGCAGAAACAACACGTCCAACATTATGAAAGTTGTAACTTTCAACAAACGGGCATAGTACTAGTACTACATGACTACATAAATACTGGAAACGGAAAGGGAAGAGACCACACTCAAGAGTACTTCCATTCTTTTTAGGAGTTAGTGAAGTGCATACATGTACTTATACTTATTCACTGTAGATTATACAAACACACACATTTTCCTCTCTGCCACTTGTGATTTTACTGTCCATATATAGCACCACTTTTGCACGTAAACTATTTAATGAAAGTAAATAATGAACTTTTTCTTTTGTTTGATTCATTTGGTAGAGGAGGAAAAAGCGGGAGAAAGGCGACTTGAGCGTCAGCAGAAACAATGATGTTTCCCTGTTGAAGAATTTTATATTTTATAGCTTTTCATTTTCTTCCCTCACCCTCCTCCTCCTGCAAACAAGCACATCAAAAGTAAAGTAGGCAGCTTGTTAATCTAAAAAGTTGTTGCTCTGCCTTTCTCCCTCATCGTGTATTGTACCAGCAGAAACTGGTAACTGGTAAAATACTACAAAAAGGGAGAAAGTTTCAACAAAAACTGGGCGCGTGATGATGATAAAATTCCGGTCACGAAAAGAAACACTAGAAAAGTCTCCTTCTATCCAAAAACATAAAAAACGAAACGAAAAACGCAATGGCAGCAGTCAAGTCGCTGAGAGATGACTGCACTTTACATCTCTCATACTTCTTATAAGTACACATACACGCAAATATAGCAATATAAATTAATATGTCAAGTGGACAAGGAAAAGCGACAGACATGGGCTATGAGCACGTTTTTTCCATGCTACATACATGTGCGAATAATGTCCTGTTTTTACTGGCTTTCACCATCCAAATATGTACTTGTTGTAAACAGAGATCTAGTAAAGCAGCAATATATAATAATATTATGTAGTGTTGTTGTTGATGAAAAAGCGAAAAGTTGTTCTGGAACTGGAATACGATCATCATCGTTATTATTATCGATTGCACAGTGGCAGTAAATAAATAAGATAGCATGATGCTTTATGAACAATAAATTACACACATGTTGGCTTCATCAAGATGAAATTGCAGAGGCAATAATAGTGCCACGCTGCTTCAAAGTGTGCTGATGTGATCATAAACGTTATAAGCTTCCATGCTTTCCCCTAACGATTAGCAACGTGCTCATGAAAGACTACAGACTCAGCCTCTGAGTAGATTAGTAGGTTGACTAACAAAAAAACAATAGGAGAATTATATGATAGTTGTATTATAAGTTACTCCTCTTGTCACAAAGGCATGATGAGACATGCAAGCTAATTAAAATCTTTTACTGTAATTACTTTTTTGTCTGTTCCCGCACAGTTGGCTCCCTCAAACAATGGGAAAAGTCGAAGTCGATCCCCTTCACTGGGCGGTCGACCCCCATGGATCGAAAGAGAAATGGCTGGCCGGATAAAAATCCCTCACACATTTGTTGTTCACTCGTACACCCGACCCACGGTTTGTCATTTTTGCAAGAAGCTTCTCAAAGGACTATTCAAACAAGGGCTCCAGTGCAAAGACTGCAAGTACAACGCTCACAAAAAGTGTATTGAACGCATTCCCAAGGATTGTCCTGGCGAGGCTCCTAGAGAGACAGGTAATATCTCTTGAGTCACTCTACCTCTCATAAAAGATTATTATTCCGTCTACATGTCACATTGTCAGCTCTTGTGTACACCACTCTTATCTTCCGCTGGCTACACTTTGTCCGTGTCATAGTCAGTCATACTTTTGAACGCTCAACTATGTGAATGAACTGTGTGTACTTTCGAAAGCAATATAAAGCCATCTTTGGTTGTCTTCTTGAGCGATATTATTCTTGCTACAGGCAAGGATGAAAAGGCAGCGAGAATGGGAAAATGCGAAAGTTCAGCGTAATACTGGTGGTGGGGGTGGAGAAAAGCGGCGGATCTTTGTATGTGGTAAATACTGATATATGGGATCATTCAAGTGGTGACACATAAACGTGCCATTTCTCGAGGCAACCAAAGCTTTTCCGCAAAACTTCATTTTCTTCTTTCATCTTTTTATACGGAGCAAAAATGAAAATGTTCTACAGTTCACAGAAGTGTATGATGATAATATGATGTTAGTGCATGATTTTGTGAAGAAGTTGGTAAAAAAAAGTGGATCAGTAGAATAACGTACAGGATAAAGTGAAACTAAAATCCGGGATTTATTGTTATATAGAAGAAACACGCAAAACTTAAATTGAAAGCGATGTTTCAGTTTTTATTAAAATTTTGCTCCAATTTTTCATGAAAGTCGACTTACAAATTTTCTGCCTTCCCACAGACTTTTTACTTTGAGAAACTCAACTTTTATTTTTTAGGAATATATTTTTAGTTTGATTTAAATAAAAATTGATAATGTAAATAGCTAAAACTTTTCGGCAACGAGAAGTTTTCGTAGCATTCCACAACATATAAAACGTGTTTGTAGTATATTAATGCGTGGGCGGAAGAATAAGAATGGTTTATGCAATATGTCTTGTGCTGTCGCGTGTTTATCAAAGTTTGTTATTATGGGTTTACTTCTCTACCTAAGCCATTTATTATACTGTTTTTAAAATGGCACTCGACTTGTCATTAATGTTTCCTGGTTTTGTTTCTTTGTTCTTTTTATTTGCACCACGCACGCTATAAAGGAGAGTCGGGTGAAGGGCAGGAGAGCTTTGAATCTGAGAAGGGGTCAATTGGCAGCAGAAACAGTAACGAAGGTTTTGGAGACGACTCTGATGACTCGCCATCTCCTCCAGCTGGAACCAGTAGTCCCACGCAGATCGCTAATGGGAAACCACAAACAACCATTTTTGTAAGTGACGAGTCGTGTAATCATCCCCAGTCCATGTTTTCTGCATATTGCTTGAACCAGTGGCAATGTGAAACTGCTCATTGTCTCATTTTATTAATTCCTTGCATTTCTGATTTGTGTGGGTGGGCATCTTATCGTAATTGCTGATCTCATTTTTATAAGGAAATTTTGACGATGTGCGCCAGTTAGCAGCAACACCAAAGCCACTGTTGCTTGTTACAATAAAAACTGACCACGCACAATGAAACATGTATTCATTCCATTACGGAGGAGTTGATGTTTTGTTTTTGCATACAAATCTGCGATTTTGTTGATTTTGGTGTACGAAATTGCTTTTTAATGTTTCAAAAATTGTACTCGTTTTCCTGATTCAAATAATTGACAGCGACAGAAACGATGTAGGAAAGGATTCAAACTGCATGAAGTACTTACTTGATAATTGATACTTCAAGCCAATTTATCAAGGTTTTGTTGACAAGATGGCCAATTTTATAGGATTGCTGACTAGGTGCTTCAACGGCATAAATTGTAACACAAAAAGACAGCTAATTAGTTCGAGCAGTTTTACAAAAATATGTAGGTAAATGTATTTGAAAGTAAAGCTCAGTTTTAACAACTTCAAAAAATTGACATAACTTTTTGCCTACTAACAACATACGTACCAATTTGTATGACTGTATGTAATCCTGTGCTAAAGCATCGTAGAAAAGGAGTACAGAAACTCAATCCTCAAAGCTGTCAGACTGACGGAAAGGAAAATGCAGTTAAATAAGGAAGGAAGGACGGATAGATAAGGAAAGGCAACAAAACTATGACGTTACCGCAGCGCATTAAATGAACTGACGGGGAGTTTCGCAGCGGAAGTGACAATAAAATAATGGTTTATCTCGAAAATGCTCGTTTTTCTTTTACAGCGACACGGCAGTTTCTTTCAAAAGCCTAAATAAATAGTACGTGATTGATGTGAAAATGATGAGAGTAGTAAGAAGTACTAGAGATAGGATTTATTATTGCAAAACTAACTCAAATATATTTCCTTTTATGGAGGTAATGCAATGTGAGCATTGCGTTCAATACTATGCGCGAGTTATGTAGAATCACTTACCTTTTCAGATCAATTTCTGCATTTTTTGAAGTAAGGCACCCGAGACCGATACAATTTAGTTGTTTTAAAAGTAAACACTAGGAAAGGATGATACCGATACTAGCACACAAAGCATTTGCTCCTCACTCTAATAAATTTTTGTGATTGCGGCCATTTAAAAAAGCAATAAAGCTTTACTCACATAAGAAGTTAGAACCCAGTTTTTAGCTAGTAGATATAAATCTTTTGCAAGCAGTTTCAGCTTTTAAAAAGTGGCACACGATAAATCAAAAATGGCGATAAATTTTAATTTTGGGGGCCTGAAAAGAGATAAGAAAAATTCGGAATTTTTCATGCCCAATAAAAATCTTCTTTTTGGGGGAAGCAATGAAAGCCATTCAACAACCATTAAGATAATTATCAAAAAATTATGAAATCTATGAAAAGTTGTATTTACAACAAAACGAGAGATTATATTTATATCTTTAGATTATCATTGCATCGAACTCACCTAGCAAGATGCATAAAATGACCATTGCCAATTAAAGCAGTGCAGTTTGCCGTTGTTCATGCAAAGTTGTTGAGTATTATGTATGTGTGTATATTTAGGTACTCACTTAAAGTTTGAAAACATAATTGGCAGGAACGCTGCATTTAACATGGTTATCAAAAAAGGATAGCAGGTAGCACTTTAGACAACAATTATTTAAACAGCGCAAGACGGAAAGCCGTAGCGTAAAAATGATAAAAATGTAGTGCACATTCTTTAAAAATGAATTACTTGTCTGTTTATCCTTTCGTGTGGGCTTGCAGCAGGCAGAGGAGGCATTCCTACAAGATAAGAACATGCTATAGGAATTATTAATTTAATACGGCTACATCCTGGGTTAATTTTAAGCTTGAACAGGAATGAAGAAAAAGTGGTAAAATTCACAATGATGTATGAGGAGCATTAGCTGAACCATAATAGGCAAAGCTTTTCATTGAATGTATGGCCATATTTTGAGTAAAGAGTTGGTTGTGGGTGATATATACCAAAAATTACAACTTATTCGCTATTATAAAAGGTACATTATATGCACCTCAACTGGTGTCATCAGTTACAGGCTAGTGAATTCACGCTGAGTCCACTTTACGTATATGTTTACACAACAGAAACACTTTAGCACCCAACCAACCACCAAAAAAGTAATAAAACCTGACCTTTATAACCGTCATTTTTTCCTTTTCGCCATCGAAATATATGGGTCTTACAGAGGAGCGAACTAGATTCCATGAAAAAAATGTGTTACATAACCTCATTTCATTTTGTTCACGCCTTTACAGGGCTTAGGTTATAGGAGATCCTTTTATTTGCTGTGTAATGGTAATGTGATGGTATTCACTTAGGACGGAAGACACGTAGCTTATGAATGGCTTTAATTAATTTAATTTTAATTAACGACCTAATAATCATAATCAATGTAGGAACCAAGCTTTGTTGTTGACAGATGTTCATAGACGCACTTAATTGCTGCATTGCATTACTGCAAAATGTATATTCTTTAGAAACGGTTTCTGACTTCTGTTTGTCATGACACCACCACTGCCGACAATGAAGTACAAAGTTTTAAGCACAAACAAACGATTTCACGGTATTGACTTTTTGATTAATAACAGGTTGTTTTTCTACTACCGGTAATTATGTGATTGTGCCGTTGATGGTCATTATTGCAAAGTCACATCGCAATCAAATGTTAGGAATGAGCTAGTTAATGGTTTTGAATGAAATTGCATTTACATCAAGTAGGAGGAAATGGAAGACGGAACATAGGTCTAATTTTAGCCTATCCCACACAAATTGTTCATGCATGGAAAATACATTTGCTTCATTAACGCTGGCATTTTGCGAAATTTATGAGTTTCATTTCTTCTGGATTGTAGGTGGAAGGCGAATCCCCTGAAGAGCCTGGAAAACCAAGGGCAGCGAGGTAAGTTATCCACGAATTTTAAAGCTTTTGCAGTTAAACTATATATGGTCCTCTTTTGAGCACTCTAATGAGTAGGTATAATAACTCATGTACTTTTGTAGGAAGGCTGAGTCAAAACCACTGAATCCCGTTAGAATAAGCATAAAGTTTGTGTTCACGTCAGCATATATTTTTAGATTGTTTTAAAATTAATGAAATCACGAATCATATAAAATTCAGTAAAATACTCGCATCTGATTAAATGCTGCAGTAAGTCATCGAATACGTGATAGAATCTTTGAATATGCTTAACAGAGGCGTTGCTTTAAGATAGCAATGTCTACAAAATGCAAAATTTGATTGTCGAGATAAAGATCACTTGTCTGCTTGCGTTTGCTTGACCAAGTGGGCAACATTAGTAATAATACTTGATATTTTTGCCAGAAAACTGCAAAAATGGGGAACAGCAAATTATTCTTTATTTTGCATCCTAATGCCAGATTCTTTTCAAAAGCCAAAAGAGATTGCACAGGGGGTGTATTAAGCTAAAAGGACTGAGTGTATGTAGTAAAAATATGATAAATCTGTAAACAACACACCTTGTAAAAATGTTTTCATTTCAATACCATGTTTTACTGGTTCATAAGGTTTAACTTGTTTTTAGAAAAAAAACACTCTTTGTGATTAAAGTTCTTTGTATAAACTATCTAATTCCTAGAAAGCAGGTAAAAAACTACGTAACATAATGCTAGTAAAAAACTAGCAATAAAAACAACTCACATTTAGAAAAAAAAAAGATTTTTGGCATTAGACAGGGAAACAGAAAAGGCTTTGAACTGATTAAGTGTTACACTTTTTATCATCTTAAACTTTTATACTCATTTGAGATGAGATAAGCATCAGGTTACATGACTGCTTTGGGCCTACGCGCTCTCAGTTTGCCCGTACTCTATAATCTACTTTAAAACTGCATACAGAGCTCCTTTTACTAAAAAGACTATTTACAGAGATATCCACGTTGTACGTGCGTGGTTTACTTATACATAAACTCTAAAAAACGGTTAGTGGGAACTAAAGGGAGTCTCCTATTAAAAACGCATTGCTTGTACCATGAATAATATAAAGGGAAAGATGCTTTGTGATCATGATCATCATCATGATGACGCTGAAGAAGAGGCGTTTAGTAGGCATCAACTCATTTACTACCACTTTACCCCTGCTCCTTATTTTTAACCAGCCATAAATGTAAAAAGGTGTGTGGCCGCTTAAAACAATTCCCCTTGATGCATGATATGTCCAACTTTTTTTTGCTGAAAAAAGTTTTAGTGTTACCACTGCCATTTTCAAAAAGTGTACAACAAGTGATAAATAAATATTGTAGGCTAGAGTGCAATATTTATATAAATGCGTTTTATGTTATAGTACCACAAAAACATTTAGAATTTCTGCTATCATATCGTTGCACCATTATTGCATCTATATTTTACTGCCGTGTACGTGTATGTACCTATACCATATAAAGACTAGAGCTTGCTAAAACGAAAGGATCGTTAATTTCCAAGGTCTTGTTGTAAAAGTTGATGATAATTACAGACATGATGATGGTGATGGCACGAACCAGATAAAAAGTCAGGCTAGTTCAATAATTCCTATTTAATCCACTCCCAAAATCCCTTTCTTTTTCTTTTCCCTTTCCCATGTTGTTGTTTGTCTGCGTCCCTAATGGTCAATGGTTGCTGCTCCGTTGTTGGAGGAGAATCCTCTCATCTGTCCCCTATATTTATTGCCACTTTTAGACATAACAAGAGTGCTTTTGCGTGCACATTTTGTTAGGAGGAGAGAGTGAAAAGCAAGTAAGTATAAGGTCCAATAAAACCAAAAAGATGTTAGCACATCTTCGTGAGTATTTTATTTGCTAATGTATAAAACAAAAGACGATTCCTGTTTAATATGTTTGTGTCGGAAAAGGAATGAAGGAAGCATCAAGTTTCTACCAAGCTTGGCAGAACTATCATTATAGTTGTTGCTTCAGCAAATGTTGGTCAAAATGCAATCCCACACGACTCCCTATAGGTCCGAATACAAACTACCAACATCAGGATCACAACATCGTAGTAATGTTCCTTTTGGGAAAGAGCAGAAAAGTTTAAAGAGGTAATTTATTACATGTTTCATGAACCTGAAAAATGCTTGGGGTCGAGGTTTCCAGTTCGGGACTAGTCCTTTTTTCCAAAAGGCCACAACAG
The DNA here is from genome assembly GCA_029691765.1 of Entomobrya proxima. Lineage (NCBI taxonomy): Eukaryota > Metazoa > Arthropoda > Collembola > Entomobryomorpha > Entomobryidae > Entomobrya > Entomobrya proxima. The sequence continues at coordinate 24,297,170 of CM056171.1, forward strand.
GACAGCGACCATCGCATCGTACACGTGCTCTTTTATAGGCTTCATGGCATTATTACGCTTTCTTGTAACGACAACTGAAAAAAGGAAAAGGCTAGCGTAAAAATGACTGCCAGGCTATTTTCCTTAAATTACACATAAAAAGGGGTGGCAGTGTAGCTATAGGGTAATATTTGGTTGAAATTGCAAAAACGGAAGAACCATAAATACAGCTATCTTGCAGAGGGATGCCTTTTACTTTGTATGAAAATCCGTAAACCTTTAAGAGACCATGACGGACGCACATGGTTTATATTACTCCACAGTGATCCTTTTTTATGTCACAACATTCCTGTGACCGGAGCTGTTTTGCTTATCAGGGCTTAAGAATTTAGTCGCACAATGCCCTCATTCTGACAAGAAAAACGATTTTTCTGAGTCATAAAATCCATGCAAGTACTGCGTAGAAGCAGTGAAGAAAAATAAATGTCGCCCGAAATATGTCACTCATTCGCAATTCTTACCCTGGGAGCGTACAACAACTGCTGCGCTGTAATCATATAGATTTGATTAAAATCATTGAGTTATTACTGTTTCGCTATGAATATTTATGAATTCTGACAACATGTTGTAGTAAAGGCTTACACTGATATTAAGTTTGGTATTCAAACCCTGTCATCACCAGCAGCAAGCAATGTTTTTCCATGTACTACCCCACATTTCTCTCCTGGTACAACACAAAAAGGCCCCACCATTATCAAGTTAGACAGTGCTCGTAACAGTGACATTGCTGTTTTTTGTATTTTGCTGTGCGATGATGACATGGTGCCTGTCTGCCACTCCACGACATCGACGTACCATAACGTATCGTATTTATATATCTCATACTTATAATGACTTTATATTCATGATAAATTGCAAAACTCTGGTTTCTGAAATGTTTTCAACGTGTACCATTAGCTTTGAGCTTGCAAGTAATAGTAGTAGCGAGCCTGCAAGTCTCTTACGAATTCAGACGGCGCAGAGTAAGCTGTGGTTCGTGCTTGTTACCAGTACTTTTTTGTTATGAAACCACAAAGTTTGCCTTAACCTTCCGTTTAAGCATGAAAAATTATTAGTATTACTGATGACGAGATGATGATCGTTGCGTACGTACATATTATTGAATGGAAACACGAATTTATATGAATCATTAATTATGATTGGGTTTAGGTATATATTGAGGTAAGCTCACGTTTTGTCTGAGTAAAACATATACTAGCTTCATACATACCGAATTTTATGCTCTGCTTTTGTTATGAAATAACGAAATCCCTCAACTTTTGGTTGCGATTTTCTGCGTAGTTGACGCTCGTGATTATTTCTGTGTAAGCGACATGAAGGGATGCCTGTCTCTTTCTCTCTAAGGGCATGTAATGTTCTTTTACGAAATATTATGTTCAAAGCGTGTTGTCTACAGCATCGTGACTTTGCAGCGTGTTTCACGCTCGCGTTTGATTAGGAACCTGAAAACGCAGATTGACAAGTTATGAGCAAAACTAGAACTATAGCAAAATCTAACAATAGCTGCAATCATTATGCAAGGAGATTGCACAGTAGAACTGGTTCAATGAGACATGGGCAACTACGACAAAAAGCAGTAATATTTGCATAGAAGCTTCCTATGCGGGTAATTAAGAAGACAGGAAAAGTTGAAAGTACAAGTGTTGCAGATTGCATTTTGTGTTGTGTGATATTAGGATTACTTCCGCCAAGAATCACTAGCGTAGTTAATGTTCACATAATCATTTCGATCTTTGTGTGAATCTGAGTGAGAACGGAACAAGAATGAAGGTGAGCCAAGTGTTAACTGAAGTTCGTTAGCTTTTCAATGCAATCGGCAAAACTCTTAAGAGAGCTGTGAGTACCTATATAGACTCTTAAGGCATAATCAGTGTGCCTCTGTGTTGTTGATTAACTAAATTGTGGTGATCATCAGCGAAAGCTGTAAAATAATAATTTTTACTCTCGTTATTCCGATGACACCTTCATTAAGGGAGAATTTGGACCATTCTATTGAAAACAGGGACGCCTGGCACACGTGTTTGACTGACTTTGTTTTAGAAATGATCAAACTTTCAGGCATTGTTGAAAAATTGTAAAGCAAAATTAGTACAAAAAATTGCGGTAACTGCAAAAGACACGATATAAATAGCGTGTAGGTATACGTGTTCAGTTTTTCAACAAGTAAAATTAAACCCACTTTCCGACTTAATATCATCCACTATCACTTGTTGTACCAGCATGCGTTTTCAAGACCAGCAGTAGCATTTGCGTACAGAGAGGGATCACGATGATAAGCATTTTAATCTTGATTATGGTAAGTTTTTTTATCATGATCATGATCACTCTTGTCTTACAGCAGCAGCAACAGAGTATTGTTCTTTCAAAGTAGGATAAGGCCAGAATTAAGGTTATGTTTATGCTTATTTTGAGCCTCTAAATATGCATAATTGAGTAGGCAGGCATTTCAGTGATAAAAATGTGAACAGTGTATGCTGCTGAAAAGTAAAGTGGCAAAAGTTAAAAAGGGGATGATTGTTATGAATTCGTGCTAATAAAATTGTAACCAAGTTTGTAGTATAAACCTTTTCAAGAAAAAAATATGCGAATTGCATACAAATGAGGGAGGTGTAATATTATAACTTTGAAAACAAAAAAAGAAAAGGGCAAAAAGAAAAATTAGTTTTGAAAGAATGTCGGAGGAATGCCTTTTGAACTGCCCATTTAATTTGCTCAATGTTAAGTGAAGGGATAAATCTGGTATAATTTTTGTGATGAAGATGCAAACGCACAAAAGCTTTGTTGTATATTTAGGTGTGCTGTAATTTGGAGTAAAGACATGCTTTTCATTTCAAACACACAAAACACGGCAAAATAATCAAAAGTTTTGTTTATTTCATTGTTTTTGTTGTTTTGTGATATGCTAAAATGTTGAAAATTTCTGCATGCGTGATAACTTGCTTTGCACATTATGTTCTGTCATGTAAGAAAGAAGTTAATAGTGCAAGTGGTTACGGATAAAGTTTTGCATTCAAAATGCTTAAAACAAGCCAGCCTCTGTCTGCTATTATGTTTTCCTGTAATGTAATTCTGGTTATTTAGACTGTTGCGTGAAATGAATGAATGGATAGTAAATGTAGACTAGTGCAATCTGAGTAGGGCAATTGTTGCAATTGCAATAATACTGCGTGTTGTATGATTGTATGCATTTTCGATTCAAGGCAGCAGCAGCAGCACATCGGACAGAGTTCTGACAGATCTTTTCCTTTGAAGTGAAGAATATTATGCACAAGATGGAAACATAATAATAATATGCAATCTCTTCAGCCATTATTGCCTGTCTGTGAGCATGAAAATGAAGTGGTTTTTGAAGAGTTGCAATTGCAACCACTTTTGCGAAGAAAGGATTCGCTTCGGGGCTTTTATATATTGACGTGTGTGTACACACATGTTATTTGAACACGCACGCACAACACACTTACAACAGCAACAGCCTTTGTTGTTCTTTTATCGTATATCGTAATCACGAGTTTTTCTGCTAACTGATGTACGCAATAATAAATGCGCACACCGTACCATTGCATTGTTCATGGATAGCTGTAATGATGATCGGGAAGGCTACACACTTTATTCTGCGAACAGCATAGAATAACATGCGTATATCAAACATAGTTCAGTAGTTCACATGCCCAAGTTAAATTCTTTGCAAGCCTTATACTTTCAGCAGGTCTTTGTTGAGCCTACGTCTTTAGTTTTACCTGATTTGTATAGGCAGTCATCAGAAATCAGTGCACCATATTTTTACCCAATTCACACAAGTAATGATCATAATAAGAGCGAACTAGTAGTAAAGCTTACAAGTGCGTTTCTGGGTTCTCTAGACCCCTTCTTCTTCATCAGAAGCCAAATATATTGATGATGATCATCAGCACGACTTGAATTGAAGTTAATTCTTTGCATGTACAGTTTGTATACGCATCAGCATTCATTATCATTAGGATTCCTTCGCTTTTTGTTTTTCGATATTATATACCACGTAACTTTTCAAGATTTACGATTTGTTTTTTTAGAATAATCTACTCATACGCAGTAACGCAGTGCGATAGTACGTGAGCGAATATTAAGGCACTATCCAATCATGTCTAAATTTAGCTCTCCTCTTTGTTGCTCTAAAGAGAATCAAGTCGCGTCTGATCGGCACATTTTTCGCACTTCAAGTAGGAATCAAGAAGGGTGCATGCAAAAGTTCCTATGATTATTTGCTGCTCTGTTGATGCAGCAGAAAGATCATTGTTGGCGATACCTGGTCTGTGAGTGCGTTCCTATTGTTTAGAATTGACGAGTGCTAAATCATTGAGAGGTGATATGAAATAAATATTATTATTATTATGATAAATGAAAGATCCCTCATTGTTCGCAACCTCATCATGCTAATATTGATATTTATACGTACGTTTATAAATATTTTTATTACTGATGAGCTCCGTCAGAGTTTACGTATTGGTGTGCAGTTTTTGTAAAGAGGAGCTATAATTTATGGCTTGCGAACATGATTTAAATTACCACTAAAACTATACTTGTTCTCCGTGTTGTTGCATTAAAAGTGTTTTGAGGAATGCTCACTGTGGTGTGGTTAGTTGTCGAGCAAGGTAGTGACCCTGAGGATTTTCTGATAACCAGGGAAAATTTCCTTTGAGGTGGTGCAGTGCAAATACGTGGAAATTTTCTGGGAGTTGGTGGAACTAACGGCAATGTGCAAACTTGGTTTGTTTGAAGGTAGGCTAATAAAGTAATTCCCTTGGGTTGTTTATTTATCCAGAAAACGTAAATTGAAAAATTACAAGTGACCCTGGCAGATATGGATTTCCTTGTTCCATAATAAGTATAATCGTGCAAATTAATTTTTAATGAAATGCTCAGATACATATTATACATTGTATTAAAAGAGTTGGAAATTTTTATCGACGCATTTTGCCTATCATCAATTGTTAATGTGTTAATGGAGTCATCGAGTGAAAGCATTAGTGTTTATTAAGAGTTCACACAAGAAATATTTATTTTCATATGATGGTATCAGTTTTTACTGCTTTGTTTCGGGTATTGTGTCCTCAACTAATACTCCGATTTTCTTAGGGAAGGTTAAACTGGTAAAAATGTCATTACGTTCAACTCAATGCTAAATGGCTTAGCTAGTGTCGTCGTAAAGTTCTCGTTCGTTCCCACTGACCTTGCTGAAAAAATGGTATATGCTAGAAATAGTGATGGAAGGACAATGGTTACGTCTTCAATACTTTATGTAAACAAGAAAAACAAAAGGGTTTACACAATCATATTGAAAGGTTGAAAGTTGAAGGTAACAATGCAATTACTAAGGGTTTAAGAAATACAAACGCAGTAAAGTTGTCTACCCATTTCTCGGTTTACTACCAAGTATGAAACTTGAGCCGTATCAAGTTAACTATGACTAGATTCTCTATTTCTCATGTAGTGCTTCTAAATTTGGAGTCGCTGAGATAGAAATTGATGATGGGAAAATTGGGAACTTTAAACAATATACCCATAATACAGCTTTGTGTATGGTGACACGAACGTAAAATTCAACGTAAAGAGTTTCATGTGCTCAATTTCTCGTTTTATTTCACGAGCGAAGAGTTTCCAAGAATTTATGTAATGTGCAAGCAACTATGGGTATATTCAGTTCATACCCACAACAGTAATATTCATATTCATCTTGCAGTGTGCAAAAGTGTACTATCATCTTGTGGGGATCGAATAACAAACTGTCTATCCAATTTTCGTTACATGTAAATTAAAAGATTCCTCGTAGCATCTCAATTTTGTCTTCTGTGAAGTGATTTTATGAGTCTGCCACACGAAATACAATTTCCTGGAATTAAAATACAAAATTGATTTCATACCAATTTTAATGCAAGTAGTAGTGCTCAAACGAGGACAAATTATATTGTAGCTTTTAGTCGTGATTTTAAGAGTGATACTATGTGATTTGTTCTGTGTTGTTTTTATTCAAATATTTAGTCCAACTCAAAGCAACAATATTCCTTTAATGAGGATTGTTCAATCTGTCAAGCATACCAAGAGACGAGGTTCGCAAGTGCTAAAGGAGGGATGGATGGTACACTTTACAAATAAAGAATCATCGGTAAGTTATAAGCATACATGCTGTAAAACTATCTGCTTATCTGCCTTATAATTTCAATTTCTTTAGAGTTATTCATCAAGTTGCTTATTTCAGTATATAGCATAAATAGCTTTTTGTTTCATATTTCAAATGGCCACAGCAAAGAGAAACAAAATTTTCATGTATTTCATGTACCTATGCAATGAAATTAATTAGGGAAGTAATGCTGCGGAGGAGATTATGCAAACTCTGAAAAAATCGTAGCACCACCAAGTCTGGCTACTCCTCATAGACAAAGAGAAAGTACAAGTTTATCAGATTCCATTTTCTAATTTACATTTTCAAAAGTTTCTGTTTCTAAGAAAGCACGAGTAAAGCCTCTTAGGCATTTAGTTGAGCAGAAGTTATACAAAAGAGCTAGAGTACGTTTTATTGTGCGCCTTTACTAGCACTAGTGCAATCCATTACGCTTTGCACTAATGAGAAGTGAAGTAAACCAAAACACACTTAGCTACTCACTCAAATTTGTTTTACAGTAAGTGGATAAAGATAATTAGGTTTTTCGGACAGTTTTACAATCTTCAGCGAGTCATGTACTAATGGGGCATTATGAAACACAATGGCGAGTAGGGCTTTTTAGAAGGTTTTTATGCTTTTTGCTTGCTGACTGTCATGTAGGCTTGTTAATTAAATTAATTAAAGCAAAGATTGATCTTTGTGCTGATGCTCCTGGAGTATAAGTCAAAGTACCTAAAATATGTTTCATGTCGGGTTACAGAGAAAGCGACACTTTTGGAGGCTGGATACTAAAGCACTCACACTCTTCCAGAACGATTCAGGATCCAAATACTATAAGGAAATTCCACTGAGCGAAATACTGGCGGTGGAAACCGCAAAGACTCCTCAAGGAGGTAAGCTCAATAGTCTTGTGCCAATTCTTCGTTTTGTATTTTATTACACAACTTATATCAAACGCAAATGATAGATCCAAGTTGACAAGAAAGGTTGCAAAACCACTCTCCCTATTTTGAACAGAAAGACAAGTATTGAATTCTAGTGTAAAATAAATCTACCACATAAGTTTGCTTTATATAACATGTTTACCTATGTTATTCGAGATTTATAATATGATTTGGAGAAAGTTAATGCATCTAAAAAGGTTGGTTTCAAATGATTTTCAGACTTGCCATAATGTCATTTTTAACATCAACAGTCCTAACCGTAAAGTTTTGTAACGTAAACCTGATATGCGTACTTTTTTAAAGCTTTTTGGTTGTTTTGCAAGCACGAATAAAATGAAAACTTTTTATCATTCTAATTTGATTTTTATCTAACAAAGCCATGCTAATGCACAGAAATTGTGAGTGGTAACCTTGATTTAAAGTAGTATAATATTTTGTGATATAATCCTGAAAAACATTTTCAATTTCAAGTCGACCAAACAGAGTCAGCAGAGTTGATAAAATATTATTTTTGTTTCTGAAATATAACCTGCAACCTCAGAAAATACATGTTTTTCGAATAAAGCATCAGCTTAAAGCTTTCAATTTGAGGGTTTGCATAACATTTTCAATTTTCTCCCTGTTTGGTAACACGGAATTCCATTTCAAACCTTTCAAGTGATTTTATGCTTCGACTTTATTTGCAGACGTCATGCACTGTTTCGAGATCCGCACAGCAAATCTAGACTATTTTGTTGGTGAGGATCCGCTATTTGGAACAAAAGATCATACAAAGATCACAATGCCACCTCAGGAGACAGGAATTGGAAGCCATTTGGCAAAGAGTTGGGAAACGGCAATACGACAGGCGTTAATGCCCGTAACACCTCAAGGGAATTCCAGCGGTGTTCCAGCACCAGCTCGTAAGAAATCTCTCCAAGTTATATTTTTTCTGCATACAATTACACTAAATTTGCATCAACCTTAGCCACTAAAGTACTTGTACTTTCTCCTTCAAAACAACTACTTGTGTTTTTATGAAAATGCTTCGGCTTGTTGAGTTTTTCTACTAATGTTGAAATCTAGCCGAGTTGAAATGCTCTTGTAATTTGTTTTGAAATGTCCTCGTCTCCTGCTTTTTTATGATTTCTCTGCTTGCAACGTTAAATTAAACTTTATTATTACATGTCTCAAGGCATTTGAAAAGAAACGACGGAAAAAGCCAAGAAAAATATGGAAAATCACAGCTTTTATTAAAAACAACAGTTTTTTCCTTCACAGAACCAACTTTACTGAAATATAAATATATCATGCAGTGTTGTGTAAAGTAATGGAGAAAGTGCATGAAAAACTTCCGTCCGCGTGTGTTTGCTTTCTTTGTTTCTGTCAAGTAGTTTTTCTGGATATGAAAAGCCTTTTTTTCTGACTAAACACAATTTAGTAATAGGACGCTATTTTGTCCTTGTCATGTCGCACAATGCGCTTTTTACGCAAAGTTTAGCAACTTTCTTCTCTTTGTTGTTCCGTCTTTTAAAATGGTATTAAGGAATATGACAAGACAAAGAAGCTAATTTCTGGCTCCGTGTTTTGTTGTTGTGTACGCTTACTTTTCTCGTGCAAAATATCGTAAAGCTACACACACAGAGAATTAGATTTTCTTTAAGAAAAAATGTTTTCCTTTTCAGGGAAAGACGAGAGGGAAGATCGCATTACAGATATTAGCCTGCTCTATCAGATTTTCCCAGACGAGGTTCTAGGATCCGGGCAATTTGGTATTGTGTATGGAGGTAAGTTCTCTTTCCGAAATGTTTATGCTCATACTACTTTCTATAGTTTTTCCCAGGGAAAATCCCACAAGAATAGCTGTCTTTTCACGCTTTCAATCTGATGTACTTATTTCATAATCCTAAATTAGATAAAGGGTAGGCAAGCGAGAAGCAAAAAAGAATTCCGAAAAAAATGAAATGAAATCTATGTGATCCTTGCTTCAGGCTTAGACTGAAAGGAGGTCCCTGCTCTTCCTTTTTATGTGTCCACAATGATTTCCTAATATTTTCCATTTCATTATGCAATCTATACAGGGATACACAGGAAAACCACTAGACCAGTTGCCATCAAGGTCATTGACAAACTTCGGTTTCCCACAAAGCAGGAGGCGCAACTGAAAAACGAAGTTTCTATTCTCCAAAATCTTTCACATCCAGGTATAGACCATAATATTATGGCTTTTCTTTCATTTTCATGAATTTGTGCCGTGCGTGACTTTATGATGATGGGCTGGTTCAGCGGACAAAAAATAGCAACACTATGAAATTCTTATATCTTATGGTACACTACATTAGCTTTCTTTCTTTCTTTTTCCTTTCTCCGCGCCAGGTGTCGTCAATTTGGAAAGGATGTTTGAAACACCGGAGCGTATTTTCGTGGTGATGGAAAAGTTAAAGGGAGACATGTTGGAAATGATCCTGTCAAGTGAAAAGGGTCGCCTTTCTGAAAGGATTACCAAATATCTTATCACTCAGGTTATTGGCGTACCACTTTTATTATATAGCGAAATACTCTTTTGGGTTTATTGAGCAGAACAAAGAGCTAACTTTCTCCTGTTATCTTTTCATGTCATTTTCTGAACAGATTTTGATTGCGTTGAAGCATCTGCACAGCAAGAACATAGGTAAGTCAAGTGACCTACCTGAACAAGAAAATCCTAATTTTTAAAAAGAAATCCCCCAATGTACATAATATGTTTTTATGATTTTTAGTACACTGTGATTTGAAGCCGGAGAACGTGCTCCTGTCCTCTGACTCTGATTTTCCACAAGTTAAGCTCTGTGATTTTGGATTTGCTCGTATTATTGGGGAGAAATCATTCCGAAGGTCGGTGGTAGGCACGCCAGCTTATTTAGGTGAGTCAAACACGGATTGAAACTTTAAAGCTGCCAAACTACTTGACTTGTAACCTTTGTGTGTAGTTTTTCATCTCGCTTTCCATTTCGTTTTTTATTCATTACAAAATCCTATATTTTGTATGTTTGTTTGTGTTTTAAGCTCCCGAAGTACTACGAAACAAAGGTTATAACCGGTCCTTGGATATGTGGAGCGTTGGGGTTATAATATACGTAAGCTTGAGTGGAACATTCCCTTTCAATGAGGATGAAGATATAAATGATCAGATCCAGAATGCAGCTTTCATGTATCCTCCAAACCCATGGAAGGAGATATCCTCTGAAGGTAACTTGACACTTTCGCTAATGGAATAAACTCGTCTTGTCTTGCCAGTCACGTAATAAAATATTCTCTTGTATATTATTTCGTCACGTGCAGCGATAGACCTCATAAGCAACCTTCTACAAGTGAAACAAAGGAAGAGATACACTGTGGATAAGTCCCTTACTCATCATTGGTTGCAGGTAAATAAATCATCATTCTTAGAATGCTGCTAGTATATTATGCATACAACAAAGAAAGAATAGATTGTCTTACACTTGCTTTCTCTCTATATATTTGCTTCAGGATTATCAAACGTGGTGCGACCTTCAGGAATTAGAGAAGCAAATAGGCATCCGCTACTTGACACATGAGTCTGATGAGGCAAGGTGGGAGGCATACAGAAAGGAGCACTCCATTGGCAACGGGAACGGTTCCACCAACGGCATCAGCTCGCCAATGTCTTCCGAATCGCTGTCCCAAAACCTAGCCAAACTGCGTCTTTAGCAGTGCGAATGCCTATTTTAGCATTCTATTAAGTCATCCTAGGGGTTCCATAACCAATGGTCGCAGTGTTTCTGTCTCCAACCTTACCGTTATAGAGGAGGCACCACCAACCCCATCAGAAGCCACAGAGTTCATGTATCGCCTTAGACGAGAAGATTCTTCTACGTTGTTATAATCAAGTAAAACAAGTAATGCGCATGTTTCATGTAAAATGTAAAAATTCAGTATTCAGTTTTCGTAGAGTTTTCAGTGTGCATGGAGTTCAAAGCTGCACAACTTCAGCTAGAATTATATTGTAGATCTATAGATTTATATTAGTGTAAAAGATGTTATTGTGATCCAGATGAAGCGCAGAGTCCAAAATAACTTTTATATATTAGACGTAAATGCATTAACAAAAGAACAATTGTGAATGAATTGCAGTTAAAGGTAGCTTTCACATAATGATAACGTAGACCGTTAGTGTACCGTAATTTATAAGATTCGCTAATTTGTCTTCAGCCGTTCGAATTCTGGCAGGTTAAATCCAAGCTATCATGTACATAAAGTCATTCATTTTATAACATTTTGTAAAGTTGACGCTAAAATGACATTGAACAGATTTGAAGGTTAACTCAGGAGACCGAAACGTATGCTGGTGAATGATAATATTTTAGCGAGAGGATGATGCGCATTGATTTAATTATGAATGAATGTAGGGACCAAGATCTGAACATTGAAAAGTTGTATTTAAAAAAAGTAAGGTGGTGTGATAAAGGGATACGACTATTCGGTTCTCTGTAAGTTTTCACTTTTATATATTTGACATGCTCGTGATTATTAATGTTTAAGAATGATATTCCAGTTGTAATCCTTTTACAACCTTCGATATAGTAAAGCTCATCAGAATTTCCCATTCCCTTTCCTGGAAGCAGTGAAAAAGAAAGGATCGTATGTGTTAAATAGAAAGGTCATATGCATGGAAGTATTCTAGTAATTGATTTATCCAAAACTCATAGCTGAATAATTATTTATATAGCTTGTGAACTTGTGATAGGCTAAAAAATATGGTGTGAGCACATAGCTTTATATAGTAACTGTCTCGTTATATTGATATTTTGAATCGAAGCGATTAGCTAACTAATATTATATTACATATAAATACTATTGTTCGTAGTATGATGAATATTGTGTACACAGAATTTTTCATTACTCTCAAATGTGTAGTTCAAGCAAAAAGTGCCTGATCGTTCATCCTACAGTTTCTACTTTGCACCTCATCCTTCTTCTCGTAGGATTTCCAAAAGTGGAAAAGGTCAAAGTCAAAGTAGCTACATATATTATATAATTAACCGTTTAGCACTTGATGCAATCATAAGATGTCTTTGTTGGTTATAGTGTGGATAGAAAACTTTTAAACTATTCTTCGCAGTGTTTGAAAATACTAGTGCTTTGTAATAAGGCAATACTTTTACATATCTGTAAAAACGGGATTATATAATAATTATTGTGTGTAAATTCCAGTAACCAACAAATTTCAACTGTATCTAGAAACACGCTAAAACACTTTTCATTGTGAAAACGCAAGAAAAATAGAAAATTCAATAAAATGTGTTTGATAAATATGACTCATTTTTATTTGATAAATATCGCATTATTTATAATTTGCTACACGTTTTGCGGGAACTAATCTATACGAAAAAGCATCCATCGATCCAACTTGCACACAATCCTTTCAAGTCATTACAGTCATCATCAACAAAACAACATTCGCCTTAAGCATTTGCTATGTACGCCAAAACATAAATTTAATTTAATACTAATAGCTCTCTTATAATATGGAGTTTATATAAACAATTCATGCAATCATAAAAATACATAACATAAATATTTTAAAGTGACTCATAAATTCAGATATTTATAATATAACGTGCTATATAACATATTTATATAGATTGAGTTTATAAAGGACATTTTAAGTTTTTAATTGGCAAACTTACGCGTTACATTTAACCTGACTTCCATCGTTTTCTTAGAGTGTAATGTTTACCCTTAAATATGTAGAGTTTTGGAACAATTTTTGAAGACTCCCAATTGAAGTAATTTTGAACTTGCATTGTTGATCACCGATTATCATATCGTGTGGTATCACATGAGAGACCCTTGAGTTTTAATCTGTTGCTGGAGGAAGGCTCAGATACTGCTGAGGAACTTTGCCAACGTAGAAGGCTCTAAAACGCATTTCAATCTCGGCCTGCTCATAAGAAATTTTGTTCATATTTGCGTATATTCGAATGAACGCCTCAGGTACCAGCACGTAGTTCACGTAATCCATATACTAAAAACAAATAGCAGTCATAAATCATTATCTAATGAATCATATTCATATACTGCTTGTAAAATACAACTCATTAAGACTTACATCGCAGCGCATGGTTTTATCCGGAACCAGTTTGTCATAAATCATCGTGGTTAACGCACTGGATTGTGCACTAGTAAACGGTCCTGTAACATTGTGATTACGCAACTCTCTCTTTGCCTCGAAACCCCTGACATATATCTGTATAAAATATTATATGATACATTAAACTATCATAATATTCATTTTATAAAACAAAAAACAGTTTTATGAAGGATTTCTTACGTCATGTCGAATGCTCGGTTTTGTACCACGGAATATTTCAAAAAGTTCATTTTGGATTTTTTTGTACTGAGCCAAAATGTCCTTCACAGAAGCTTCCCTAATAGTTCTAAAATTTAATAAAAACATAAGTTTTGTGCTTTTTAAATGAATAAAGTGAAGTGAGTAAGGTTTTCACAAATACTTACTTTGAATGAATTTTGTACAACCGACTCTTTAATGCATACTGTGGTATTATATTCGTCATGCAAATTGATCTTTGGGACATATCAAACTCGTCCCCTACATTAGCCATAAGATTATTGGCATTATACACAGCATGTTTACAGTTTTCATGATGAAAATACAATATTAAAGTACTAAAGTTTTACTCGCCTTGTGGTTCATAGGCAGATTCTCCAGGTTCAAGGGTTGATAGGTATTCCATAAATCTATCATTGTTAGTCGAACTTTCCACATCACTTGCCTCGTCATCGGTCGTGTCTGTTCTAAGCACAACGGCATTACTGGGAATATCCTCGTCTCCAGCTTTGCTTTTCTGAGATTCATCATGCAAGTCTCTTCTGGATCGTCTGGCAGCAACCACAACACGAAGCCGTTTATCGGGAACAAGGTCGCATATGTCTGGACTCAGATCTCGCTTTCGTTGTGGTGGTGCAGATATGGGTACTAATGCCTTCGATGGTTCAGACTCTATTGTGCTTTTACTCTTACGTCCCTTGATAAGGGCTTCCATATCTTGCGCTGAGAATTCATTCTTAGTTACAGATTCCATCAATTTCATTCCAGCTTTTAAAATATCCGGCTGCCTGAGAACATTGTATATTCCCCCAACATTTGATAAAGCACTATAAGCTTCCGCACCGACTGGCATACCGTCACTTTCATTGCCATCATCCTCCGCGTCAGGGACAATGTTTTGTGCCTCAGGACTACCAACGGATAGTCGCGGTGGCAGCTCGTCCATTTCAGAACCAAATAGTTTACGTGGTGTACGTGGAGGACGTGAGAGGGGTGGTGGCATCAACTCATTCTGAGTCGGTGGCGGGGGCGTCAACGGCCGACTGAACGGAGTGGCCCAATGACTACATCCAGGTTGTGGAGAAGTTGGTGAAAGCACAATTTCTTCGTGCAAGACTTCATCAGCAGGAGTAATATCTTGTATATCCTCTTCTTGAATTTCTTGAGATTGCACCTCTGGGGAATCACTGGGTTCTAATCCGGGTGAACTATCTTCATGATGTTCAATATCATGGTCTACCAATGTTGTTTGGCTTGATGAAAGATTTGGTAGTGAAGGACTTTCAAAACTAAAGAGCCCGTCATCCTCAATTAACTCTGCTTCCGGTGACCCCAACGCAGGATGATAAATTACGACACTGTTAGACGTGTGACTTGTCTCTGATGTGGGAACAGGAGACGCTAGCAAACTTCTTCTACTTCTTTGCGAGGCCCTATCAAAGCAGTCATCATCTGAAGAAACATCACAAGATCGCGACACTTTTATCATAGCATGATTAATAATAGGACTGTTGTAGCTATTCTCAACTTGTGCAACCACAGAAATCTCTTCTGTCTGCGTTTGACAGTCGGCCATTTTTGGTTTAACATAAGGCTTCATTACAACTGGCTTCTTCTTTGAAGACTTTATCTTCTTCTTTATCTTCACTTTCTTTTTTTGCGGTTTGGGTTCATCTACTGGTTTCGGTGAAGTAGGTATTTTGTGCACCCTTTTCACATCAGAAAGCTTTGGCGATGAAACTGAAGGTTTTGTATGAACTGGCGACGCCTTTTCAGTTTTAGGATTAATTTCTGATTCTGAGACATTCGGACTGCTGGTGACGTCTTTTTTCTGTTTTAAGAATGCACTCGGAGACGCTCTCAACTTTGGTTCAAGACGTAATGGTGTTTGCGACGTACTTGGTGAAGTTTTCGCCTGAGATTCATGAGCACTAGGTGTCATTAAAGATTTTGATGTTCCTGGTTTTTGTTCTGATTCACTTTTACTGCCCTCGTCTTGCGATGGCATTTTCAACTTTCGTTTGACCACCTTTTTCCGCTTCACCTTAACCGTCTTTTTCTTAACGTTTGCGTTGACTTTGATCTGCGTGATATCAGGACTGGTTTGGAAGTTTGGTCGCTTCTTAAAAGCTGTCCTTACTTCTTCTTCGGAATTGCTATCGTCTTGAGATTCCTTTGAGCTTTTTGCTTTTGAAACAATGCTCGTTGCTTTTGGCATAATGCTGACGTTTGATGTTGTTGGTTTTGAAATAATATTGTCAGTTGAGCTGAGCTCTGGGCCGGTTGGAATCGGGGGATTTTCTCTTTCTGATGTATTTTCCGTTTGACTGCCAATCCCTTCGTCTCCAGAGTCCACCATCTTAGTGAGCACCGGCATTTCAAGATCTGATGATTCAGAGAGTGAAGCATCAGATTCAATTCGTTCTTCTTCAGAAAATAATTCTGGAGTCAGCCTCTCGTACTTGTGACGATCTTCTTTAGCATTTCTTTCTTCCTTCTTCTTTGTCTTTGTCTTTGGTATGTCTGTAATTCATGAAATTAATTAAAGTAACTTTGTCATGTTATAAGATAACAAATTGTACGCTCATTAATTGTGCGACATACTTCTTTCACTTTCCAATTGCTCTAGATATTGTTCTGCCTCTCTAAATGGTGAAAAATTGGATGTGGATGAGCTGCCAACGGGTAGCGGTTCCGGGGGGTTGGTGATTGTCAATCGGTCATCATCCGGAGCAACAATGTCTATGGCTGGAGGTTGCTTGGACCTGCCTCCACTGGAATGGGCCTTATCGGTAGTATGGGATGAACCTGGTCTGGCTTTCCTCCTCCTCTCAGTCCCCAATGCCCCAATGGCGTGCTCAAAGGAAACCTGGCCGTTTGGCAGCGTCCGCATCGGTTCAACAACTGCAACAGTGCGTTTTCGCTTTCTCTTTTTTGTGCCTGCTTTAGTATATGTAGCGTCTTCCTCTGAAAAGTTTGCCTGACCTTCTTGGGAAATCGCAAGTATGTTGTTATGCGTCAGCCGCTTCGCCTTTGAGGGGGAGAGAGACATCGACTTTTTCCTTGACCTTGGACCCTTCTTTTTCTTTGGAGGATTTGGCTCAATATCGGGAAGACTTAAATCATCGTCTGGGTCTTCCCCACTATCTACTTCCCGGTTGAGTACATGCGGGTAAATTCGTGCCGCGTCCCTGATTTCGTCAGGGTCTCCGAAAGTTCTTGGTCTGAAATTTTGAAAAAAACTTGAAACTATCTTGCAAGCTAACTTGAATTTCATGAATAAAAAACAGATAATTTGTAGTTAAAAGTATCATACATATTTTCTACTTCACTATCACTGCCAGCATCATTTCCTAATGGACTTGTTTCATTTGAAGGTTCGATATCAGGGTCCACCTGCTGATCACTGTTAAAGAAATTAGCAGAAGTTGATTGAGTAGGCTGCGACGTAAAACCAATGGTTCCCGAATCACGAAGATGTGAATGTGAATACAAACTAGCTGCCCATTCCGACACCCTCTTTTCCTTGTCAAAACTTTAAAATATGAGACACGTATGTACATTTGACACAGTAATTATTATTTAAACCCAATGAATAGCATTGCAGGAAACCAAAACCGCAAGAAAGCATAAAATGAACGTATGCGCAAAATAATGCAATTTACTACATATTTACAAAGGGAACAAAGGAGTGAAAGTGAAAAAATCCAGTTTACGAAAGCAATTCCCGACTCCAACACCCGCAAATAGTGCAGCGTTACAAGTAATCAGTATATATATTATGCAGTTTATTTACGTGCGTTCATAAAGATTTATTAGTATCATGGAAGGCTATGCAAGTGTACAAACAAAAAAAATGAGCCTTAAAAGGTTACTGCAAGGGTTAAAGAGGACATAAAATCAATTTAAAGTAAAAAAGTGTTAGTGAAAAACAAGAAAAAAACTAAATACTGAAAAAAGCTACTTGTACAATGTACATGATAATATGAACACATAAAAAGCTCTCTATCAAGCAAAACGGTTCACAATATATTTAAATGCGCTACTTTTCTGAATTAAGGACAGCGGAAGAGGGTCCAGGGTCGTTGGAGAGGTGATTAGCAGACGAGAAATAATGCCTCACGTCTTCAGAGCGTACACCTGAAACAAAAATAAAAACAGCAAATGAGTTTCCTGAAACTTTTGGCAAATTCACTTTTTCTAATAATAATTATGATTTTATAGTACCTAATTCTTTTCTGATTCTCCTAGCATCATCAATTGACACCACGGACTTTCTTACAACACACACACGAACGGCCGTTTTTGTTGGAATGCATTCGGTGAATTCTCCACCTATACCAAAATTATACACTGAAATGAAAAGTTTCAATCACACAATATTATAAATTGGTAATTTCCTAATGAAGCTAACCATGGTCCTCCATACGGGGAGTAGTGGTATCTTGCAAGCCCAGCAATTCATCTTCATCGTCTTCGTCATCCGTCCAACAATTTTTCTTCGTGTCTAGCACAGTGAGAAGAGGACTTGAAATTTTGTTCGGAACTATCAGGTACCCCAATGACACCTCCCGCCCGTAAGAAATATGATGAGACTTGGGTATATTATCCAAAGGAGTTTCATTGTACTTCAAACATGCTTCTACAGCAGGCTTTAACATAGCCTTGATTTCCTATGAATACCAATTAAAAAGAAAATCCCAAAAATTACAAAACTATTCATTATAGAAATGACGATAAAGACACTGTCATTGTTTCATTGATACAGTTAAAATATTATTTTGATTATACATACTGTTGATGTAAATAAAAAATTATTCGCTATTACCTTCCAATTGTGCCTTTCGATCCATTTTGAGGTTGTGACCATTCCTCGAATATCAGTGGGAACTTTAACTGTTTCCGTTTGAAACGTCAACTCCACAGGCACCACAAATTTTCCTGCCTGCAAATTTCCACATAAAAATGTCCATTAAGCATTACACATTACTTTTGAGCTAAATATAGGTATTCCATGTAAATGGAATTGAAAGCATAATAAACGCACCTTAATATATTCCAGGTAAACTCCAGGCATGGTTTCAGGAATATAGTTTTCTCTACTTATTCGTTAAACTTTCTAGGAACTGTATCTAATCAATCCAAACCTACGAACATAAGACCTCAAGTTAACTGAAATTCTTTTCCAAAACTAACGCATAAAATTAAACTGTTTATTATCTACTTACCGAAAGTCATGAAGCCGTTGGGGATCCACAACCACACAAAGGAACAGGTACGCGGCGTGTGCTTCAATTGGAAATTTGTGCGAATCTGGTTACTTTCTTGTGGGATTGTCCATGTCATAACTTTTTATGCACGTGTTTTTATGTCAAATGCGCCACCAAATAAAAAAGCATTTTTTATGATTTCTTTGTGCACAGCAGCATTTCACTTTATAATTGTTAGTAAAACGGAAAGAAGGGAATCAATTATATGATCCGTTATAGGAAATAGGTAGCAAATTTACGGACTTCACAAACTAGTAATTAGCAACATGTTCTACATAAAATTGGCAACACACACAGAATTCATAGAGACATCGTTTTTGCACAAAGAGTTGCAGCTTAAGCGTCGCTTTCTGAGGCAGAATATAAAAAATATTCTGCGACAAGTTGTTGCACGCAAAATATTTATTTCCGTTAACTTTTTTAGCTGTCAGAAACTCTGACTAGAACAATTAAATTAAATATTATGCTAAATTGAAATGTTTAAAGCTGAATAGGGTTTACTTGATGCAGTTTGTACGCACGTGAGAATCTCAGGTCACCGCATTGCAATCCACCTCAAAAAATTGAATCCCTCGCTTTTGAAAGGTTCCTCAGGTCAGTGGTTTCTCTTCCGAGGTGACCAATAACGCACAATATTGTGAAACTTGTGAATAAGAGCTCTGTTCTCTGTTTTTCTGGGATCTACTTTAGAGGAAAAATATATAGCTCGTATTCATTCAAGATATATTATTTGTTCGTATACAAGTATATACAGTCAACAGTGTTTTTAAACACTAGGTATAGTCGCAAAACCTATGTATTAAATTTTATATCCCAAAATATGTACCCAGCCAGTTCAACAGAAATGCTATTACTGTTAGGGTTTCGTTAAGCCTATCTTCATAATGCTACATTGCTAGTCGTAATGTAACATGGGTATATACCCTTTCTTGTAAAACGCAATACTGCGCCACGGTTATATATTTTATGTACTTCGGGTTCGGAAGGTATTACTATAAACGCCACGTAAGTATACACGGTCTAGCTCGGAAGGATTAGTTGAGTGCTTATATTTGTGTATATTACAATCTACAAGTACAAGGAAATAGGAAAAGAGAATTTTACTATCCCAGCCGAACAACATAAAGCTAAAAGCTTTTCAGGACAACAGAAGCTGAATCTGATGTCTATTTGAATTCTGTCTGAATATGTGGAATTCTCTCAGTAATTTAAGTCGCAGTACTTGTATGTAATTTTTCGCTGCAAATGCAAACACGGCCCGGATATTTGGGGATATACTTTTCGTTTTCCAAAACATTGGTTTATTCGTATGTAATTTTAAATTTTATGAGCAAGTACATGAACAATGCAAGCCATACATAACCAAGTAAATTTAATACAAACTTTCATGTTGCTTTGAATTGTTCATTGTTCGGACATAATTTGGTTTGCCTTGTCTCCACTATACATACCTAAATACTTATAAATGTAACCTACATTACCAACATAATGCTTCAAACGAGTATGACAGCTTATCATACACCCGGTAAACCTTATCATCAAAGCTGTTAAGTTAGTCTACGTCTGCAATCTGGATTAATTATGGTTCCTTTATTAATGCGTCTACTATATCCGACTAAATACTTCAATATGATTTAATGCTGCTTCAAAATGTTTAAATCATGATTCAGAACATTTATTGCTATCATTGCTGAGACTAATGCGTCATTATTTACTCCAGTAATCCAGAATCCATAAATCTTAGAGTGCCCCATGAGAGTTACCTGTCATCTACCTGACTTTCCCAAGAAGGAATGGAACAAGTTGCCCCAAATCTACTTGGCTGGTGTAGCTCATCATCATTATCATCATGATGTGGTGTACTACTGACTGACTGAGTGAATATGCCTTCACCTGTCTTCAATACTGAGTTGTATTTATGCACAGATGTAGGAGGATGTGTTCAGTGTTCACATCTACAACCAAAATAGTTTAGTCAGCAATTCCATTCAGAGTTAAATTTGCAGCCGCTTTTTAGTATTAGTGGCTAAAGTGAAAGGTCATCAGTATTTTACAACTTTGTGTACGTGATTTATAGCGGAAAAATAACTGCTGATGTGGTGGATAAATAATATGTAGTGAATTTAAAAGACTGATCAAATTTCCTATTGAAACTCAACCTTTGTTGTACGAGCATCTCTTATTCAGGAAACGCCTCACCCAAAAGCATCTCAGCATCAAGATGGTAAGTTTAAACTGTGTAAAAATTGAATTTTTGTAAAAGTATCGTGATTGAAATCAAAATTTTTATTGTACTTGCAGATGCACTTTATGCTCCTGTTCAGCCGTCAAGGCAAGCTGCGTCTTCAAAAATGGTATGTCGCCCATCCAGAGAAAACGCGCAAGAAGATTACCAGAGAGCTGGTTACCACAATTCTCTCCAGGAAGCCGAAAATGTGCTCCTTTCTGGAGTGGCGTGATTTAAAGGTGGTATACAAAAGGTAACTTTAAACATCTTATCGTCTTGATATGCTCAAACATACCGTATCATTGAAATAAAACTTTTTTTGTTTGTTTCCGTTTCAGGTACGCAAGTTTATATTTCTGTTGTGCGATCGAGCAGCAAGATAACGAACTACTGACCCTGGAAATCATTCACCGATATGTGGAGCTCTTGGACAAGTATTTTGGGAGTGTGAGTATCAAACAACCCCGGAGAAGTGATACGGGTTTCCTGGAACTTTTATGAAAACTGCTAATTTGATATCTTTATGTGTAGGTATGCGAGCTAGACATCATTTTCAACTTTGAGAAGGCGTATTTTATCTTGGACGAATTGCTACTGGGAGGCGAGGTGCAGGAGACATCAAAGAAGAATGTTCTGAAAGCTATTGCTGCGCAAGATTTATTACAAGAGGTAAGCGATGGGCCTAATACAATTGAATTGTAAAGGAAAATCTGGTTTGAAACGATTTATTACCTTTTTTCTATGTCGTACTACAATCGTAAACTATACCAAAGTTTTACTTGAGATTGAATAATTCAAAGTATTTAATTTATTCAAATAGTAGCACAATATTTAATTTATTTATATATCTACCTATTTAGAACGTTGAACGTTACTGTTGTTTTTAAGTGTTTCTTGCACCATATCGTCTCATTCTCAGTCTGTCTACTTATGTACAGTTTATATATAAAGTGTCTAGATTCTTACTGTTCTCATAATAATCAAGTTTACATTGTAGATAGAATGTTGTAGTTGAATTTGCTAAACAGTTTCGATTCAAATAGTCCAAAAATCACCTAATTTAAGTGTAGATTTTCCTTAAATTAGTATTTCTCACGGTATGCTCATCATTTATAAAGTTGTTGGAATGATACTGAAGATTGACAATCTAGAAACCCCATTGTAGATAAATGTCTTTCAAATTGAAGCAATAATTTATATTGATCGTAAAGTGTGCGTAAGTTCAATTAGAGATGTTTAGTTCCGATAGTCAATAGCTTACCATTGCTTTTTGAAAATGGCAAATATACCTTTAGATAAGTTATTTTTGATGAATATCCATATGTATTTCAAATGTTTGGTACAAACCTTGTAAGTTTGCATTTAATTCCGCACCATTAGAACGTAAACAATTAAATTATTTATTTTAGTTGCCAAAATTATGTTTATTTAATATTTCCCTTCATTCCCTATGCATGTGCATGTACATGCTTTTGCTTAATAAAATGCTGAACTAATTTTGCTTAGTCATTAGTATGCATGCAAACGTTACGATTTGAAACTGCAAATCATATATTGAGTGAACATAAAACGGAAATCAGGCTATAGTCTGTAATATCATGTTAAGTGGAGCTTCACCCTAACTTACATACCTCATCAGCATCTCCTTTAAAAAAAACTCCTCATTCTCCATCTATTTATCCTCCACCTTATCCAAACTCATCGAACGTAACACGTTCACATGTATTAAATGACGATGATATTAATTGCTAAATAAGGCCAAACCAAAAAAATATTTACGTATGTACATACCTTTGCAAACTTCATAGTATAAAAATACAGTTTTTGCATAAACATCTTGAACTGAACGTGCTTTCTTCAAGAACACGCAAAGCATATTATTGCAAACTATAATAGATTACTTATTATTATGTTTATAGTTGCATGAACATTTTGCAAAAACGTAGTGTTCTTGTAGTTTCCAAAAATATATTGCATGTTTGGCTAGTATACAAGTATATCTCGGAATTTTTCCTGTGCATGCATAAGTAAATGATATATGTATAAACTCATCAATTCAACCAATCCGTATTTTAAAAACTTTTTTACAAGATTTAAACCTGTCGTAACTCAACTTAGTTTTCTCTCGTCTTTCTCATAGTTTGGTATTAATTTGAAACGTTCTCACTAACTACTACAGAGGATGATTGATTTCATGATTTTATTGCATTCGATGTCCTGTATGTAGGATGAAATGATGGATTCCATCCTTCGAGAACATGGACTCATCTAAATGGCATGCCTCTTGGGGGTCAATGAATAATTTCTTTTATTAAGCAATTAGAATTAACAGTACTCCTCTTCCTACAGAGTAGCTACCTATTAATTACAGTATTACTAGACATAGTTGCAGTATCTAGTGTATAATAATTATTACAAAGGCAATTGAGGGTTATCAAACAAAAGTGTATTATTGTGAGAAATGAAGTACCATGAAACGGTCGGAGCTAGATTGCATCAAGTTGACTACAGTTACAGCATTAAACTTAATATATTATGCGATTTGTGCCAAACTCTGTCATATTTATGAAAAGATATATTATATTCATTATTATATCGTTGTCATTATAGTTTATAGATGTTTTAACGATTGTTGTACTGTAATTTTCAAATAGTTATATGTTTGGACTGTGAGGTACATTTTGATTTGATATTTCGACTGTGAATCTCCATTTGTCATTACTTCCATCCACAGTTCATACTACGTAAAAAGTCGTCCATCAAACCAACCTCACTGGTTGGGTCGGCGATGTAACGGATTACCTGTTCCAAAGATTTCTGAATCTCAAGTTTTCTTAACCGGTCAAGACAATTATTAAAAATTTTGTCTTCTCTGTCTGTATACGAGCGTTTCCAGCATGAATAATGATAATGTTTTTCTTGAATTTTAATCATAATTAATACTCTAATCTACAGTATTATATAGGACTTGCGAAAAAAATCTTACAATCGTACTCTACAATCTAAATACTCAATGAATTTCTTTCACTCAAATTTATCCTAATGTGTAATTTTAAACTAAAAGCAACATAATAAAAGTAATGCTTGTTGATGTTCTAAACAGCTTTTACTAGTTTGTTCAACTTGACTAAAGGGTGAATCATACGGGCAGCAAATCGGTTACGCTTCTGTATATTGGTAGCTTTAGTCACACTAACCACCACTAACTAATTAACACTACCCTACAAACAAACGAAAGAGAGTAGGTTAGCCCCGTTTCGTCCTAATTCATTAACAAAAATACATGTCGTTTGCTTGAGTTGACAAACTGACTGAAAATGAGACGCTATTGTGTAGAAAACATCCGATTTTTAATTTGATTTTCTGTATTTATTTTTCAAAGTGATTTTAATAGTACATAGTTGATAACACTAGTACAACATGAGTTTTGTTTTTTCGTTTTTCCAGGAAGAGACGCCTCAAGGATTCTTCGAAGATCATGGTCTTGGCTAAAAGGCTTTTAGGAATTTTACTTTATTTAAAAAATCCGTGTGCATGTTACGGAGCGATTTATAGATGATTGATATAGACAAAAAACAATACTATGCCTTTTAAACTTAAATATTGTAGACTGTAGGTGCATTTGAAACAGGTAAACTCTGTTTGAATGTATGTATGATGTACCCTTGTCGGCCTTATAAAAACAAACATTCCAATAGTGCTTTTTACACATGATAACTGTCGACTGCCTACAATAAATAAAATACATAATATTAATACGGGTCATATAATATCGATATGATGCTCGCAAATAATAAATGTGAGTCTGTCTGTGGTAGCAGCTATTGTTTTAATCGAACTTTATAATTTTCAGTATTATTTTACTTTACAACTAATTTTCAGAAATACTTTGCAGTTTGTGGTTAGTTGTTTGGTTGCATTTGAAACCTGTTATTGTTGAAAATAACGTTAGATTGAGTTTTGCACTTTAATGCTAGCTTTATTTTAGATATTATTTCTTAATAGATATAAAATAGTGCTCATATACAATTAAAGTGCCCTTACTACTTCATACAAACAGCATTTTTCGAAATTCTAATACACATTTAATTTGGAAAGCTAAAAATACTATATTGAAATGTAGCTAGCAATTTAGCACTTTCGTATTATTTGCATATTATATAACACCAATGATTCAACCTATTGCGTTGGCTAATTGTTTTGAATGAAATATGAATATGAAGTCTTTTATTTAAAACTTTTATATGAAAAAACTCAAGCACAATAAGCTATATTGCCCGTGAATCAAATACATTCCACTGGAAAACTATATAAATGGCAAATGATAAGCCTGCAACAATTGCAATTGATGTCTTTTGCATCTGGATATATCTGACCTAACATCACGTACTTATCATGAAAATCCAGCAAATAAAGTCATTTTATATACAACATAATGAATTTCATTAAATGAACATAAATTCCCTTCATTTTGACTGCAACACAACCGCATTCTTTTGAAAAGATCATCATGGATCATGGTTATTATGATAGTATTATCTTCTGTTAATCCGTTTCCGTTCAAGAATAATTCTTGACTGAACCATGTAATTGGACAGTTTCTTAAAAGCATTTTAAAATGTATATTGCATTACGCATTATCCAGCGATTTCACAGAATGTAATCCAGTCCAGCAGACTATCTCTGGAGACTACATCACTACATGGAATCGGTTTTATGGGCAATGTGAAGCTATCCAGCAGCTTTTTACCTTAGCAAATAGGATAAAGAATGCGAGGGAATAAGCCCAAGAGAGACCAAGCAATGTAAGGATTTTTGAAGAGTGAGACCGCCAACTTGGTGAAAATAGTTCTTTCATATTCACAGGTTTATGCAGAATATTAATTTTGTCACATGTGAGTAATATTAATCTTATTAGCGAAATCAGAAACATTCCATATCATATCACTTTCATACAAAGAGAGGAAACAAAGACGTGTTTCTGTTGCGTGATATACATACAAACTACATGCATTTCAATCACACAGTTTGTTGATTTGCACATCATTAGAGTAAAAGAACAAGCGATCAAAGTTGGACAAAGATTTTACGTTCATGTGATAACTCTACAGTTTATACAGTACAAAAATGGCATCAACTAACGGTGAAACTGTTTCTGCCACTCGTGCAGCGTCCGATGAGGAAAATTGGACAACGGATGATGAGGAAGGTGGCGATGTGAAAATTGGAGATGCAGTTGCAAACGCGCATAAACTGGTAAGTAGTATTTACTTGCAACAAAGCACTTCAGTGTCAACGCAAACTTTGGCAGACCGTTTCTGCTTTGCTAATTCATTTGAAATATGAAATGCCCAGATTTTAAACTTTGCAAGATTTGATTATTGTGAGAAATAGGACGAGTAGCACTCTTTATTCACATGACACATGATAAACATGCATGACAAATATATTTGTCAAAAAAAGATCAATAAAATTAATTTCAATACATAGTATTCTAAACAATTCCCAAACAATTCTATTTTTTAAATATAAAAATGCAGGATAATCCACTCGCACTGGATTCATTGGCGTCCCTTGAAACTGTCACCCTGAAATCTGGTAAAACAGCATCAATCAAACATTTCAAATTCCGCCAGCTACCACCAACTGCATTTGCTTGGATAATGAGTCTCATGGAACGAAACATGAAGAAAATGTAAGAACTGATCATAAATCTCTATTTCTCATCTTTTAGTTATGTATTACTTAATTGCAGCACTAAAATGCTAAAATAAGTGGAAAATCAAGCATGATGCAAGATGAAAATATAAATGCTCTTCACCTTTAGGTATAGAAAGTCTCAAGGTGGATGGAAACAGAAAGCTAAGAAGAAAGAAATGTCAGAGGAAACATCCCGATATTTGATAGCTTACCTTGAAAACAAGCCAATCGCATTTACTCATTTCCAATTTGACATGGACTATGGTCGAGAAGTCCTCTATTGGTAAGCACTAAGAGTACCATAACTATTTAATTGTGTAAGTAAACCTTACGCTTCGCTTGTGGTTATGCTTTAATGGATAATATTATGCATCGATTTAAATGTTCATATTTTACACTAAATTCAACCCGAAATACGTTAAGCATTCATGCACATGCTGCGACTGTAATTTTAACATAAGAATAGCCGAATTTGTCATTGTCATTAATTCTGCCGTATTGCTCATGAATGCTAAGTTTTATTCATTATCACAAAACTGCTATCGGCTACTTTATTGTTTCGCTAATATTGCAGTTATGAGATTCAAGTGGAACTTGCGCAGAGGTCATGTGGCCTTGGAAAGCAAATCATGGACGCTTTGGAGAAAATCGCAAAGCAAGCAAATCTGCCACTGGTTGTCCTTACTGTATTCAAGTTTAACCTGTCCGCTTTGGCATTCTTCAAAAATTTGGGGTGAGTAGCTAGTTAAGTCAATAAAAAGTATGGTTCGATGTTTAGTTTTCTAAATAATGCAATGCTATTTTTATGATTTAGCTATAATCTAGTCTATAACCAAGTGTTGATAACTGCTTTTTAGGTACAGCATTGACGAAACTTGTCCTGGAGAAGACGAGAAGAAGGACTATGTGATAATGTCCAAGAAAGTATGTTGAAAGATCTTGGTTTACTCAAGTGTTAATAATAACAACGAGTATTAAATGACTGATTTTAAGATGCAGACATTTTTATCTTTTACGATTCCCAGAACTCAAACTAGTTTTACATCTTTTATACTTTTAGTGTTCCATTGAATGATTTATGGAAACAAATAAAACTTGTCTACTCTTTTTAAAAGTGTTTGATTTAGCACGTTTTGGCAATGAGACTGAATGAATGTTCATACTTCATAGGAATCGAACGAGACGCACAGAAAATGGGAAAGCGAACCTAATATAAATGCGATAAAGTATAATGGCAATGACATACAAATACCCTGCTCACTTTACTTGCACTTCATTATGCAATAATGATTATTACGACTTAGCCACACTCATAAAAAGCTTATAATGATTACATCTTGAACCATCATCGAATCATCAACGATCTGCATCTGGCTGACGAGTTTAGTTTAAATGAGACATTTTAATAGATTTGTCTACGGAGAGACTAATGTGTCTCACGCAGCAGCTACGAATGTTGAATGTAGCTTAGAGGCATGAATGAATCGCTATCATGAACAAAGACTTGAATCAAGTCACTTGATTGTGACGACTTCAGGTTATGAGGTTTTGCGTCTCTAGTTTTACTATTGGCACGTGATTGTGGTTTGATGACATTTTTATGCGTGTTCTGCTTGAAACTTATCTCTAGTTTTGTTACAAATCTTAAAAATAATCCAATACAACTTAAGTTAAGTTACTTAACAAATTGCAGGTGCAGGTATCATTTTGCCCCATGACTTGGAAAATGGCATTATGGAAACTTTAATTTCAGTTTATGATTTTAACTGACTAACGATAACAAACTGATGACGTATTAAGGAAGTTCACATAGTTCACGTCGAGTTTCCTTCACCTTTCGTTTTGCTTATCTACAAAGGTGGTTTTGTATATCAACGGCAATTTAATGCAAGTACACTTTTCGTTATTTCATTCGTCAACATTTTTCTGTTATATATAAATCTGCTGTTAACAATTTGACAAATATCTGTACATGCTCGAATTACAAATTTACTCATCCGTTTGATTTCAAACGCGCAGTTAAATCATATCATTAAGCATGGGTCATTGCACAATATTACACACAAGCTAAAGCTTTTATAAATGGATTTACTAATTCGGAACTGGTAATTGACTTTACACTTTGTACTTTACCGTAATGAACAGTGAACAACTGAAACATCTGCAATCTTGCAGCTTTGCATAAATAAACTGAATGCTTAGCATAAAGTTTAAAATGTACTAGTAAAATGAAACAAAATTTGTTCGACAAATAATGAGCTACCTTACTAGAAACTGCACTTATGACTTATTTAAGTGAACATAAAACTATTATTTATGGTGTCTGGTAGGTAGGTAGATAGAGTAACTCACAATCCAAGGGTCATTATTCTTGCAGATTTCTACTTAAAGGAAATTGTACGTAGTGGAAAATTAAGGATATTATGAAGCACACCAGGGCAGATGGTCAATGGTAATGATTCATTAATGAATTATTCCATAGTAAAATCTAGTATATAAATAGAACTACCATGATGAGATAAATCATTAAAATATATTCATCTTTGTGTCATTTTGACTTCATAGCATTTGTACTTTTGAACTATTTTCTTTTATCGCCAATTATTGGCGGCCAATTTATCGCCATTGATCATTATACACTTTAAGCGAGCGTTTTGCTTATCGTTCACACGACTAATGTAAGAAACGCTTTGAACTTTGCATCTTTGGAACTTCAATGAAATATCGAGACGCACTTTTGTTATGGGTTGAAAGTTGAAACTATGTTGAATTGGGAAAGTTATCGGTATCTGATCTCAATTGTCCGGATCTCTATTCATTCTCACAGTGGAGGCTTACAGATAATCGCTAGGCGCGAACGATGCATAATTTGCGACAGACAGTTATTGTTATCAAATCAAACTGACCGGATACAACTCGTATTTTTATCATTATTGGCTTTTTCTGTTGTATTTTTCCATACGAATGAAAAGTGCATAGTCTCTTCTTTGTGCATGGCTCTTCGATGCTTTTTCAGAGCTTCATTGTACATGTAAAACTTTTTTAATCTTTGCCTTTGTATAAATAAGAGTAAAGAGTCTCTAAATTTGATACGAGTCATTAATAGTGCAGTACAATTCTCCTTTCCACATCATTAGCAAACTAAACTTTGTATTTGTTTAAAATGTATGCATACATGTACCAACCAACACCACATTTCTATGAATGACCAAGTTTACTATCAGGCGTTGGCACATTCGTTATCACCAATTTAGCACGTAACGAACTAGTTTTACGGACTGTGTAGCATATATCAAAATTTACGATGAATAGATTGCGCGGGCAGGTGGAATGGTTGGTATATCGTGAATTGATTCACTAAACCACACGACATTTTTCCATTCGGATAGCGTATACTGCTTTTTACTGGATTGAATGCTGAATACATGTATTCTCATTCTCACTTCATTCCCAACCCATCAAAACTAACTTATCATTTATGTACTTTACTTTATAGTTGCCATTTCCAATTCAATTCTTAAGTGCTGTTAGTACTAAATTATGCATGCAAACTAAAGCCACGTTGATGACGCAAGCTACAAATTACTTTTTTGAAGTAAGAAAGGAACAGTGTTATCGGGGTTTTCTGGCATGCCATTCTTCAATTATTTTGCTTGCCAATTGCCAATGTTAGTTCAATATGTTTGCACTCATGTTATTTGCATTGTGCTTTATGAAATTCTAGAATGTGGTTTTATTGAATAAAGAACTCCTTATCATTTTGGGAACGCTATATATCTGAGGAATCTAAAGTGAGGGCGGACGGATGAAAGTCCCGGGGATAACTAGCTGTGTTTCATGAATCTTTGTTTTACCCATTCACACTTCGCACTTGCACTTTTTATGATTAAAATACTAGTAGAAACGGACATCATTATATCAATATTGGCAATAGAA
This sequence comes from Entomobrya proxima, assembly GCA_029691765.1. Taxonomy (NCBI): domain Eukaryota; kingdom Metazoa; phylum Arthropoda; class Collembola; order Entomobryomorpha; family Entomobryidae; genus Entomobrya; species Entomobrya proxima. The sequence goes on from CM056171.1 coordinate 24,327,753, forward strand.
AACTACGTTTTAAGCTTTGCATATGAAAGATATACAACTTAGCACATGTACGTGTGATAACGCGTGGCGTTATTAGCCGAATGGAATAAAGAATTATTCTACGATAATGTACTATGCATTCATATTATTTAAAACCAATATTTTGTATCCTTTTCTATGGAACTCTTCACATAAATGTACAAAAATGTTCATGAAGCTGTCCCGCATGAAAATACAAACTTTTTAGGTTCTAGCTCTCTTTGTGCTCAAAGTCCACGAGAGCTCCATATACACTAATACGTGCCACTGGTATTATTATGGACGGTATTGCCTAGATTACAATTGTTCCTCTCTGTGGCAGTGGGAAAATAAGGCAAAGATTTCTTGAGAGGATATAAAAAGACAAGAAGAACCATGCATTCGGTTTGGCTTCGCGTCCATTCGGTCCTAGGCTGTCTTTCGTGATACACGGATGGAGTGTGTGCTCTTTATTTGGCCTTCTTTTACCTCGTTTTCTTCGGTCAAATCACATTATCATGTGTGTAGTTAGCAGTTAGGTAAAGGGAAACTTTTTCATTTTTTTCATTTGAAAAGTTTTCACTTTTCTTTCCTGTGAGCCAACTTTCGCAGAACCATCTTTGAAATCATGAGGCTCCATGAGCATCAGAGTCACAAGTAAAGGCAACAACGGATAAAAGTTGTGCAAAAGGCAATGATCTCTCCTTAATTGGTATGACGTACAAAGCCAGTTGTATTAGGTTAGGGTTCCAGTGAGTCCGTGATACATATAATCTCACATCTTAATATTCTACACTTGTACCTAAAACAGCACACACGTGTGCATGAAATACTCAGTTAACAATCTGAACTTAAGTAGCTGCTCTAACGTCCAGTTTAAATAAACGTTTTATCGCGTACACAAACACATATAATCAAAGAATACAGATACATAACACTTTTTGGAAACTGTACTGGAGGAACAAAGACAAACTCAAAAAGGTATAAACAACAGACTCTTTATTTTAATTGTTAAATTTGTTGAGGTACACATGCATAAATATATTATTTACATTATATATAATAATTAAAACACCGCGTAAAGGAGTACAGGAATTTGAGTTTATAAAGTTATTATTTGAAAGCTGATACGCATTTAAAATGTGTAGTTAACAATGACTAATGACAATGGAAACTTACTTGCAAAATAGTAAAACTCTTAATTAGTAAGTAATTTTTGAAAGTGGCTTTTTTCTATCATTCATTAGATTTGTACTAGCTTTATCATCGTTGTTTAAGCTGTCATTATTCCTTCGCTAATTTGCAATCACATTGTTCCACGGAAGATCACATAGCTTCCTTGCATTTTTCATAAGAATACCTAGCTATAATTTGCATTAGTCAGTGGCATTTCGAGCTATTTATTTATTTAGGATTGTCATATTATGTATTCCTTTGGAAATTTATTTTTAATTAGCATACTAATAGTGGCAATAACAAAATAAAATAACAACGTAGCACTTCCTTCGGTGAATTTCAAACTAATTATTTCGCAAAATCATGTACACTGAAGGAAGATGACAGGATTTGTCTCTTGATTAGTCCAAAGATCAAAAGCATGGAATGTGCTTATATGTAACATTTGGGACTTTATTAACTACAAAGTCAGCATGAAATATAAAAAGTGTAAAAAACTTGTATTGTCATTCGCGCATTCTTATTTAAGATTACAAATATATTTTATCCAAATTGTTGTCCTTCATTAGGTGTCATAATGGGAAGCAGGAATTTGGATGGAATGCAAAATGGCCATGACCAGCATGTATCTCCAAATGGAATGACAGCTAGCAATTCTACAGGATCCGGAATGCGTCCCCCAGCGGGCAATGACAACAGAGTGACCGTGGTCTTGGGAGCTCAATGGGGTGACGAGGGTAAAGGAAAACTCGTGGACTTGCTTGCTACAGACGCTGATGTTGTCTGCAGATGTCAGGTATACCTATACAATTCATCATTTTTCATGCAAATGTATGGCTGTCAGATCTAGACATGTTTGCATAATGTTTTCACTGAAATGTTCTGCTTTCAATAAATGATTGAATAGGTCTTTCAAACAAAAGTCTGAATTTAAAATACACACAAAATAAAACCATTATTCATAAAATTATCTTTTCCATTTTTTACAGGGTGGAAATAATGCTGGCCACACAGTTGTTGTAGATGGAAAAGAATTCGACTTCCATCTGCTTCCATCTGGAATCATCAATGCAAAGTGCAAGTCCATCATTGGTAAGTCCATTAATGTTTTGTCATCTTATTGTCATCATGTCAAAGTGGTATCACTGTTGCGTGCCCATGGCTCAAACTCAAACAAACAGTTGGAGTTGGAGCTAGGCTTTCAAAACTTTCCTTTTTGTAAGTTTTACAACAACCATCAAACACAAAAGCATAAAACTTTTGTTCACCTACAAACCCAGTTTCCAAACATGTAATTGCATGACAAGGTCCAAATACAATACGCACGCTATCTTTGGGGAAGGTGTGAGATGTCGTTTTGCAATTGTATTTTGCTGAAATTCACAAAATGATCACATTACATGTGAATCTATTCATATTCATAACATAATGAAAATACCTATCACATCGCACGCCTACCTGCAAAGAAAGGTATGCATTAAGGTAGGCATATTCACATTTTTACAATGATATTAGCATTCCATTAATAAAAAGCGTGCCAAACATGCAATCCACGGACAATGTGCATCAGTGGGCATCACTTTCTAACTAGTTAAATTGGATTGATATTAATACAGAAAATTAAATGAATATCATGTTTGCATTTTGAGCTATTTCTTGAACACTTTCTCTATATTGTATATGACTGATCATTTTTCTAGTTTTTGCGCATAATAAATCGAATTGTTATCAGCTAACATTTTTTACATACCTAAACACGTGTATCTTCTACATGTACCTAGTACGACATAATTTGGAACTTGATATCCGTAATGGCCGGAAATAGGACCCATTTACTTTTTCAGTTATATTTGTAACAAGCAGTCTTGTCTATTCTGTTCGTCTTTTATTATTCTGTCTTCCGATTGGATTCCGCTAAACCATTATCTTTTTATGCAAAGTTTACTCCCTTCGTTTGGGTTTGGATTTTGATTAATGCATCAAATAAACTTCCAACATCCCATTGCCACCACTTTTTCTTTCGTGCCAGTCGCCGATCCATCTAGATTCTTGTTATTTTTTAAAAGTTACAATGGAATGTCCAATAAAACAAGGATATAAAATAAATTGACAGGCTGACTATAAAATGAGCAATAACAATTTAGCTTCCTTTCCCTTCTGTGTAAATAAATGTTTCAGCGTTCACCAGTTGAATGTTTGGTTTGAGTGCTTGGTAAATGAGCTACCGATATTTTTACTTTTTCCTGTATATATATCCCCCTTGAGTAAATTCATTTATTTCAAATTCATCTATTTCATACTTTCCCTTTCTTTGTTGGTAATAATGTTATATGAACTCCAAAGCTGCGGAGGTTAAACCAAAGTCACCTTGAAATACTGACATTAAAATCCACAAAAACTCCTGACAGCTATATAACCAGTTTAGAAGCTTGCTAATACGGACTTTGGGTTGGCTGGTATGCATTTAATTTAGCTTCGAAATACCTAATTACGTGTGATGAGCAAAAGGCAATTGATTAGTTTGCAGAAACATTGTCTACCATTTTTTATAATGTAGAGCACATGAAATGATGATATCATTCAAACGAAATCTCATAGATGGAAAGGGTCTTTACGTACATGCGTCTGCATTTCTTCTTTCTAACTAATTATAATGCTCGTTCACGTTCATGTTTCACGTACTAAATCTTAAGCATAGTACGAGAAATGAGAGTACTGAGCAATTCCTAGCAATCTTTTGGTTGTTGTAATTTTGAATATTGAAATCTAGCTGATGCACTGCGCTTGCATAATAGTATAGTGTCGCCTCTAAAACTGGCATGCATCCAGAAGATGTCATTTTGAAATGCTACTAGGAAAAACAGTTCCTTATGTTCACATCTAAATCAATTCATCATTCTCGTTTTAATCATGCTTATCTATCCAATGCTAGCGCGTGTTGATACTTTGTTCAACTTATGCAATCAATTACATTATATTTCTAGGAAATGGAGTGGTGGTTCACTTACCAGGACTATTTCAAGAGATCGAGAAAAACGTGGAGAAAGGTCTTGGAGACTGGGAGAACAGGTTGTTAATTTCTGACCGTGCACACCTTGTCTTCGACTTTCACCAAAAGGTTGATGGATTTCAAGAGGAAGAGAAAGGTAAAAAAGGACTGGGTTTGGGTACGACGAAAAAGGGAATAGGCCCAGCGTACTCGTCAAAGGCCAGTCGAAATGGCATTCGAGTAGCAGACCTTGTTGGAGACTTTGACTCCTTCTCGGCAAAGTACGTGAGGTTCAAAAGATGATGTGACCATGAATGATGTGAATTAAATAAGATGAGACGAAAGGTCCTATGATAAACTTGTACAAAACAGATTCAATGACCTTGTGCACACCTACCAGAGGACATTTCCTGGTCTCAATGTGAACATAAATGAGGAATTGGAAAGATACAAAGCATATGCCACTCGGGTATGAATACAAAATGAAGATTATATTTCCAACGTTTATGCTAACGAAAGACGCTAATATGTTGATGAAACTTTCACTGTGATAGGTACTTCCTTTGGTTACTGATACGGTTGAGTTTCTGGATACTCAACTCCGATCCAATAAAAGGGTTCTTGTTGAAGGAGCCAACGCAGCAATGTTGGACATTGACTTTGGTACCTACCCATTCGTAACCTCCTCAAACTGCAGCATTGGAGGTGTTTGCACAGGACTCGGTTTGCCACCCAAGAAAATTGGGGATGTATATGGTGTGGTGAAGGCTTACACAACTAGAGTGGGAGACGGCCCATTCCCGACTGAGCAAAAGAATGTACAGGGAGATTTGCGTTTTTCAAAACTTAATTTTAAATTCGAAGAATTTTAAAAATTCATAGATAAAATATTATGCTTCAGGAAATTGGAGACTTTCTGCAATCAGTTGGAGCTGAGGTTGGTGTTACAACTGGTAGAAAGCGACGTTGTGGATGGTTGGACTTGTTTCTTCTCCAGTTTACTAATCGTGTCAACGGCTACTCCGGGTAATAAAATAGTGCTAGACTTTCATATTCAAGTTTCTATGCAAAAATATTACACTAGATGAACAATTTCCTTTGTATTGTTAATCCAGCATTGCAATTACAAAGCTTGACATACTGGACAATCTTGAAGAGCTCAAAATCGGTACAACGTATAAACTAAACGGTAAAGCCCTTACAAGGTATCCCGCCAGTGATGCTGATCTTGCCCAAGTGGAGGTTGAGTACGTAACCCTTCCTGGCTGGAAGACTTGCATTGCGGATGTTCGCTCGTGGAAAGACTTGCCAGAAAATGCCAAGAATTATGTCAAATACATTCAAGACTATTTGCAAGTACCAGGTACAGAAACTTGTTTATTAAAATTGTTGAAAGCCAGTCATAAGTTGTCAATTTCATAGCTAATATTTGCCCTTGTCTCATTTTGCCCCGTACAGTGAAATGGATCGGCGTTGGAAAAGGAAGGGAGGCAATGATTGCCGTTAATGAAGGTGACATTGCGTAGTAGTTCTTGTTTTGAGGCAATCTTTTAGTATACATGGTGTAATGTATAGTGTTAATATTTTAAAATACAACTTTTCAGTCTACGCACAGGTAAACCAACACACGAAATGGGAAGTTAGTTTCAATGTATTTTGTTCAAAACTGCAGTATATAAAATGCAGTTGATTTCAATTCAGCAATTTTATGCGTGAAATTTTGTATGTGATCATTAGAGTTAAAATGAACGACTAAAGTAAACAAAGTACTTACATGAAGAGGTTTAAGACGAAGGATGTAGCAAAAGTAGAAGAATTCAGTTTAGCTCATCAATACTATAGAATTTAAATAATCTTTTATTTCCGTACTTATAATTATGCTTACAATTAAGTTTAGGTAATTGTTAAAGTAGTATACATTGATTTGGCAAATCAGAGCATTGGAAATATTGGAATGAGTTTACAAGTCCAAAGTATAGGTAACAGAGCGCACAAAAAGTTTGGTGTTTAGAATAAAAAACGCTGCACATGTCATTTAGTTCCTTGTTTCAACAATTAGGTACCTAAGTTCAATCACAGTATAATAAAAAGAGTAAACGTACCTAAAATATGTAGTTACCTTTAATTGTGTAGACTTTATCTGCCTGCATAATTAATTGATGCATCAAGTATTACAAGAGTTGAGTGAAGATTTTTAAAAAGCATAATATTTTATAGACCGTATTATAAATAAAGTAAATCGTAGAAAAAATTATAGGGTAATTGTGTCTATAAAAGGAGAAATATATGTAGCTGTTATACATTGTTGTTCTAGATGACAAATGGATAGAGTTCATAGATATATTAGATGTAGTATATAAAACCCTTGTTCATGAAACCAAGAAATGTGATGAAAGAAATACATCAATATCAACCGGAAAATCCAGGAAGAGACACTAATAACTATTCTTAAGAGTTTAAAAGATATATATTGTGTATATATTCTACAATACAGTATACTTGTTGCAGACACTGGAAAAATGAAAGTAAAATCACTAATGTCCAAGATCCCTGTTTTGCACAACTTTCGTTGTGAAAAACTTACCGAAGAGAAAATATACATACATACCCTATTGTTTGTTGTAACCTATGTTCAATACTGTTGGTATAAATAAAGATTTATAAAATTAAAACTGTTATTCAGCACATATATCTATTCCATACATTCAACATTTGAATTTCGGAACGATTTTGACGTGATCGGATGATAGCGCAAGATAATCTGAATTTTTGGACTACAAAGACCTTTTTAAACTCACCCTGCTTTGATCTAAAAGCTTGATGTGAAAGGTAATCCATGGGAAAGCCAGATTAAGTAGCAGCGAAATGTTGTGTTCAGTACACACGTAATCGCACGATACCCCCACTTTCTCTTGAGATATAGCTGGTTTGTACATTTTCTCATCATAATGCAGGTGGTAGTCACTTCAAAGATGGAGAAAGCAAAGTAGAGACACATCCAGAAAACCAGGATCAAATAACTCTGTAATTTTACAATCCAATTAAAAGCATAATATTACAAAGGAACTGGGGCCATGTGATGAGAAGGAATCAAATTCACATGCTAATTTCAATAATTAAAATGCATATCTACTTACCCTGAAGTACACGGATGATATAGCAAGTATGTCAAGTAGAATCGTTGTCCAACACGCTCCTGAACTAGCGGCATACCAAAGTACATCTACAGAAAAAGCTTGTCATTAGTAAGAGAACATTCAATGCGTATTTTGTGTACAACTCAAAACAAATCCAACTTACTTTCTCTGTGTCCAGAGCCTGGGTACTCGTTCTGCATAGCCTCCTGAAATTCATGGTTCAATTCACCTGCCGCACTCTCGCTGAAATCCGACAAACGGATGCTGGGTATCTGCCGTACGTGGTTAATTATCACGAAATAATATCGAGATGATATGCAAATGAGTATGAACCGGACCGCATTCCAAGCCTAATAGATCAAGAGATTTATAAAATTATGAATTTAGTTTTTGCTGTACCGCAAAACGGCATCAAAGAATTAATATTTATGTATGTCAAATTGCAAAAATTATAATGACTTACCATTTCCAAACACAGGAGGAATACAAAGATGAGTGATGAATCATACATGAGTAAATTAATTGAATTCCCCATTATGAAATCATTCTAATCTACGGTGAAAGCTATTGAAATAAAATTTGTATGTTTGCGAGAGAGTGTACAATGTACGACTAGAAGGATCCACTCTCTTTGTCCAAGCAACTATGCCGTAGAAGCATCAAAACTACGCTTCTGAAAGTTCAGATGGAACGAACGAAGAAGTAATAGAGGAAAAGATACTTTCACTTTGGAAAGGATTTCGTTTTCGCATAAACCAGTATGACGTATATGCGATCCTCAACAGGTTTCAACCTCGCACAATGGATTAAATCATTCGATTCAAGTGGGTATATTCTATAATGCCATATATATATTTGCAGACATCGAGGGGTTTTGTGTTGCGTTTAAGACGAAAGCGTAACTCAAGAAGCTTTGAACTGACTATGCTTACGTCAGGTCAAATATGAAGTGTTCATGTTCACATCATCCATAATATTATTCAACATGATATTCTCTTTTTGGACAAACAAACGAAGATATCCCGCAGAGAAATAATTAGGTATGAAGCTGTACGAGAGAAAAGAGAGAAAGTTGATTTTGAGTGGCTTTTCAGCACACGCGACGCGTCATTTACTTGGAAGAATATGTGATATTATCTTCATCACACTCCATCCATACATAATTGATTTGATGAAGTTGACAGATCGCGAACGGATGTAGTATGGATTCTTTTATTGTTCCTTAATTAGATTCGCTTACTCCAGCTCATTGAAATGGGGATTGAGGATGTTTGACTTTCTCTTGCCCGTACGTGGTAAGCTATACGTGAATAAGTGAACTAGCTTTCACTGGCTTCTTTCTATATCTATATCGCTGCTTTCTTACATAGTCACGTAACGATCAAGGATAGTCCTTGATATGAACAACATGATGATCTAAAAGCGTTTTAATGATAACTTCATATTCATGTTTTTAACGACAACACACGTTCAGTGTGGGTGGGAGATTGCAATTGGGCCATTGACTGTCGAATGAAAAACAAACTTCTGAGATTTCTCCATTTGGAAGACATCAGTGAGAGTGATGCAATATCATTGGAATCTTTATGAGTACAATATGTGCTTTCGAGTGAAAATAAGAAAAGACATTACTTTGATTTTTTGAATATTTTATTTATGACATTTTTTAAATATTATAACATTAACGATAAACCGTACCATATAACATATATTATATGTAATAGTATATCATTATCATTGACATAATAATATTGCTCATTATCTTCTTACATTTTATGTAGGTATGTATTTTTATTTAAACTTTGATGTGAACTATGCTGCTGGTGGTATACTTTTTATGATTTTCTGCTGAAAGCTCACAACAACACACTGTACCTTTCTCCTTTTGTCACAACACAACAATGTTTTTCTTGCATTTTTTCATCGCTGCCCTGCCTGTGCTGCCATTATGTTTCATAGTTTGTTTGGATAGTTTGGTCGGACTCAAGTTGCTTAAAACTTGCATAAAATTACAAAAATCTGTCTGGCAGATAGAAATAATTTCGTTTTTAAACAATCTGATTGATGTATGTGTGATGCACTGCATAATCCTGAGCATATGTAGTAGTAAACAAATGTGTCCTGTGTCCAAATGAATAATCATGGTTTAGGGTATACACTTTACTTTCTCTCTTATTTAAAATTTTCAATTGATTTGAAAACACTATATGATGCTGTTTCTTACTTAATTGCATATTAATTATATAGAATAGAATGTTAAAAATGGAAGATTTGGTTGCTGAATATAATGTCATCTCTCCCATGTAAATTCTTGATGATTTTTAGTCGATGATAGTCATCAGTTAGTTGCCATCTTTTTCTTTAGAAGTTGGTAAAGATCTTTTGAATCAAACGAACGTAATGTAGTATGCATACAAAGCATATGCACTATAATTGTATGAATACTCTATTATGTAATTTAGTATTTACATATAATCAATCTACTAATAGCATGCACCCCTCAATCAATTTCGTTAAAACATTTTTTGCTTGTACCTAAATCTACCCTATCTAATCAAGCACACACAGCAACACTCTCTCATCATCCACCTAATCCACAATATATTATCACTTACGTTTTAACTGCATAGCCTGTACACATTCAAACAATAAATACATTATAAAATTCATAGTTAGTATATTAACAGCTTATCTTAAATGTTTCCCCTATAAATTAACATTTAACAGTCAACGACAAAACGAAAATCAGAAATAAAACATTTCTCAATATTTTTTAACATCATGCGTTATTTTTTTATCTCATCAATCCTGAACTTGTCACTTAAAAAGTACATGTACGTATGTTTGTATTGTGGTTATATGGCGCACATTATTACTACAATTAGCTAAGTTTATTTTGGCACTACTGAATTTTGTATGGATTAGGTATTTGGTACAATACTTTAAAACCAAATTCAATAGTCTAAAAGTGTTTTTGACAGAGTAATACTAATCGAAGACATTAGATAATTTTGAGCTTGCCTTGTGGATATTTCGAGCACTCTATGTAATATTGTAATTGTAAGAATAACTTGTAAGTTGTAAAGTTAGAGAGTAGAAGCTGTGAAAATGTTTTGACTTTTTGAGGAAAATTATCCGGTGTTTTGTATGTATAATGTATTTTACATGGGTGGATGATAAAATGAAGCTATATAATTTTACACAACTAACTACACATTTACAAGCCAAGCTATCATTAATAAATAAAATATTGTATATATCGTTATCTTTTGGACTTTTTAGGACTAGTAATGAGAACTGAGAAGACAACAACTATGATATTATTATGTACCGTACTACAAGTAACTGGTTTTTATCGAATACGCATAGTTCGACGAAGCAAGGACAACATTCCTTTTTTATATGCTAACTACTTTCTTTTATTGTAAAATTTATGAAACTGTCAAAAGCTAATTCTTTATACCTTTTCCAGGAAAAATTTCTCGGTACAAAAAATCAATGGCACTTGACAGGATTTTTGTTTCATTTTGAGCATTCACCCGAATTTTGTTGTACCAGAGAGTAGAACATTTGTTGCCTAATTAGTAATCATTAAAGTTTCAGAAGAATTGTCTTGCATTTTGTTTTGGTAACTTATTATCCTACAACCCCACTTCATCAAACGTATACCATTCGGACTACAATCAGAACAAAAGGTACCTGATAATATTCACTAACCTAAACAGGATAGATGAATAAAAGTTTGTCATTCTTAACTCTTTTTTTAAACGGAAGTCGTGTCCGTACTCAATGATGACGGTGACGGTTCTAACCAACTATTACTCACCACACAAAAAATTATTAATCTCATTCATTTCAACGTAACGCTAAGACTGTACGAAACAACACCCGTTCATTTTCTAGAAACAAAACAAGAGCATCATTCATTGTTATTAAATAACTCCTCTGATTACTCTTTCATGCCACCTAAAACTAGTGTAAATAAACAATAATGGTAGTAATAATTAAATAGTAATTACTGCGCTTTCACATCCATACACACTTGGGTTTGAGTCGTGTAAAAGAAAGAAGAATGGACCTGAAGAGATATGCTAATGCTTTTTACATATCAGACTCTCCGTATAGCGCTGTGGAAAACAAGAAACAAAAAGAATTAGTGTAATTAATAAATAAAGTGGACGGAAAATTTGCATCTCATCCAGTCATGGAATCTTACCTGTGGAAAATGACATATAATCCAAAGCACCAGGAGCGGCACCAGGTCCTTTGTAAGCGCTCATTCGTTGAATACAATATTCGGCTTGGTCTGGTGGAAGTTCTCTTCTCAGTTCATCGGGCAAAATGTATGGCTGCAGAAAATAAATGTACACCAATGAATTTCACAGACGCTCTGATTTCATTCATATTTGCTATGAAAGATGTTTTTCATACCTTATCTCCCGCAAGAATTCTGAAGGAGTCGATAACCTGCTCAGCCTATGTTATATAGAAACAACAAACAATCGCGGAATTAGATTCAGCTCACAAATTACTAATGTAAAAATACACTAATGCTCTAAATACCGTGTCGACATCCGTCGATTCTCGTGTCATAAAGTCCAAGAAAGCATCAAATGTTACTGTTCCCGAGTTGTTCGGGTCTACGACGGCCATAATTCTCTGGAAGTCGATGTCTCCCTGCATTTACAAAAGTGTTCAATGTTTATTCTACTGCATATTATTCTGTTTGTACCATTGTCTCAGAATGTATCAAATATTGCGTGCATTGTTTACCTGTCTATCCTTTCCGATTGAATAACCCAACGACACCAGACATGATTTAAATTCTTCTTTAGCCAATCTTCCTGTTCTGTTCTTGTCAAAGTGGTTAAAGCTGCTTCTGAATTCGTTCAATTGTTCCTAAAGGTCAATGTAAAGGTAAAATTATGTAATTCTTTTTTCAAGAGAATTCCAATATGTCTCAAGTAACCCCTTTTTACCTGAGTGATGCCCTTAGAATCTCGGGTAAGGATCTGGTTCTCTACTTCGTTAATATTCCTATTGATTGACGTCAGCAGTTGTTCCCATCCTACGCGCAGGGTCTCCATTGTGTATTGCGTGTACCTGTTTTCGAAAATCATGCTTTCCTGGACAGCCTGGTGGATCTTTTCCAATTCCTCAATGTGTGGTCGGTATGCATTGACTCCTTGTTGGTACTCCTTCAACCTGCATTATTAATTAATGTTAGTTGTTTTGTTTTGTAGTTTTGTTGCGTGCGTTTGACCCCATTAACCAACCTGTGCATCTGGTCTTCCAGTGAGCCCTGCAGTCCCATTCCAATAGCCGTAACCGCGTCCATTTGCCGTTCAATCCATGGTCCAACTTGGTTAGCCTTCTCAGCGAATTGTCTTCGGAGCATTTCATTATCTGTACACATAAAAGTATACGATTATTTATATGTTTCTTGTATAAAGTTTCAATTAATACTGAAATTTTGCTTACTCTGTTGTTTCCTGAATTCGTTCTGGAGGGTTCCATCACGCTGAGGAACGAGCTGCCTGACATCGGCCCACTTCTTGGTGAGGATCTAAAATTCAAATGCATAGTTTCGTGAATGTTGTTTTGCTTTATCGTTTAGATGATCACTACATCAACTTTATCAACTGTATTGACCTGGGTCCTACAGTATATTGAAAATTGTTTGCTACCTGAAGCTGACCCTCCATTTCCTCTCTCAACTTTAAGCAGCATGATATTTTCAATGTTTCATAATTTTTTGCATTCTTTCTTGTACGTTTACATATCTTAATTATGTATTATGTTTCTTTGAAGATATCAACTTACGCTGGCAGTGAGTGTGGTATACGGATTCTCCAGCCCTCCAGGAACTTGGTATTTCTGAGCAATGCTCTCAACTTCCTTCACCAGTGAGACAATTGCATTGTATTCCTTATCGGCTTCTCCCAAAGTTGCCTTGAACTGTTAAAGAAATTTTACATAGAACAATACATGATTATTTTCTTTATTCTTCACATTGCCCCAATAATAAATTTTCGTTAGCATAAGTCCGTGTCATTTTACTTGATTGTGAGCATCGATAAGTCCCTGAATTTCTTCGATAGTGTGAACGATAAACATGTCAACCAAATCCTCGCTAGTTCCATCCAACCAATTGTTGAAAGGCTGCAAATGTTTAATTTTGTTTTATTAGAGTTCCATTCTTGTCGGTGACTCACTTCATCAGTCATGATTACACGCGGAAGTGAAATTGCGTTGCAATATAATTGACTTACAGCAGCTCGTTTGGCAAACTCAAGGTGTAAGGTATCAATTTTCTCTAAGATTTTCTCAGTCTCATCCAACGCCTGTCTTCGCTTCTGTGTAAGGGAGCCCAGTCTGTCCCATTCTGTATAACACAGGTTCACAAATGAAATTGCTCATTATAGTATTATTACATAGGTAAATAGATATATTTATTATTGTCTTACGATCACAAATTCGTTGGCATCTGATGTTGACAGAGTTGCTGTCATGATAGTCCAAGGCGCTACAAAATTATTGAGCCAAAACTTCATTTTATTATCCATTCAGGGTTACAATCAAAATTTATCATCATCATATCACATAGCTCTTTTCTTTTTGGTCTGGTGAAAACTTGCGCAAGCTTATTTAGCCAAAGAATATATGCCAATCTTTACAACAAGCTTTCCTATAAAAAAACTAGGTCGATTCATTAGAGAGAAACTCGAAAAATATTTTCTTTCCTCTCGGCTTACTTAAGTTCATGGGCAATAGCCGCAATCTGTTCCACACGGTCTTGGTGAGCTGCCAAGTCACTTTCGAATGCCTCGTGCTTCTTCTTCAAAGCTTTGAGCTCGTTGAGTTTGCAATGACGGAAGTCTTGACTTTGTAGCATCTCTTCTTTACCTTTCGTCCATTCTTCGTGGATATCCGCCTTATGCTTGAACTTCTGGGCCAAATGCTCCAACCGCTCTAATCTGATTTTGATAATAAAAATGAACATTCCGTTTTCTCAAGCAACATTTCTTTTTGACGAGACGATTTATGAGCATATTTACTACTTTCACACCTCATCATTTCAGCCAGCAGCCATTCCTCGAAAGCTTTCTCCGCTGTTTCCAAACCTTTCCAGGCATTGGCGATGTCCTGTAGTAGAGAAACAACATTTTCTTGTAGTTTTTATTTTTTCTTGTATCATATTATTATTCACGCGAGTAATCATGCGTCTAGCCCATACCGAAACCATTTTCCCTTCTGTTGGCATGTATGCCGGTCTGTTAGAAAGTCGCAGTTTGGTTTGCAGCGTGTTAAAGTTGGTCTCCAACTTTGCTTTCTGCTCAACACGTGGGGGCTTGTGCACCCGACGGTAAGTACGGTATTCTTCCAACTTCTTCTGCACGTTCGCCAATGAGTTGTCTGTTTGACGGTTAGCAAGCCAAGGCATTGTTCGCCTGATCCACTCCAGCAGCTATAAATTTAATAATGCATGTGATGAAAAAATTTGCATGACTCGAAGGGAGAAAGCTCTGCTTGCTATATATGGAGAAAATTGGATTTTCTTACATCACTGGCGAGACGCTCATACTCTTCCATGAGACGTTCATTTTCCTGGTTCACCTTCAGTACCTTACAGATGCGGTTTGCAGCTGTCTCGGCCTAACGTAATGAGTAATGAAACATTTTGCATATATTAGACTCGTAAGGTGTTATTCATGGTTAAAACACACACACGCACACATCAATTGTTTAGTAAGATTCAGAAAAAATCATAAAAACAGTTAGTTGTATCGGTATACCTTTTGAGCACCGGAGAAACAATGGTAATAGGAGGAAACGTAAGTCATAACTGCCCTCTCGTCAGGCATAGCAGTGCTTGCCATATCTGTTAATTTTTTATCATGCAATTCATTATTAATTGGGAAGCAAAGTCAGTTAAGTTCAGGTAAATCAAAGCATCACTCAAATCTTCTTTAGAATTCCTTAAAAGGAAAGATAATTAATTATTTCTCGCCTCCTCGTTCCTTTATGCTTTTGAAAATTCACTCAAATTGTTAATCATCTCATCACCTCTACTAATGCTATACACTCAAAAGCTCATAAAAATCAACTTCATATCTTTTCAAAAGATCAGCAGCAGCACGCAAAACGCAACACACCCATTAACCTTTATCACTTTGCGTTTACCTGCTGGGCACCCTGGAAAGCGTGGTAATAGCATGACACGTAGGTCATAATAGCACGTTCATCTGGCTTTGGTGTGTTGATTAGATCTATGTCGATTCAAAGGGGTTTTGTTCATTTTAAATGAAAGTGATTTTTGCTTGAAGCTTAGCTTAAGTTTCTTCACGCAACACGCAAATGTGTCGTTCATGTAAATATGGGGACAATGGGAAAAGTTTTATAAAGAAAGTACATTAGATGCAATTACCTTCAGCGTCAAGCATACGAGGAATATCAAGGTATTTCTCGGCGATTTCAAAGGCAGTGTTGAGATTCTCCAGTGGATTGTCCTATGAAAAAAATGTCCAAATGGCTTTACTACAAAAATCCAGCATATAATAATACGAAAGATTTGAAGTAGAATTCTACCTTGGAAAGCTTGTGGTAGTCAATAAGATCGGGACGATGTCGGTGAATGAGAGCACAGAAGGCCAGACCATCCTTGAAACTGCGAAAGTTTTGTCATTTTATTCAATTTGTTTCCTAAATATTTTGCTAATAAATGTAGGTGAAAGCAGGGTGAAAGTAGAAAAGTACCTAAGATGGAAGTTTTGAACATTAACGTTTTTGTACGGTGCAGTCTTTCTCTGGCACCACAGAAGCAACCCTTCTTTGGCTGTCATTTCTTCAACGGAAATGTCCTGAATGGCAAAACGAAGAATAATTGTCCAGATCATACCAAGTGTCATCTTCAGGTTCCCGTCAACAATTTCTGTGTGGGAATAGCAAAACACATAATATTGCATAGTATGGTACTGTAGTGCTGTACTACAAGTGAAAGCACCGAGACAGCAAGGCATGTTGGTGTACTGTTCAGCAGTGGATTGGCATAATATGCAGTGAACAGTAGGGAGTCGAGGGGGATATGAAAAGTGACTTACCCTCAGCACCAATGGAAACCAGCTTGACGCCTTTGCTGGCAATGAAATCGAGGGCCTTATTGACATTGGCGATCTTGTGGAACCTCATTTTGCCACGGTCAGGTTTTGGCAGCTATTAGAGAGATAGAGAGAACATCACAGTCAAAGATTGTTGTTTTCACTGTTAATTAAGTTATTGTCAAACTTACTGTTTCTCCAGAAATAACCTCCAACAAGAGCATGAGCTTCAACCCATTGCGGAAGTCCTCTTCAATGTTGTCGATTCCTGTGCCGGCTTTTCGGAGGTGGGAATTACACCATGCCGTGAATGTCTATGGATTCGAATTTTGAAAGAATTAAAACATAATAATATGGCTTGAAATTTTAGTTGCAGTCATTTTTAGACTCAATTAAGCATTCGTATAGAGATTCATAAAGGGTTGCATGATCAGATCAGTTTTAAATACAAATTAAAGTGCTGTCATAAACTTTCATACCAACTAATTACTTCATTTTACTAGTCAGCAGCAGATTATCTTGCATACATAAAAACTAATTTTAGGATTAGCTTTGCCTCGTTTGAGGGTAAAAAAGTTTATTTTCTGTGACGCATCCAGACAGATCCTCTTTCACTCATTACAGCATAATATAGCTCCCAACGGAGTACTTTCTCGTGTTAGCAACATCATCGAATAGGAAATGAGACAGCATCTGAAAGACATATTTCATCCGCCAACTCAAAAAGTTTACGCATAGGTATTAGCTTAGTGGTCGCGTCTAAACCAACTAATGTAATACGTGATCATGATGTAATTGAAGTTCATCAGTTCACCAAAGATTTTGTCTGGTTATCTGAAACCTAAAATTAAGTGCCTGTCTAGCCACGAAGATAGGAGGGATACATAAAACCAGCAAAATATTACAAGGATAAATAATCAAATGTATAAGTGTACATTATTACATCGGATTCTATATATCATGTAAATTGCTAAAACATCATCATACAAATGCATATTGCTGCAAATCCATAAAAATAAAAATGCAACACTGCCAAACGCATAATTATGCCCTTCCTTTCTTTGCTAATTCCTGACTTTTTGCTTCAAAATCAATTTGGTGTATGGAATAACCGCGCACTATCATCCGTATCGTCAACATCAACTGACATAAACCGTCATCGGAGTGACATGTTGTGTAAACTTTGTGTTTACATAATCCCTCCCGGAGCCGATCCTTCTGTTTTCGTATTCATTTCATGACGCAACAAAGTAATAATTTTGGTGTTTCGTAACCAATAAAATTGTCATTCTGAGAGACTACCAAAAGACTTTTATTAGAATGTACCTATAACCTATTTGCCATGCACAAATAGAATAGTTTCTAAAGGTCAAAAGTGATACGCCACTACGCCATCGAATCTCTCATAATTTATTAAGGAAAGTTTCTAGGATTAATTCATTTATACCCATCTTATTTCTTTTGTATGGAAGCATGGAAAATGTCGTCCTTATGTCCACAGCAGGAACACACCACACCCATGTTTATATTGGGTTTTGCTTGATACATAAAATATACTAGCAATAATTAAAATGATAATACCGTTTCCTCTGAAAATTCATATCGAACACATTTCTCTCATGAAATTATGCCATAGATAGCAAAAACAAATTACCTATGTGCTTGCGTGTTCACGCAGGAATTTTTAATCTGTTACAAATTTTCCGTTCTTCGCCACCGGCAATGGTGAGTATATTTCCTCTTTCAAAACATTTTCTAATCATGATGATATCATCGTCCATTTTATAAAGTAGGAAAACCGAAACCGACGGTTACATTTTATGTCATGAAAATTCTTTTTTGTGCACCTAACGGCTTGTGCACTGTGTACACTGTACATTATGCCGTTACTATTAACGAAGGCATTGAAGTAACAACGACACTGTCTCCTATTAGCTATTTGTCTACAAAGCTGTAGTTTGTAAGTTTTTGGGTAGGTGTGTGTGTCTTCGCATCTATCTTATCAGTGTATAATCGTTTGTCTGTTTCTCACCGTTTCCGAACACTTAAAAATTGCTCTTGTAGTAATCTATGTAGGTAAGGCTTTACAAAATGTGGTGGCATCATCCATCTAGAAACACATCATCCATCCCACTAAGCATCTTTTTTATTTATAGGCATTTACATCATGTTTGTGTACAGTATTTTCCCAATTTCCACTCATTCATGTGTGTGTCTTTACCAACATTAAACATCATCAGCTTTCATATTTGTACAAAGAAATTTCGAATCAGGAAGCCTGCACGTAACGTAAAACACATTTAGCGGGTGTGTAGTCGTAGAAAATGTGTGTACAATAATGCTACTGCTACTACTACTTTGTGCTAACTTGTAACACAAACAGGGAGAGAGGGAGAATCATTAAAAATAACCCGGACTCCAAGAAAGATATACAGCTGCCCCTGATATTTCTGGCATACAAACACCCACGGGAAAAAAGTGCTAACAATTCGCCAAGAAGACCAATTCAAAGCTTTTCCGCTTACACTTTCTAAATTTATCCACCCGTGCAAAAACGCACACACTCATACATGCTTGATGATGTGGAGGGAAGAGCTCGAAAGGAAGAGGATGTATGGCAATGATGGTACCCCTCCTGAGACACTATGCGGGCGAAGAATGGGAGTTGTGCACGTACGTACGCGAACCACGTACTTTTTCATTTACGTTTTTCTCTTCATACATTTTAGAAAAGATCCTCTCTTTCAAAGCAAATTTCTCTATGAAATATACGATAATACGATCTAAATGTGTATTTATATCACCAGTTGTTCTTGCAGTGTGAAAGGCAGATTTAGGTTTTCGGTTCCTCTTAAAAATCTACTCTGTGTGCTGAAGAGCAAGCACACACATTTAGTGCAACCTCCGCCTTCCTTTCTTAAAATACTGATCTCTTGAGGAAAGTAAGGTGACTCATTCTTTTGAAATGCTGTACTAGATTTTCTACGGTTTTACTTCATTCTGTTGCAAAATCAGCAAAGAAGGATATTGTATAACGCCTTGCGTTAACGAGTAACGCCTTTTGCTGCAGTTGAAGATGTGTAATAAATTGCCTGCTTTTGATGAAAAATGAGGGGATGATTAGCAAATCAACAGATGTACTTATAAAAACAAAATGGACTTCCTCAATTCATTTACCGTAAAATACAAACTATATATCTTTTGTATTCCACAGGTCGTTTCAAGAACTTCAATTTTACATTTCAGTTTTACTATCATTCTGCTTTCGTGAGGATAAACTTTTGAAAAAAAACATTTAAGGAATATTGGCTTTTTCATACGAGAATATTGATGCATTATTACTATATTTTATGTCATTCCTAAATCGGGCTTTCACGTTCTGCTTTATCCATGCTCATCCAGTCATGACTTAACTTTACCGACTTTTATGACCATGGCCTATATTACATGTGTCATATTTTAAATAAGCAACTCATTAGCAAAAAAGATAAAAACGGAATTTGTTGCAAGTTGTAGCCCAGCCCTTGTAAAATTACGCTGGCTGATGAGCTCATATAAGCGCACTTATTATGCAGTTAACGTGCCCATTTAACACGTAGGATGTGCAATTTTTTTGGTCGTTTAGACTAAAAATCATTAACTTTTCACACAAGAAAGATTCAGCCTTTGAAGGCAGCCAAGAACGTAGGTAGAATCCGAAAAGCGGTTGGCGTCGGTGGTACACAGTTGACTTTTCTCAAGAGGAGGAGAAAAAGGCTGGTGATATTACTTTGTAAAGATTTTGCATATTATTTTCCTCTCCTCATTTTTTATGTACAGACAGAAAAAAGCTGATAAAAGCGTTTTTGTGTGATGTGGTATTTTGGTTATCTACTCGAGTACGCACGAATAATGCATGCCCACTTCATACTCTAATGACGACGGAGTGACGATGACGATGAAATGCCAATGCTAAAGAATAGAGTATGTGAGTGTGAATCTGTGATGATGAAAGAGGTGATTACTTATGTATTAAGTGTATATGCAAATTAGTATTCCAAACTTGACCTTCAATAATGATATATGCGCCATATGTGAACAGTTTGAACCCGAGTTTTCTTTAAGAGCAGCAGAGGAATGCATGAGTCTTTCTACAAGAAAAATGCTGAAAAGAATGGAAGTTAATAGACATATGACAGCAGCATCGTCACAAAAGTGATCAGATTAAAATTTTATAATCATATTAAGTGTGAAACAAGCTTGTTTGCAACAAGCGAGGCACCATAAAATTACTGCTATGTGGATGATAAATGAAAAGAAAATTCATATAGCCATGTTGATGTGCTGGGAGCACGGTCATACGTTTTATAATGAGCTCTGCTTGTGTATGATTCTTGATCATGATCACGAATTAAATAAGCCTTTTCGGTCAGAAAAGTCGTGCTCTTTAAACATGATACCCTTTTAGGAAAAAAACTTATAAGTTTGAGCGCAAAATATAGTTTACAACGTGAACAATGATGGCTTACATTATACGCTTATTGAGACTGGGAGAGTCAGAAATAGCACGCTTATTAATTTTATTATAATAAATTCGTGAATAAGCACGACCCAAAACCTTTGACGAAATTTGTTACAAGGGATTCTTTCATCGTAAGCGACGAGCTGCAAACTATGTAGGTGTATACAATTACGAACTTCTTTCAAGTTATCCGGTTTTTGACAATAATACCAACATAAGTAAGGCGCAATTTAAGTTTTGCCTTTCTTTGGAAATTGATATTATCATTTTGCACTTGCTCTTCTTACATTTAGCTTATGACATAAAAAATCATCTCTCATAGAGCCTCATCTAAAAATACATAACTAAATTGGATGTATAAAACAAGGATTGTCAACGAGCTATGAACTATGAACAATGGACTAAATCGTAACAAAAATATTATTGCTGCCCGTTCAATCTAATATTGCTGACATGCGAAAATAAAATTGAAGATCAACGATACAGATTATGACGCAGCGTTCTATATCCAACTCTGAGAATGAGACTCAAGTAACTTGATAGAAGCCATGCAAATTTGAAGGAGGGTATTTTTTAAGATGCCTGCACCAACGACTGTATTATGCCAGATAATTGAAATTACTGAATGTGACTAACCTGTGTCTGCACAATTCATTTACCCTTCCAATAATAATGTAATTTGACCCTAAATAGTTAGCACATTTATAGGTTACGTATGTTTACAGTTTATGACTTACAACTTAACTTTCCTGAACTTCATCGTACTTATGACATTCTTCAATGTAATAACCGATTATTGAGTAACAATACATAAAATCAATGTTAGGTATAAAGTATATAAAGGATGTAAAATTATTAATCGATAAATTCCAATTTTTCATACAACTTCCTCGAAACCATTTGTATTTCTCATTTCCTTTCACGAATTCTGTGAGAAAGTACTTGCATTTCGTCCTTCTTTCGACTCCTATTACTGTCTCGAATTTCAACATTGAAATATCAGAAGAACTTCCTTATTGTTTTCGATAAAATATTATCCCTAACTTAAGTAGCTCGAAAGAAGGTTTTGAAAGGTAAAGCAGATTAATTAAGTCAAGTGTACACAATAAAAATACTTGAGTTTCCCCCACATATCCAAATGAAGATTTTTCATGGGTTTACAAGATATAACAGTATCAACCAGCTAAAATGTTGAAACAGTAAACAAAAATAAAATTGTGGAAAATCTTTAGTGTGCAACACGAGAACAATCTCTAGTAGCATAATACCCTAGACTTCTAAATAGAATCAGTCAGTCAAGCACATATGCAACCTACATCCTGGTGAGCTCTTTTACATTGAAATGGGAGGTGTAAAGGCGTACGTAGTACACACATCACTTCAGTTTTTTAAAATTATGCCTGTCACACGTCAATCGTCGTTCTTCATCACTGCCACTTGACAAACAGTATATTTTACTTTGTATAAGCTTATTATTTTACGAAAACATGTTATTCAGGCACGTCTATGTGTGCTTTACAGAAAACCTGAAATGCACATAAACGTCGGTCTTTATTACAAAAAACATTTTGAAACAGATTTAGTCTAATAAACGTCTACAGACTCTACAAACTTTGCACTTCAGCATGCTAAGTAAACACTTAAGGTTCATGTAGACGAAACGGATTCAAGGACTACAGAGGTGGAACTCTTAAAACATAAAAATATTTTGGTATTGCTGTAGCATTTCCTTCCGGAATAATCATCATAATTTGAAAGATGCATATTTTTACAAATTCTCGCAAATACGTTTGCTCTTTGACTATAGAATGAGCTGCGGACAAAACCAAGCAAAAAATCAATGTGCGAGGCGATACAAACAATACAGTACACTTATGTAAAGGACTCGAATAAATTATCGAACATCCCAATCTCAGTTCACGATATTTCTTGGAAAAACGTACAGTGCATTTTTATCAAGACACAAACATCTTAGAATTTTACCGTAACGAAATCATATTTTTCATCGGTAATTTCTTTTCTTGAGTGATTTACTGATCTACAACAATAATAACATTGTATTTTCTTGTGGAGAGAAGTGAGTTCTTTCTAAATGAACAAAAGGCTAATTTTGTATATACGTGTCTGCTTTATGCCTATGATTGTACGTATTGCTTTGCAGCTTCAAACTTAGAGCTCAGTAACCTAATTTTCCGTTAACTAGCACCAAGGAAAAAAACAACAACAATCCTCCACTTTTCTCATATCTATTTCATGAGTCGTGAAAAAGAGCGACAGATAGTAATTGAAGACATTCGCAGCTTAGCTTTACGCTACAAACAAAAACGCCTTGCATTACGGTACATAGTAATGTAGTACGTTACGTATATGAAGGTAGGTTTGAAATGTAGTAAAAATTCTTGACGCCTTTTCTTTCATTCTATATCAAGTACATAGAGCAAAGCGCAACAGAAGAAAAAGTATAAATGACTGAGGATGAGAACTAGCAGCCACCAGCGAAATAGAAACGGGAAAACATTTCTGTATATCATCATCCTCTTTTCATTTCCTCTTTTCTTGTCATGTTTTACTTTGAAATTACAGCATAAGCATTATCTGATCTTGTGTGTTACTTCTCACATATATTACTCGTGTACACACTACAAAAGGATTAATAGTGCTTCTTTTGAAACATTCAGATTGAAAACAATCGCAGATTTCAGACTGGTTTTGACTTTTGGCTTGTTTTTCTTCAAAACAAAAAAACATACAGAGACAGGGGGAAAATAAGCATGATAAAATAGTGCTTCATGTGCTCTTGACTGATTGTTTTTATACGATATGTATGCTTTTTAGTTTTGGTTTTGACTGCTCGTCTATCTTCTCTATTAAGTGGACAGTGTCGCATACTATCTCCACATTCCAGATATCTATCACAGAGATAAAGGGCACCACAAGATAAAAGGTCTTTTTGCTGAATCTGAGATAACTGCGAAAATGTTTATGCCAACCACATTAATAATGGATAATATGGAATGATTGATATTTAACGGTAATTTCAAAGAATTGCCTGTAAATAGTACAATGTTGTTTTTCATGCAACGGATCTTTCTGAAACTTTAGCATCATGGTTTCATCATCAGCTTGCATAGTTGTATGATCCTTTATTGATGCTAAACATGCATGAAATTTCAATTCATTCACTTTGAAGCGGAAGTATACAAAATATCAAGTTATAAATTCGAAAAACAAAAGCAGAACATAGCATAGTACAGCAATTGTTCTGTTGTTGACTGTACCATATAATTTTGGGAAAATAGACATCGAAAGAACAAACGCTACGGACTACGGACATGACATGAAATCAGATGACAATATCGTCATTCTTTTTCGTGCATAAATATCGACATGCAATAATACTATTATCAGGCTTGTCATAATATTAAGCTCTTTTCCCAAGTGCTGACTAAAACAACGAATTTTGCATGCCATCTCCCCACTTTCATCATCTAATCATCTTGATGCGCTAGCTATTATGCAAATTTTTTACCACAGTTCTCAGAAAACTGTCCACAAACTTCAGTCGAACTCACGGGTAAAAAGTGTAATACAATGGAATGCTATCATCACGAGGATCATAATATTATGGCAGTCAGCGGCGGTGGTATTGTTGTGTTTTCAGACTTGACACTGGTGTGGTGGTGATGGTGGCGGCGTTGTACGAGAGATAGATGATATGAGTATAGGATATGAGATGTTGATGATAACTGATATTATCCCAGCTGCATCAAGACTCACGTTACATTTTCTAGTTGGACTGTGACCAATCTGTCACGACCGCGACATGATGAGATGAGAATTGAGGGGGCATCAAGGAACTACCGTAGTGTTGTTTGTCTTTCATTTTTTGGCTTCGTTTTGAGAATTATGGATATTCCTGCATGTAAACCATGTAGCAAGCCACAACATGTCATGAAGGTTTCAGCCTTCTTGTGATGATGATGATTCAGTAATTTGTTGTTTGTTTTAGCTTACTCATCTTTTCTACATAATTCTTGATATTATGGTTTGCATTTTTTGTCTTTTGCATAAAATGAGAGAAAACCACGAGAAACTGATATTCATGAATTTGCACCCTTTATACAAAAAAGAAACACGACAAAAGGAAGAAAAGTATACTGCTGAAACTTGATGAAAGCATGAACGAAATTCCTAGTGTCTCTACAAGCATTTCATTATTCTGTCTTCTGTCTAAAGTTCAAAGAACTGCTGCGGCGGTACTCATAGTACTTGATCATCAAAGAGAGTGAGACTGTGAGACAAGCTTTTGTCATTGTCCTTAAAAAAGTATAGAGCACGTTACAACAGTTAAGCGAAGCATGAACTCATCAACCTTTAGGGTAATTTTCAGGAAAAAAAATTCTTCTACCAGAATAACTTCGTTAATTTGTCTCCATAATTTTAGACCCGAAATGCAACTCAGCAAGTTTTTTTCAACTAGTTGTTAATTTTTTGTCATGTACATAATTTGATTCGTCAAGCCATGGGGAAATTGTAAAGATTAGCAGCTTCATAACGTGTATTTGTTCATTGCACCAAAAGTGTTGTACAAATATCATGCTAGGTTTTCAGTTTGAACGAATGTTGAAGAAATACATTTATTGAATCCATAAGTGATCAAAAGTCACCTTTCTTCTTTATGTTCACACTGAACTTTCTCTGAACCAATATTGATCAGATTAGTCATAAATGTAGAGGCTAAGAATGTCTAATATCGAACAACATATTGTTTCCTTTGCTTCTACACAGTACAAGTTTTGATGATGTCATTCTAAGGGGAGTTTTGGGGCACGAAGAATATCAATGTCAAAATACGAAATTAATTTTGTACAGGTTACTAATGCATTGCAAGCACAAATGCAAACACCTTTTATCTAACTCTCCAGTATTGATTTAAGATATTATGCTGTACAGAAAAATGTGACTCATTACTAGTGTTTGCAGTTGTATTCTCGATCAAAATTTTAGGCATTCCCCTTGATGGAGCAAGAGGACAAGTTAAACTAGAAACCAATATCCAATTCATTGATATGAAAAGTCTTTCTTGGATTCAGTCAAGTCATTTATTGAGCAAACAAAAACATTAGTATAGAATGTTAATAGATATAATAAGTTTCTATACAAAATTAATCCCTGATCAATGTTTTTAATTAATTATTACTTCACCTTTTAACACTGCTATATTCTCACAATATCAAGATACAAAGACACCGGTTCTGCAAAGTCTGCTGGTGTAATAATTTATCAAACGCATTAAGTATACGATGACAGTTTTTGGCCAAAGAGGCTCATAAATCAATTGACTGAAAGGAATTATCTGCAGGGAAAAACTTTTTATCTGTGGCATCTTTAATGTAAACAATTGTACCGAAGGAGTTGGCTACAATCCTGCTTAAATTTTATGATGCGGAATGAATGTCTAATGTCTCTGTGCACTGTACAACTAAAGCATTGTAGAATTCAAAGCTGAAGTATTTCTAAAACATTTACTACATTGGGAAACTGTCATGTGTGTTTTCGCCATTTCCTTTCTTCTTTTCACTACACTCGTTGCAGCAGCAAAATATGAAAATGAATTCAGGAACAGGAGAAAACACATTCTTCATGGAATTCGCTATCAGCAGGAGTTCATAAAAATAAAAGTACATGGAGCCTACGTAATTGTACCATGGTATACGTTGTAGCATGGGTCACATAATATGAAAAAGTTCCATTGAACTTGAAAGTGGACTGTGTCGACGGGATCTTATAGCCTGCCGACGGACCGAACCGGCTTAAGTTTTATTAAGCCGCAGTGCAATTTCCTTTGTTGCACAGCGTCGGAAAAAGAAATCATAAAAGCAACATTTTCTTATTCTGTGCCTGTGCACTCCTCCGCTGAGAGTTCATAATGATGATTTATCTTCCTCCAAAATGTTTTGCCACCAATTGAGCTAAAAGAAACAACTTTGAATTTATGAATTCATAAAATGTCTTATAGGATATGTGTGAATGCATCGTCTCTTTTACTCCTACATGCTCCGAAGCACATGCATTGCTATTGCTCATATTATGCTTCTTCAAATCATGCAAACAGAAGGAAACCCTTTTCTCTCCTGCGTTCATTTCACTGTCCAAGCAGACAATTTCCTGATGCACCACATTGTTTATTACCATTTAACGCTTCAGCACCATGAAATGCAACAACTTTACGCAAACCCATTCATGTCCCTTCTAGTTTTAATGTCTCTTCATCACACAGTCAGTCAGTAAGGCTACTCAGATCTTTTCATATGCTCAATTGTGAACAAACAGCCATACAAGTTCTGTAACATCCATCGTTTTTTAAACATAAGAATATATAAGGAGCATACAGTACAAAGGACATAAAATCCTTCCGACAGCAAAAGCCAAGCCTTCCAAGCATCCTGCCTTTCTGCCACTAAATAATTCATATTCTGCTCAAATCAGTCCGGTTTCCATCTAGTAAGTCTTCAATCTTTGTTTTATTGGGACTACTAAAGTTGCAATGAGACGGAGGATTTTTATTCGCTTCCCTTTTACACAATGTGAAATGCAAGGCAATAGATCGTTGCACGCTAGTTGAACCGCAAACAATAACCACTGTACTGTGTTTCTCTAACCTCAGCACAATGAAATGTGCGCTATTTAGCTATACAATATTCATAATATTAGTATTCTAGCGTACAATCACGTTAAAAAGATTCAGTGAAGCCATAGCATATGCCATACACCAAGGCAAATGACGCCCATAAGAGAAACGGCCTGACAGACAGTAGTAAAAAACTTGTGCATTTACAGATATCCTTTTTTATGTTTATGTGCAAACTAATTTCGTTGAGGGCATGAAATAGATATGTATATGCTCTAGACACTATTAGTATTCTTGTCGTAGCAATTCGCTGTGGGCTTTACGTCCCAAAAATAGGCGGACAAAACAAGAACTCAAGACAAGACATATCCATATAGCACACAAGCGATAGGATTTCTCAATGCAAAATATAACTTGTTGTTTGGTCGTACAGGTACATTAAATGGTGGGAATTTTCGTTGTGTTTCATGTATTGAATTTTTCTAGTTGGACCTTTGAAGCGTGCACTAAAATGTGCATCGTAAGAAATACCATGAACAAATCGCCGTCAACTGTGCCAATATGTTGTGTGTAGTCTACTACGTGGCGTTACAAAGACATATTATTCAAGACAATTTATTTTCCCGAACTTCCTTGCTCTTTTTCTGTGTACTGCTTTTACTCAAATTCGAGAATTGAGAAATCAGAGAATCTCTCCCTAAATCTCCTCACTCTAGTCGGCATTTCAACGCTTTTACATGTCCCTGTCTGGTGGTGCATGTACGAGATTTAATGTATGACGAAAAAACTGAAAAAGCACTTATACAGATATACACAGTGCATAAAACCAACAAATGAACTACAACGCTTCTGCTGTTACCACCGAATAGGATTTTCTCTCGCCCGAAAATTACACTTCCTCATTCATTTTGCATTCACATTCACTCGTGCACCAGAAGAAGCTGATAGATATATATGCTGATACTGTTGACTGTGATTGTGCTAGTACAAAATTTCTAGCCGCGTTTGCTAAACTGCCAAAGAAGCTTGTAGGATTATACAAAAAGCTCAACTGATAAACGTACTTTGTTTTAGTTGCCTGCAGGTTTCATTTTTCCACGTAAAATACTTTCTAGATTTTCTTCTGCCTACACGAATTCAATCTACATGCACAAGAATACACACTTATAGGCATTCTGGTATTCTGTAGGCTTTCAAAATCTTTAAAGTAGGTTCTGAAGGTTCATATTTCATAATGATATTATAATGCATTTTGTATATGCCTGTACTGTGAGCTGATGGGAACGATTCTGATGATGATGATTCACTCTCAGTCATTTTCTAACTTTTCTTACGCTTTTTGAACATTTAAGCAGGCCAAAAGCCACCGTGAAGACATGGTGCAAACATTCCCGTCTTTTTAAAATCTGTATTGGCAACTCGGAAAAATAAACTCGACTTACACGCAAACACTTCTCTACGCCATCTCAATGTTAAGAGAGATTTGTAAATCTACTCAACTTTTTGAATAAAGCGTTCATACTGTTTTTGTTGGTGCAAATTTGCATTCTATCATGGCATTAGAAACACATAACATCATTCATTAAAACTTTTTTTTTCTTTTTTATAATATTTATTTTGGGTTTGTCGGTAGACTGGGATTACATAAAAAATTTGAAATGCACAGCGTAAACTATTGATTAGGCATGATATGAGAGTTTCAGACAGACAAACACTCAGATGAACTTCTCCATGTTATCATAGCGTGTAAGCATGACATAATCCTGTGAAAAGGGATCTTGATGTGCAATATTACTCAACTCAACAACCACCGCTGCTGTCAGCAAGATTTTTCGGTTCGTTCACAGAGGAGATAAGTAGATATGGTTTTGAATCCTTATTATCCATTTTGTGATGAAATGACGCACTCATGATGATGATGGTGATTAGGAATGATTCTCTGCAGTTTTTGTGCAACATTATCATAATCAAATGAGGTGGCAAGCATTTCTTTTTGACTAGTTTGCAAGTTTTAAAAGAGGTTCTTAAATATTCCACATAAAATAATTTATATTTCTACATTATTGCATTAATGCATTTCATGAAACATTGCCTAAAACGCTGGTCATTTATTTTGTGCCAACGCAATGCACCGAAGAGAAAGAGCGAACAGTCGTTTGTATGCTGATGAGATGAACTGCGATTCATTACAAAAGTAAGAGCTGTAAAAGGAGAAATGATTAATTCTCGAGTTTAAACGAGGGGACAGGAAGGCGAATTCGCATTTTTACGACAAAAGACTTTTAACCTCTTAAAAGATTTATTTCTTTGCATGATGGCTAAGATGAGGAAGCGTAAAACTTTATTGCGAAATAATATCTTGATGCTTTCCTCCTTATCATAATTTACACGTTTAAGCATGTCATTTTGAAGGCAAACAGTAATACAATCCAGTGCTATGAGGTTGGCTGTGAGCATTATGCAATATTATTTTAGACGAAAAAAATAAATTCACTACGGTACATACACAGGAACCACAATAACATGTCAAAGGAGCAGGGTTACGCCAGCACAACATAGTGCAATCACAGGGTGTCAGATAGGCAAAAATATAATCCTTTTTCTATATTTTTTTAGAAAAAAGCAGGGTGAACTTCTTTTAAAAAACTAAAAACAAAGTTTAATACGTCCTCAAGCAGAAGAAGAAGAGCTTCGTCGAGGTTGAGAGAAGTTCTCTCAGAGAACTACTCAAAATCATGATGGCCAGTATCATAAAATATTCTCAATGAAATGCAGCCATTTTTACAACAAATTTCCACATCACGTATGCCTACGTTACGTTACTTTGGAATGCTACGTGCTTGTATTAACGATTTTTTATACATTCTAAACACATTCATTGAGGTGAGCATTCAAAGAAATTCAACACCTATGAAGATTCATTTCCTTCACTGCATGAACTTCCGGATGCGGAAAATTAAAATCCACTCCTACAAACTAAAGTATACAGGATAAACCCCTGTTTTCAAGGAATTTAAAAAAGGCAAATATTTACTTGCATGGCGCAACCTGTTTATGTATATCGAAATGTAAGCACACATTTGCAATTATCTGCCGAACTTGTAAGCTGTTACGAAAAAAATGAATTTCATAAAAAGACATCAGCTAATTATTATCAAAGAATTCAATGAAGTTTGACTTTTTAGTACTATCTATTCTCTGTTTACGATGCTGTTCAGTTTTGTTTGCCCGGAAGTTTTCTTTTAGCTCCTACTAAGGTAACACGTTTCTGAGGTACGTATTACCTGGTGTCGATTCCATTTTTATCAACTCAATCTAACTTATATTGATTATATTGAGTGAACAGGTTTGTCTCAGTTAAATTGCATTGCATTTATAAGCTGACAGAATATTAGTAAATCAGTAAATCCCAATTAAATTTGAACCTCAGATAAATCGTGTTCAAAATCTAATCCCAGTCGGTTAAATTGCATTATAGGCTAACACAATATAAGTTAAATTGCATTAAACTTTAGTCAATCTCAGATTGGTCGTAATTAAACTTTAACCCAAGTCAGTTTATTCGTTCAAATAAAATTGCGGTTTAAATTTAATGCACCTAACCTGAGCCGCAATTAAAATTGAATCCACAAATATCACAAATACTTCAGTTAAATCATGATAATTACAAAAATTGAATCTGTCTTAGTTAAATCGTAATTAAAAATTTAACAAATTTTCATGGTACTTGTTGGGCTTGAGATACAGTTGGAAGTTGGGATAATATTTGTACTTGAAAAACAAAAATAAAAAAACTTTGTTAGCGTGGAATCGAAATCGGGAATCCCTACGCTCCAGTTCCAAGCCAGTGCACTACGCCACGGCAGCCTATCTGAGTAAAGGTGGGGAATAGCAAGTACAAAGATTGCTTGTAGACAGATCAGAGACCTGTCTATCATTTTAAGGGTTTATCACCGAATTTGAGCTCAATCCGAGCAAAACTAAAAAACTACCCCTGGGGGATGAACCCTTCCCCCAGGGGTAATTGATTAACTTTGCTGAATTCCCCACTCTTCAATTAGTCTACATACCGAATTTGAGCTCAATCCTGCTGCTGATAATGATATATTTACCCATTCGCTGTTTCTGAGTTCTGATTCTAACTTTGGCAATGTGTTCAAGGAAAATGATTTTTGGATCTCAAATGAGTACTCTCAAATAGCAGCAATTACCTAACAAAATTTGGCTCTCGTAAAACTCACAATGGCAAAACAATAAAACCTCAAGCAGATTCGCGTTTTCCAGATACTTATCTATTGTCAGAACTGCCTGTAAATAAATCCTTCTGGTGGACCACATGTGAATTTATTTAATCATTAATCATAATTAAACTAGATGTGTAAATTATCAATGTATTATTAAAATAAAGTAATAAAAAGCTATACGTATATAAACAGAGCGCATAAATTCCGATAAATTCAGTAAAAGCATCATAAAGTTGTAACTAACAAATTGCTTTATTTCCTCCACCATACGCGAAACAATGCAGAGATGTTAAGTTGCGTTGATTGGTTTACATTTGGCACGTATGCTCGTTCCTTTTTACTTTTACGGATAAAATTTACGGCATTGCAGACAAAGTGGACTACAATACTAGAGGGGATTCGATAAACCGAATAAGCTCACGCACATTTGCACAAACGTCACAGACACACGTATGTATGGTTTATTTGCTAACCGTCATCGTCTTTGCCACTACATCCATTTACCACCTCTGATAAATCACCGACCACACAGCGTTTTGTAATATTTTGTGCGCAAGAGAGCTACCATTTTTACAACAACGGCTATTTCTTATTACTCGTTCAATCTCTTTACAACTCTAACAAACTCTAAAAACTAATAATAAGTTTTTAGCGGATCATTTTGACGTGCTTTCCGCTCTTAAAAACTGTTTCGGGTTTCATCATCAATATGGAATGTTAATGCTTTAATTCTTTTTTTGTGCAGTCTTTCGTAGGCAGCCAGTCTCTTTAATGACCTAACAATGGCTATAGACTCAGCAGTTTTTTCCTCGCCTTTAGTTAGTCGCTCACAGAGCATAACTATCATACTTACGTACTTTTACATATTTTTCTCCTCTCTTGATAATAAGCATGCTTTATTATCACGAATGTGAAGGAGGAGGGGGATGAAGATGATGAAAAAAGATTTACTACCTCCTGTTGTTGCTGTTTTCATTCGTTACACCCTGTTTAAATATGTTCATTCCATTCCGAGAACCGTAAAGTCGGTGTTGCTCATACTAGTGTGTTTTCTAGAATTAAAGCAGGAGCGATAATACTCTTTTACCACGGTGTTATAATAACAGCAACGTTTGAGTTTTATCTAAATGCGTAGTGGTAATGAAAATTGGCAATTCTCGCCTACAATTTGCATTCCATTTTGCTAGATACAAAATGAAAATCTCTAAGAGATAGCGATACGAGTTGAGCAGCGTAAGCGGTTTCAATAAAAATGCAATTATTCACTACAAACAGATAAGGATTATTATTGTAGGTGGTTCATATCATCACATCTGTAGATTCTAGATTGGTAGTTACTAAAGCAAAAAGGTGAAAGGGTAAAACATATAGTTAGACAAAATATAATAATATCAATGTGCCATACGGTAAGATATCCAAACTCAATTTGGGTATGTACAGATCTTGTGTAAATATTTGAGAAAAAATCCATTATTATGACTTCAACCCTGCATTGTTTAAAAAGACTTTCATGGAATCCCATGATCACGTCATAAGCTTAAAGATGCAACGAATGACATGATGGATGAAGTAGGAACGCGTTATACAGCCTACTTTGCAATTCCTGTCAAATATCTTTATTATCTATTGTGCTCGTAACTTTATCGCTAGTTTCCTTCCGCTTGAGTACATCATCAAACTATCACTTACTACTCGTGAGTGACTCCCTTCCGTTGTTCTGCAAAGTACACAGAAAAGTGAGGGTCTAAAGAGCAAGGCAAGTTGTGTAAATGAAGAAGCATACAATAAACATCTCATCAGCTAGTTCTACCACACATGTTGTTGGATTTTTTTACTAATAGCCTGGCTTAGATAATATTACGTTGAAAAATGTGGTGTAATAATAACAGTCCCTTATTAATGGGATGGTATGCATTTAAGGTAATTGCGCTCAATGTAAGGCATCTGATACATACCTAGATCAGTGGAATACTGTGGGATGCTTGCTGAGCTGATGATAAATATTTGTGCCAAGTCAAAGAGTAAAGCAATCATAAAAATGATGACAGCCTTTTTTCTTCTCATTGTGTGATGCATTGGGGAATGGAGGAGGGAAATGATGTAAAACAAGTACTCATATAGGATGCTGTTTCTGTCACTATCAATAATCATTTCAAACAGGAACTGCAATACCTAGACTGAGTCAGAGAGTAAATAGTGAATGAGAACGCCTGATGACTGCGATGACACGGCTTTGACTTTAAAATATTGTTGGCATTACCGGTAATGCACCAACATTTGTTTGTGTTGTGTTTAGGTAGGCAACACAGGAGCAAATGAGTAAAATATAAAAACATACTGAATGTTTTCCTGAACAAAAAATAAGGCGGAGAACCTTTTATGGTTTCCCATTTCAAGTGTAATTGCCATCATTAATTTATCTTCTTGGCCTTGCAGTTAGCTGTAGCTTGCAGTTGCAGTAGGATACAAATTATCAGCAACAACCTACATAATATAAGCTGCTGCAATGTTAAATTGATGCAATTTTAATGTAATTTATGGAACAATGTGTGCTTGATGATACTAATGATACCACTGAATGATACATGATACCATAATTTTTAAGTTCATTCAGAAAGAAGTAAAATAGTAATGTAGACAAGAGAATGAAAGAAAAGCAATAAGACACAAGAAGAATGAAAATATAGAGCTTTGGTTTCGGGCATTAAACAAAGTAGATAAAAGTGGTTTCTGCCTTTGTTTGACAGATAAGACGTTTAACGCTGCAGAAGGATACCTAAATTTACAACCTGTGTTTTATTGTTGAACATATTTGTTGAGTCATTATTACGCGGAATGGGTATTGTTGCAGGAAAGTGTGCAGAATTCAGATAAACTGTCATCACGAAGAAATTTTAAACTGAATTGATACTTTGAATAGCATACGCATACAGCATATAGGTACATCGGCTTTCTACTTTACTTTACCAGAAATGAAATTTTCAAAATAGCTAAATAAAATTTAGTAACTTCACGAATTAGAGTAAGTTGAGGTGCATATAAAGGTTGATTATGATACTGCACTCATTTCGAAAACATGACAGATTCAAAGTGATTTATTTTCCAATAAAGCCAAAAGTTTATATCAAAATTTGAAAATAAACTAAGCACATGGAACAAAATTTACAAATGTAAATTAGTAAACACGACCAGTCAACGAGAAAAAGTCGTCAGACATTTTAGGTCACATTTTACAAAAACTTGTAAAATATCGGGAATAAACATAGCGCAGAGAAATTCTATAAGCTTTCTCAAACCAAACAACTCCTTTTTACATTTAAACGTGCATCTTTCAACAAATCTTTTGCCACATTCAAGCATATGCACATTCACAAGAAACGGAAAAAGTTTGTCGCTAAAAATATAATATTATATGTTGACGCTACTTGCTTTAAGAATTTTCAATAAGCCACACTGCTTGCCGAGATGATGATGGTGATGATGATCATCGGAAAAAGTCAACTTGTTTGCTACTTTGTAACTCTTCTTTGCACATTACACACGGCATGCTGAAACTTGTCCTTTTCTCTCTGTCTTTGCCACCTTTACCTATTCTATGAATGAAATGAAGCAGTGTAGCGTGCCGTGCTGTGAATAGTTCTTCCTGCAGCCATTTCGGTTTCATAAATAGAAAGTAGGCTACATTTTTTTGCTTTTTCAAAATAAATTATTTTTAAGGGACAGGCGAGAGAAATACCGGCTGTAACAAGTATCACCATTTTATGACAAGCTAAAAAAATCTAGAACAACTCCTACAAGATCTATCACCAAACACAAAAAATGTTGGATGTGCTTTGCAGAAAGAATGCTTTTCTAAAGAAGAAAAAAAATCATAATGTAGAAAAAAGCTGGCGTCTAAAATAACGACTGATCTGATCACATTTCTTTTTTGAAAAATCGTAAATTTTGAGACAATGGCATAGTCATCCCATCTCAGCACTGACCTTCTTTTGCTGCTTTTCCCAAGCAGGATCCAAAAGACCCTCTCGCTCCCATTCCTCCTCCTGTTCCATGTAGCTATTTTCTCCATATTCACCTCCCATCCCCATATTGTTAACCATTCCCGGTTGCATCATTTTGGGTTACGCAGGCACAGCTCAACTTTGTTACAACCCTTAATTTTGAATTGAACTGTGAGAAACTTGAATTTTTGATATATAAAACAACAAAACTGCTTTCTCTTTTTGAAACGCACACACAATCACTCACCAATCTTACTATTAACCACACAAGTTACTAATATTATTATGCAGGATGCTACAATATCTTCCAATTTCCCAAAGATACAGCATGGAGTCCAGCTGAACGTTCCGTTAAACTGTGAAAACTCCTGCCTCTCTCAGTGTAGAAGGGAGTAGTATTGTTAAACGAAGAAAGGGCTCCAAATTTTTCTTTTCACGGGAAAACAATTTTTATTTTCTAACAATCACTATGTCGGAGTAAATAATAAGGATCGTGAGTTCGAAAACTAACGTGGATGCAAAACTTTCCCCCGTTTTTCAGCAAAAACCAATTTACTGTACGAATAGCAATTATAGTGGAACTAATATGTAATTCGTGTTTGCTTAGTAGTATACCAACAATATTCTACAATATTATAAATACCGGCAAATAAGGTTAGATCAATCACACACTCACTCAAACAGACCGATAACATATACAGACCGTCACCAGTCAATCTGGAAAGTAAAATCTCGGTCGGGGAATTGGGAGTTTTAGAGAATTGCTCCAGTTAAGCACCCCGAAAATACACGGGCATTACACATAATATTTTGCTCTTTATAAAAGTTTCCTAGTTTCCCGATATATAACCGCATTATTGCATTGCCAGTGCTTATGGAGGCAGTCATTCCTTGCAAAAGTACTGAACATATAATCAGTGCACACTTTGCACTCGTCTCCTCGTAGAATGCACGACACAACACGACGATTTCTAGAAGCACTGGTTTAGAAATCGTCGTCGGCGAGTGCTAACTCTAGTAATATTTTAAAAACAGACACGACATGCTTCTCTCTGTATCCTCGTTCGTGTAAATTTAGTTTTTGTAAAACATTTAAAAAGTCAAAGCTATCTCTCTTCAGTCACCAAATACATTATAATTTTTTCACTCGTTTCGGCTCATCCTACCGCTTGAAAGTGTCGCGTCCATGCAAAAGATCTGGATTGGAATGATCCAACACAACCAACCAACATGAATAATATATATCATGAAGCACAGTGAAAAAATTACAGTTTTCGTTTCCCGGCTGGCTTCTATCGTACATTCATACCGTAGTTGAGTATGCCATTATTGTAGTAGAGCACACACATAAAAAAGATATTTTACCTGATAAAAGTTAGATGCACAGACTCACACACTCGTGATGCTAGAGAGAGTAATACGGATATTGTTGTAGTACGGATCGGTTCATCATCATGACTGGCTGAGAATGTACATTTGTACGGACAGAAAGCTTATACGTGCGTACCACCACATTATGAATAGAATATGTTAAGTACAAAATATGTGCCTATATTGAACATAGGTATTTCGGTTGTTATTTTGCTGTTCTGCTGAGTGCTGATGAGCTTCCTCTCTACACGATGGTATTAGACATGGGAGCAAGTAGTCGCATCACAATGTTCAAATCACCACCACCACAACGGTAATAGTGGAAGAAGAAAAACGCTTTATCAAGAAGACGGCAAAAAGGCACGATCCACATAAAACTCCCAAGTTCCCATTCTGTCGGTTGTTCCTTTTTCTTGTAGTTTTCTTCACTTCTTTAAAAATGCTAAATATCGAGCCCTGAGTTGAGCCAACAACAGCCAACGTATCTTATTTCGCTATTTCCTTAGTTGAATGTGTGGGGTATGCAGTGCAAAATGTGCATTTCATGATTATTACAAATATATGCTTTTCTTTGCAAAGTTTTTTAATAGCAAAATTCTGTATTAGTCATCGTGTACCATTAAGAGCCAAAGCGATGCAAAAACTGCAAAGTGAAGGGAAAGAGTAAAAAATCAGTTTATTCGACAACAGGCATTTTAGCATCATTAGAAGGGAAACCACTGCACTGTCGCAGTGCAATGATAGAGATTAGATAATACGACTAGACTTGATCTGATTTTATTGAAATATTTTTTTCAGAATATTTTTATGACTAATATTTTTATTTTAATGCTTGAATGTCCTTGCAAATTCAGGGTAGCTTTACATTTTGAGACGTGCCTGTCAATTAAGGCAATGCTTGCATTTTACATTCATTGTTTTAAAGGCGACTTATCGAGGGTACATCTTGTCAGTTGGCCTGACCATGTCACTGTATTCAATAACTAGGGTTGTTTTTTATTGGCATTGCTGATTGCATAACACTTTATTTGCCAACGGTCGTCTCTGTAATAAAAACGAAGATTTAAGACATGTACAAGTTGACTTTCCATGAAACGAAAGATGCATGATGCATGTCGTGTGACTGTAACGCGAATTATTCCATTTACATATCATCACAGAGAAATGTGAGTTAACCAATTGAAAAGATGCTGATAGTAAAATTCATAACAATTGTTGTGTATTATTTTGTAGATTTTGTTCGCTACACGATTTCTCTTTCACGAGAGATAAAAGCATTCATGAAAATTTGTAGTCTGTGTCGTGTTTGTAAACTGCGAGGATGATGATGATAATAAGAGACGGTTGTATATATTCTACTTGGAAAGTGTAGACTTTTTAGAAGAAAAGAATGTGAAACAAGAAAAGATATATCAACTTGTGTGCCAAAAAACACTAGCCATTCTAACGAACGACGATCGTTTCGGTTGAAACGCTGAAATAGGATGCGTTCATTTTTGAGAGGGGAAACGCATTGAAAATGGCGTGATTTTCTATTCCTACATGTTTTGATGAGCGTATATTTTTTATTATGGCATAATATTCTTATATAATGAGCCGTACATATTATTATGATTTTGATTGTTACGTACTACGTCTTATAAACATAAAATAGCACAATAGAAAAATATTCGCGGAGTGTGTATCTCAGAATTATAACTAGATTGTATGAAGTAATAGCTACAAAAAAAGCTAAAAGCAACTATGATTTCATATAAATGAAGATATATATAGTACAAAAACATACTAAATTGTATGTACAAATGCAATATACTTAAGTTTTTGTGCATTCATTCGTAAGAAGAGAGCAGAAAAACGGAAAACTAGAAACTGAGAAAATCTAAACACAACACAGCACGGGACACAGGAAGGAAAAACTCTGAAACTTTCATGATGATATATGTCCAAAGAGTGAAGAATTTTTCTGCTGTGATTCGCCTCTCGTTCTTGTGCAAAATTCCATTAATTCTGGTTTTCAAAAGCAGGCAGGCAGAGTAATGTTTCTACTTACATACAACATAATATACCTAGTTTATAAGTTTTTGAGCCAGAAATCCGTGTTCAAATAACGTGAATACTACTAAAATATTTATATGCCTAATTCAAATGTGATACAGTTTATAAGGATTAAAAGCATGTGGTATTGTGGTATGCACGTCCTATCTGCAAAATATCCATGCATTATTTAAAACGAATGTAGAGCTCTAGAGAACTCAACTTTTAAACGGTTAGAAAATGGATGATATGCTCTGTAATAGGATTAGGTGGATGCATATTAGATTATGCAACAAGATCTACATCTGCCCACCACTTTTTTGGCTTACTATATATTTTTTAACATTGTACTATTGCCATACAATTAAATGCATTTTTTAGTGAAACTGTAACGAGTAACGAGATTCGGTATTAATTTTTCAACGCTGCTGGGATATATATAAGGAGAATGAGAGAAAGCACAGGCCTGTCAAGCAAAACAAGACGTTCTTGCGAACAAAATTAATTATTGAATGCCAATAATAGCTATTTGGGTTATCATGTCTCCCATTTTTTCTTTCTCTAAAAACAAGAGTCTATTTTTATTCCGAATAGGGAACAAGCACAGGTGTGGGGGCGACTTGAAACTTTACACAAGCCATAACATTACATCATGTATGATGCATACAAATTGTGTGGTTTTGGCCATTTGTTATAATGCTCAAGTGGAAACATTTGCCCCTAAAATGATGCAATGATTGATGATTTTTTCAACAATCCTGCATTCTGAAAACTTATTAAATAGCGTTCGTGTTGATTTAAGTAGATGTTCCATGAATCAACGTTTCTGTACTTCATGATGCGATTGTCCTTTAGAACGTGAGATAAATATGAATTTCTTGCAGAAAGCAATAAATCAAGCTCAAAACTAGTAATTAGGTTAATTTTTACGAAAACAACAAAAAGGAGCATTTAACATTACTTCAGCAATTCTAAAAGCACCAAACTACACGTAAACTGTAAACCTGCATGCAATAAAGAAAGTGACAAGCTATACAGCTCAAAAGCTACTTACGCACAGCTCCGCATGACTGGGAAACCTGATGCATCCATCGACTCCGTCTTGGCTCCCCGGTAAAGTATAACCATCTTCAAAAGAAGCAGAGTACTTGCACAAAAACAAGCTAAAAATCCAAAACACCCCGTTTTTGTCCAAGCATCCAAACAGTGCTTCTCGGGAGAAAAAACCGGAGAAAGTAATTCTCCAGTCTCCAGTCTTCTTAACTGCTTCACAAGAAGACTGAACTTTCTCCCTAAAAGTATAACAATTTTTGTGTCATCGTCACCGCTTGACTGAAAATATTTGACTTAATATCAGATAAGAAAGCCAAACCTATAAAAAATTAGGACTCTGAATGATTTGCCAACTAAAAGTTGGCTGGGGATATAGAAATAACCGGAAACCGTTAAAGGTGTGTTCTTTATCTGATAGTGCACCAAAAAGTTGAAGAAGCTTTTACAATCGTTTTTGTGCTTTTGTGAATGAATGAATGAAGCATGTGACATGTTGACTTTGTCATCCAAATAACAGCTGACTATAAAGCGGATAAGGTGTTTGGACAATATTTTCTTGAAGAAATCTCAAAGCCTTTTTGTAGGCACAGCCGGAAGTAAAAATGTCTGACGTTCGCAGTAAGTTCTAACTTGTTAAGATGATTTTGATTGATTGCTGAAGATCTGAATTTTATATAATTGATGATTAGTAATCCACGTTTTACGATTTCTTTGTCTGTGTAGCAATGTGGCTGAACTT
Source organism: Entomobrya proxima (assembly GCA_029691765.1). Taxonomy (NCBI): domain Eukaryota; kingdom Metazoa; phylum Arthropoda; class Collembola; order Entomobryomorpha; family Entomobryidae; genus Entomobrya; species Entomobrya proxima. The sequence continues at coordinate 24,368,724 of CM056171.1, forward strand.
TTTCCGGAATGCCGGTATACCCACCGGATTTGATACAAAGTATGCGGTTATCTTTGACGAGAATCGCATTCGACAAGATATGCTGATGGATTTGACTAAAGACTGTTTGCGTGACATGGGCATTAATGCGATGGGAGATATTATTGCGATTTTGAAGCACGCCAAGAAGGTGCATGAAGAGGTAAGTACAAGTACAAGTTTAATGAAGTTTTTGACGGAAATTATTATGTCTGACCTTTTGTGTTTATTATTAGTCAAAAGAAGAAGCTCTTGAAACCTCAAAGCCGTCATCGACCGTCCCAAAGGTTACAATGGTTGCAACTCCAGCGAAATCTTTAGCATCGTCATCAACTGGAGCAGCTAAACCTAATTTAATCAAGTCGGTGGCCACTCCCAAACCAGCAGTTGTCAGAGCTGCTGCACAAGGTCCTTTGAAATCGTCGGTTGTAGCAAGTAAGTTTTAACCAATAGTATTGATATTTATGCATTTATTTATGCTAACTAATTCAATCATGTACTTGTAGAAGCTTCTAGCACAAAGACAGTGGCTTCTCAAAAAATCTCCAGCTCATCGTCTTCTAAAGACAGTCCTAAATTGCCTGCCGTAATGGATCAAGATGATAGTTTTATGAAGAAAAAGATAATTATACTAAGGACCGACAGTGACTCGGAGGAAAGTGGCATGTTGAAAGAAGAAGTTCCTGTCCAGAAGAAGATCCGTGTACTTCCAGAGCACGAAGGCAAGTATAAAATCAAAATGCCTGAAGGGACCACACCAAAGACACAGAAGTTATTGCAGACAAGGCGTATGTCGCTCATCATTTTTTAATTTAGACATTTTAATCTCAAATTGATCCTCATTGAAATTATATTTATATGTTTTAAACATATTTTACAGTTGGTCCAAATTTAGGAAGTGTACAAAAGGAGCAACAAAAAGAAAAGAAGCCAACAGTATTTGATAGACTTGGTGACAGCAAAGTTAGTAGCACAGTTGATACTAGTAAATCTCGTCCAATTCCCGGTTCAACGGCTAGCCAATCGACAAGTATGGAAGCTTCAAAGGATTCTAATCGAAACACAGTAAGGAACAAACACACGTACATAATACTAAACTAAAGACTAATAATGGTAAGGTCGAAACTTTGTTTACCGAAAAACTACTATGTTTGTTATTTGTAGACAACGTCAACATCCTCGGTATTTGCAAGATTAGGTAATAAAAGTGGTGCCAGCCAAGGGTCGCCACAGATTGATAAAACAATGGCAGCTACAAAATTTGAAGTTAGGCAAAACGTGTCGGTCTCAGTTTCTGCTGCATCGTCATCCAATCGAACTTTGTCTTTAACAAGCAATCGAGAAGGTATGCATTGGTGTAGCCTGGTCAAATTCTATAATTCTTGTCTAGTAATCCCATTTTATTGGAAATACTTATTTGTAATGTTATAAAGTAGATCCAAGAGAGAAAACATTGACTGCAGCTCGACCTAAGAGTACTATTAGTGTAAGAGACGTTCGGAATGACAACTTCAGACGCTCTCCTCCTAACTCATCATTTAAGTCGAGTATGAGATCTGATGCAATTTCAGTGTCACGTAAGTATCAAATCAAAGTAATCTTGAAAACTCAATATATGTGGTAATATAATAGTAGCCTTCATTTATTTACAAATTTTTTATGCAATAGGAAATCGAGAAGAAACTAATGTGAAGGCCAGACTTGGTATGAATTCCCGCCCACGTTCTCGTTCTAGATCACCACCAATTAAGAAAAGAATTGTTGAGCCAGTAGTACATCCACATCCGCGTAGGAGTCGATCTCCGATTTCTTTTCGGGACAGAGATGATGGACGCAACGCCAGACGCCCGTCATCCATTGTTACGGCGCCTCCCCCAAGACGAACCATTTCGCCGAAGGTAGGCTTTAAACGAATTCATCATCGCTGAATCACGTAGTCGTAAAGGGATTATGGAACACAGTAATATCAAAAGTGTGGTACAGGTTGCATCCAGTTCGTTGGTAAGTAGAAGAGATGGTGGTGGAAGAAGTGCAAGATATCAAGAAGACGAAATGAAAGACGATCGTGCGCGGAGTTTTACTTCAGGAAGAGGATCATCCTCAAAAACATTTGTAAGACATTCAGCTTCTAAGATATCCTCTCGATCTAACTCACAGGATTCATATGTGTTACCAGATACAATTGAGGATCCCTTAGCGGGCTGTTATAGTGAAAGTGATTAAATACTTTGTTAGCATTTATCAGTTTTTTGCGATTTATACGTCTTTTATTTGTTGATTCAAGGATATTTTTATGCTATGGGTTGTGTATTTTTGCATGTATACTGTAGTAGAAAAAAAGCAGTAGGTAGTGTTAGTGTTAGATTATAATTATGTTTCGTTGTAATTGAAGCGGTAGAAAATATCCTTTGACAAGATTTTCGCGAGGTTTTCCGCATAAGCTTTCAATATGTTAGAAATAGCCTGTTATGAGAAATAAATAGTATAAACTCCTTCACCTGCCTTAAAACTTGACTCAAAATAAGAAATTTAAAGTTCGATTTAAACTTTATTATTGTTATATTATCAATAATATCAACCCTACAAGTTTTATACTACGCAAAATAATAACAGTGGTAATAATATTAGTGAAAAGAATATTATAATATAATATATAGAATATATAAAACACTGAAATAAATCGTGCTTCTTTGTTTTAATTCTGAACGTGTTCTGAAAATTTAAGTAATTTCATTCATATCCAATACCCCTTTGATAGAACATCAAGTATTTTATAATATCGCACCCGATTGTCATTACAGAATCTGCTTTAACTAACTTACATTTATATCTATTTTACATTTAGAACTGAAAATATCGAGCGTGATAAGAATAATTCTAATATAGTATATCATGGTAAACTATATACTTGAAATTAAGTGGGATGTGATGTGTCTGCTGATCAAATAATAAGGCATCCAAGATCTACTGCAATTGTTGATAACAACTCCTCAGGGAGATGTCTGGTGTCCTGTAATTCAAAATAGAATTGAAATTTGTATTACAATTTACACTATGCGATGAATAGTTATTGTAGTTCATCAAATGATGATTGCTTCATGATCAACGTACTTTAGACATTGAAGCATAAGCTTCTTTAGAAAGATCCCTATATGAATCCATATGAGCTTCAGTACATCTTGTCATTTTCTCCATCATTCTCTTCATTAGGTTTTCACGGAGCGGGACTAAGTGCTTAACTTTCAATGCACAAAGTTTCAAAAACTCTGGAGGAGGAAGAGGCTTTTTAAGCATGGGGGAATTAGTAGAAAAATCGAACGTCTCGAATTTTCGTAGGAACTCTATTTCTTCAACAGGAATTCTTCTGTTGTAAAGTTGCAGGCAGTCCGACAAAGAATTCAGTTGTGAGGGTGGGGATTTATTTAAATCATAAGTAACAAGGGCATCCGAAACCTGTGGTCATAAGCGTTAGAGATAAGTTGTAACATACATTACAAGAAACACTTATTAATAGAAGTATGAAGTATACAACAGTACATACCTGAGTATCAAAAATATTGACCATTTTTATTCCATGTGCATGAAGCAAGTAATCCGCAGCAGGCCGACAATCATGCATTATTTTGACCAGTTTTGGATTGCTGAATAAATCCTTCTCAAGAGTTTTCCAAAGGTTAGGCATCTTCTCGGATAAGGAGTCCAGGTCAATTGGGATAAGGGTTTTTCCCGCAGTCAGAACAATCCATGCAACCACGCCATGTCTTCCAACGTTTTGTCCTTCAAATGATAGTCCACAGGCATCCACTTCTTTGAGAAGCTTCATTAAAAGTTTTAGTTTTGCTTCATCTCGAATGACATATGTTCTTAGCATTATCTCAACCGGTTCCAAATCCTTGATTTCCTGACTCATTTTTGCTTTCTTGGAAGAAATGCTACTTTTCCCACCATTGCTCGTTTTACTACTTTTACCCTGACTGCTTTGTGGACTTGGTGCCTCTAGGTCATAGTCGCGGCTTTTCTTGAAGATGCCGTAATTGAGAACATTGACTGCAAATACGAGAAGTTTTTATTTTAAATGCTTATTCATGCTATTACTATATAAATGCACATTTTTCATGAATTCAATTCTGCCAACTTACTATTGATAATATCTTTCACAGGAATCGCAACAGTTCCGTTTCTCTGCTTCCCACTTGGTAACTCTATAGGTGCATCCAGCATCACTTGGTCGACTTGAGGATTTCTCGAAGCGCACATAGTCGCAAGCTTGAAATCCCCCCGGAACGCTGTTTCTTTAAGCTGAACTTCCACCACCGCTCCTTCCGACAACTCGTAAATTTGATCCAAGTCCAAGAAAGACATTTTGAAGCAGTATACTTTCCACGAAAAAAGTACAATAACACAAAAGGAGTCGCTCGTGACGAACAATCAGCTTTAATAATAGCAATTAAATAATTCTAAAGTAGTTCTATTACATATTATCACTAAAATGACACTACACTCAAGTACGATATTATCTTTGTTCAATAGCACACCACAATATAACACAACAAAATTTTTATTTAACACACACGTCAATGACAAGCATTACAAAACACAGAAATTTGTTCCGATAAACGAATAAAATGAACAAAGGCTTGTGGTCGAATCTTTTAATCTTCCTTGTCCAACTTGTCGAAACCAGGAACGGTTTCTGTCTGAAAGTAAGCACGATAAATGAAGTTGGCTAGGGCTATGTGAAGAACGACGACGGCTGCAAGAGCACTGTAAAGATTTGATTGCATCGACTCCAACTGAAGCAAAGCTATAAAACAGATAAGAAAAAGATCAGGAATTAGTTCCTCATGTTAATTTTAATAACGTTTCGCTTTCTTTCAGATATGGAAAACCGCCTTGAAATAAAACATACACGTTTTCTATACACCAATTATGCAGTGAAATTAACAAAGTAGAGTTTCATGTTACTTGCACTTTTCACGAGCAAATGCATTTTACTATTTTTTATCTCGTTATTTTTGTTCAACAGCAAAGATAAATAGGCAACTGCATTCAATTTAATGAATAGCTAAAACTCACAAATTATATACCCTTTTCCGTGTATGCAAAATCAATAATGAGTTTTTTTCTTCTAAAAAATCCTTTCCCTATCGTTCTGTATCTGATAAAAGATAAGGAACATTTTACATGCCTATCAATTTAACACCACATTTACACAAATCAAGTAAATTAGACAAGGTTCTCTAAGATCTGCTAGCAGATACTTTTATTTGTATGAATGATTTACTTTGAAATACATAATGGTTTGCCCAACAAGGGAACGGACGGCTTTAACAATCGCTTTTGTAAGTATTTTTTAGTTAAGTCACTCTTCACTACTGAAGTATTCCATTGATGATGCTACCAACTAAATACACAAATTTTTAAACAAACTTTACTGTCTCTAGTCTCTGCCCCAACACAGCCAGAAGTGCACATTAATCATTGTAATATCTTCTTTTAATTTCTATTCCTCCTGGTTATCGTCACAATGAGCATAAATACATTTGGCAGACATAAGCACACACACGCATGTCTAATCCTCTTTCATAAACCATCAAGAAGCACTAACAAAGACACTAAATTGTGAAAAAGTAAAAATAAAAGTGAACATACCTAAAATGCTTTGCCAGTTAGTTACCACAAAGAAATCAAATAATATCAAATACGTATACGGAGTATATCATCATCCCACGTAAACGCATACGCATACCTGTTCACGTACGCAGCCACACGTAGACGCGTAAAATAATCTGGCGTTTTGAGAAAAGAACAATTATTCGCTGAGGGGAAATAAGTTTCAAAACAAACTATTATTTACTTAGATGCACTTGAGAGGATGATGATGAAGATGTGCTCTTGTGTATTACGAATGATGATGATATTATTGTTATATTCTGTTCCTTCAACTGAATAGTCGAGAGAGCAAGTGACCTATATAATTTTAATTATTTTGCGTGCAATGTTGTTGCTGCTTTTTGCTAAAGACGTGTTAAGAGAAATTATGTTAGGAATGGAATCAAATGATGGATACGAAATCGCTGAGCCAGAACCAAGGAAGAATCCGAGTTTCTTTACGAAAGACATCTCTTTCCTCTTGAGTAGACGCTGCGCAATTGTTAGAAAAAGTGTGAGAATACAGGCATTAGTATTCGAAACAGCTTAACTTGCCTTTTCTACGCAAGAGAAGATAACATTGTTGTTGGTTTTTGCTTATTTATAAAGCTTGTAGTTACCTAGTTTATTCAAGCATATAGGCGTCTTTTCTGACGTGTGTTGCGGTTGCGGACATAATAGCGGCTAAATTAAGGTGTATCATTACTTACTACCGTGTTTCATCAGCTAATACCCAAATCAAATATGACATTAAGAAGAGGTGCTTATTGCTGAGACTTCGCTTTTACATTCAAATTCATACTAGTTTTCCATAAAACGGAAAGAAAAAGGAAAGGAAATTGTTAAAAAATACCAGAGATTGTCAGGTCGTTCCCAGAGAAAACTTGTTGCACTTTTTTTGTTCAGTCTTTTCTTCAACCTTTGTTCACATTATTATAATAGCCCTCTAATTCCCTATATGATGATGATAAATGCATGGTTTAACACAACTAATTAAGTTAGACAGAAGTGGTATTTAGTACGGATAACTGATATTAAATACACAGCAAGTGAGAGTCAAAACATTTTAAATGCTTATAAGTACCCCGCTGCGAAGCGACAGGATAACATTTTTGTGACACGAGCAATTGTCTCTTCGGTGAAGATAACTGTCTTTACACGCAGATAACATGAATAACTTAAAGTAATTGAAATACTTTATTCAGCAGAATCTTGATGAAAGTTTGCGCAAAATACTAGATTTACTACTGTAGCCCTATTTCACGAACCATGAATATGAAATAGAAATCGGTTTCATGACGGTTATAAAACCAAGCACCAACAGGGTCAAACATTTAAAGTTTTTGGTGGTTCTTTTTACCATCGTAAAACAGTAAATTCCCACAACTAATAATGGTTATTGCTTAACCTTATGCGAAATCACCCAATTACAACTGAAACGCTTAAATAACTTGAAATTATTTACGAAATGTACCGGAAACTGAAGGCGGGTAAAAAACATAACTTGTGTCAAAACAGCAAACTTACATCTTATAAAAGAAAAGTGTTAAAGCAGTTGAGAACAAACGACTGTTATGCGTGTCATGTCATACTTAAAAAGGTTTAAAATGCTTTATCACTGCCTGAGCAAAAAATTAGATAAATATTAAAACAGTTCCATTTTCTTGCCCTTCATCTTGATGAATTAAAGAAAGCACGGCATCATTAAATATTAAAGAAATATGGAGCTTTTACGGGAACTCCATGTAAAGTCAAACCCTAAATTTTCATGCACACTTCCGTTGAAAATATTAAAGAACATATTACCTACATCGCCCCATAAAAGTTAACAAACACGCAAAGTGAAGAAAATCAAGAGGAAACCAGCTAGTTACGTGAAGCGATAAGTGCGACGTACGCCCTAGTTAACAAAATATACGGTGTGCACAAGGCATTTCACATCATAAATACATTATTTGTGGAAAATTATATTGGCTGATGTACCATTTTTGCCACATTTGCCACCTACCACAACGAAGCCCTTGAACTGTTTTTCTTTTTCCTCATGTAGACTTGTGACATTCATATTCTCAAGCAACCAAACATGCATCACCTAAATTAGAAATTTGAAACAGTCGCTTATACTCAGTGCACCGGAGCAAGGAAAAGGAATGCCAAACGTATTTCATTTTGATAAGCTAGGGCAAGATTCCTTACAGTAGTCAACTGTAGATCTTACTACATTTTTCAAACAATAACAAGGTTATCACAAAATATCAAAAACGCATTTCCTGTTTGTTTCTACTCTTATATTTGTCGTATCCCAAATGAAGATACATAGTTTGCAAGCAATAGTTTTCCGGTAAAAGAAAGGAATTTAGAGAGGAAATGTTAAATGTTCTACCAATCGAATATAAATATATGCCAACTGTCAATCATTAGGTCACCTTCACCCAATTGATGATATCACTACTATATCACCGATCTGAAGTGGGACTTCAAGCAAATCATTAATTTTTAAAACTAACTACTGATGAAACGGATTTTCTAGAAAACAATCGCGTATTCACAGCTCAGTATTATTTTCTCCTGATGACCTTTTGCATTTACGAATGTACAGTAATATAGTCACATTCTTTATAGAAGTATGAATAGTGACGATAATGCTTTCAATTTGTATTTTCATCGACAACTTAAAGTACGCTTATTTAAAACCTGTTGTACAACATGCAGAAGTGACGAAAATTAAGATTTATGAATACGTGATTTTATGGCAGCAAGTGCAACAAAGTCAAGTTTCAAGTGGTATGAAAAATTCTCACGGAAAATGTTCAAAAAGGAAATAAGAAAAGTTGTATGTACTGTGTATTAACGGTGCACCGTACTTTTATGCTTCCGCATTTATGATAAAGGAGTGGCCATTCATCAGCGATTTGCTTACACTATTTAAGTGCCAGGAGGCACACACGGATTTAACACCTGACATAGCAATTATGATTACGGATAACAGTAACTTTTGTCGGTGTGTTGTATGCCATGATATTATGGACGAAAGAAAGCTAGATGGAAAGAACAAACATACAAATGATATGTTTGAATCTGACTAATTAAACCAATACATTGACATTAATACGAAGACCGAAGACAGGCTGGTTACTGAAAAAACAATGGCTACTGACTATAGTCAGTATACTGACCATAATGAGACAGTGTTCATGTGCCATGTGCATTACTCTATCATTTCATAATATGTAATTGTTAAAATTAACGGAATTTTGCTCGGGAATGCTTAAACAGGTTGTGTTAGTCTATGAGATGAGAAAATTTCATTTTAAAACTTCAACCAGGGTGGTCACTGCACTGGTCACTGTTACGCTGCATAGTTTCTTACATGCAACCTGACGTGGTCTTTGTCATGCAATGAGCGTCTGAAGTCCCAACCCTTGAGAATGAGTTCAAGGGTAAAATCGGATTTAAAACGGATGCCACACAAATGCGTTGTACAAGTAATATTGGGAATCATGTAATTTTAATCTTTGCATAACAATTCATCATAAAAACTTGTTGCACACCTAATTTCATACTTAATACTTGAATTATGCATTATGCCCTTAGAAGAATGAATGCATAACGAACCACGGAAGATTTTACTTCACGATTCAAAATTGATTTGCTCCCTTTAAATATATCATTGCATGAAATAATTCATAGTATAATGCATGATAATCGATAATAACACGGCAAACTACGACTATAGAAAAGATTCAATTCACTTACAATCAAAAATGTAGAGCTTGATCACGAAAAAGGTGAAAATGGGCGAAAGCACAATAAGGATGCAATGAAATAGACAAGTTTTGAAGATTTCCTTTTCGGTCATACCAACGGACCCCTTGGACGATGGCAGAACCTTTAATAATTATCAACAAAATTAGCATCAATTTCTTATTCTTATTTCATTTCAGTCATATTTAGTGCACATCCCTAAAATCATTAAACCCCACACACAATTATTTTTACATTTTATTCTGTACAGTGGGGCATAGAAATGCGACATGCGTTAACTTTAACTTTCATACAAACAGAATCATGAACATGAAATTGAAAACTTCAAGTTAAATTAAAGTTCCATTCAAAATTCATGAAGGAAATGTTGGGAAACGGAAACGCACAAAAACGCTTCGGAAGGAGAAAATACGAACGTCTAAAAGCAGAAAAATATGAGCGCGGTGCGCAAAAACGCAGTCATTTTTTCAGATGCGGGTTTTCCATTTTGAATTCAGCTTCCGTTTTTACGTGTTGCACCAACCAACACATTTGTTTTTCACAATCAATCAAACAACTTTCTTTGTTGAAGTTAGCTTTTTGTGTGTCAACCTGTCAAAGTTGAGTTTGTTTTGATATTTGACAAAACTTTTCAAGTGAATCTTTTTTGTCAGCGAAAGAGTCCGAATTCTTCCGTTTTAATTACTATTTTCGGTGAGTTTACACCGAAAGTTAGGGTTGTTTGTTAGCTAATATAAAAATGTAGAGTTAACTTTAGTTTCCTTTTCTTGTGTTTACCTTGTTGCTGCTGTCATTCGTCAGAAAAGAAGTCATTTTAAAGTCGCTCAGATCCTGCTGTAATTATCGGTAGCTGCTGCTGACACGCCCTGTGATTCTTTAGGGTGAGTTTTGGAGTTGAGTTTTAAACTGTTTTAAATCCGTTAACGGAGCTGTTAGAATTTGTGGATCTTTTCTAAGTGACGTACTGCATGATATTACTAATTTTTAGCTTTCTACTTGCGTTTCTATTGCTGTTCATTCTATGAAGCTTACTAACTGTTTGAACGAACAAGTCGACAATACTGTGGGTCTACGATATTCCATTAGTTATGCTGTGAAGTTAATTAACAAAATGTTTACCTATAAACACACCTGTTTTTTGTCTTTGAAGCACTCATTCATTTCACACACTGGATCTTTGGGCTGGACAGAAAAGCTTCTCCTTGTGATATCGCATAAACTCATTTTGTAGCTTGGCCTTGTACTTTTTCGCGGTACGCGTTTGGGGAACAAAGGAATTTTGTAACGTGGTTAAGGTAAGAATTGCATCTTTTAGTGGCTTGGATCTAGATTTTCTAAATCAAACTTTTCATATCAATCGTACCGATTTAAATGCTTAATGCAATATATTATGCTCTAAGGTTTCGATTCTTTTGTATTTTTATGCATCAGGTTACGTCTCTGCAGAGGAAAATTAGGATGGAGGAATTTATTTCCAGCATTATACAGTCTTCCAGTTTTTCTGGAGGTAGAACACTTGCTCCCGGCCCTTTGGTAGCCCCCTCCAGAGGACATGGGCCTGTGGTATTGGGGGCACAGGATTCGGCAGGCTCTTCTGGAACTCATCATCAGTTCAATACGCATGAAGAAATCAACCCCAATGTACTTATGCCGCGCAATACTAATGTGATTCCTTCTCCGTCCGAATCGATCCTGAGAACGGATATGTCTCCAATGATTGCTTGGTTGACCTCCCAACATGGCATTCCCCCTGATTCGTTTCCCTTAAATCCTCCATCCGCAGTCAATAACGCATCTTCTGAAGCTTATACCAACGCTGATTATCAAAAGAGGATTCCCAAGCCGTACATTGAGTTGAATGAGCGAGATTGTGCGGGGGTTGTGGCTCAAGCCATTCGTTCCATTGTATTGCATACCTGTAACGATCAGTTTCGCCAACAATGTCTTTCAAAGCTAGGGGTAAGTTCTATCTAATGATTAATGATCAAACCTTGTTAGGTGGCATTAGGGATCAAATCTTTGGAAAGAAATTTAAATGAAATATTAATTATTGAAATTGTTCAGGCTTCTAACTCTCGAGATGTTGAACGCGAAGTGAATGCTCGATTAATTGCACTCATTGAACAAGAGGAGCAACAAAGTGTCTCTGATACTGAAAACCAGGAAATAGACCAGAACACCACTTCACCACAACCACCGCCACCACCCACGCCAGTGTTCTTAAACTTAAACATTCAGCAATAAGTTAATCAACTCGCATTTTCCCCGGATAATCGGATCGCAAGTGGCAATCCCTGCATTTTCTCTTGGTATGAATTTTCCAGATATTTTGTTGTTAATTATATTTTTGAACATCTATAGTTATTAGGTGGGTTAAAATAATTACTTCCCATGTAACTTAGTTAAGGACCAATCCAATGTCATTTTTCGTTGTATTTAGCTATATATGTTTTCATTTAAAAATACAAAGTAAGGTTTTAGTGTTTTCATCGCATTCCAAATATAAGCGAAATAAATATAACACGTTTATGTTTTTATCTAAGCTTATTTTTGAATAATGAACACTTTAATTGACATGCTCAAAACCTCTTAGATCAAATGTATTCTCTTTTAATCCTACATTAGAATGTATATAAACAATTAAGAATACATGCCAGTTTACTCTTCCCAACTTTACAAATTAGTGATTTCAATAGATTTAATTTAAAATATCAGTTCTGGCTAGTTACAAATCATTCAACTATTTTTTGCCCCCACCCTCTTTATTTCCGGATCCTTCTTGTTCCAAAAGTGCTGACTTGATTCCAACCTTGGAAAGCTGCTCGACCAATTCTCCATTTTTGTGCATTTCTATCAAAATATCGCATCCGCCAACAAACTCTCCATTAATGAAAATTTGAGGTATTGTAGGCCAGTTGGTGTACTCCTTTATTCCTAAAGATACATTTTTAAAATTTTAAATTAGACCACATCCAACAGACTTCAAACGTTTAAGTTATAGATTAGAAAGATGTCGTGCAAATGACAACCTTGCCGAATATTTTCATCCGCTAGAACATTATGGGAATCATAATTGTCCACCCCATGCATCCGCAAAATCTGAACTACCGCATTGCTAAATCCACATCGAGGTTCATCAGGTACGCCTTTCATGAACACCACAACCTTATTATTCTTCACAAGCTTATCAAAATGTTCCTTCGACAATGATGAGCTAGATTCTGCCTCAGATGAAAACTTTCGGAGCTGTACGGGCATAAGGTTGATACATACTGGTCTTTGCAGTTTAGCATTCAAAGCCGGCCTACTTTGCTTCAGTGGTCCTTCTAAAAAGGTCGTAGGTCCTACTCGAGATGCGGGTGTCCAAGATAACGCACGAGTGAATGACGAGGACCCCGTAAAAATCCGGGTGCCATTTCGACCCAATACATTCATGATTCAACGCAAAAAGTTACACTAAACTTAAAGAAACAATATTGCGGAATTACTGATTAATTAACTGCAAACTTTAAATTTACTTCCAAGCAAGCCTTATTAATGCGCTGGCTTCAGTTGGCCTGCCGTCTTGTTGATTTGTGAAACTAGCATGTCACATGTTTACTGCGTTTTCTACAAAACAAGTCAGATGATCAGGGCAAACAAAGGACATCGGCTTTGGCTTGCCTTTTGATATGATATAAACGGGTTTTTGTTTCATTTCACATTTGAAGATTTCTAGATGACATGATGCTTAAATGACCAATGACTGAATGACATAAAAGGAGGAAATTAAATAGATGATCAATTTAAATGGTTAGCTTGTAGCAGTGGAAAACATGTAGATTTTTTTATTATTCACTTTTCGTTGCTTGAAGAATTCATGTACATCAAAATCATAGATTACTGTACATTCTTAACAAAGTAGGTTTGACAAATCTAGACATGATCAGTTGAACATGTAATGAACTTAATTAACGCGACAATTAAATTGTTTACAAGCCACAGAATTAAATACTTGTAAAATACATAATACGGTTTAGAGTATATTATGTTTAGTAAAGTAATATTCAGTAATTAAATTACTTCATGGAAGGTAACAAAAGTCGTATAAAAATCGGTGCTGTTTTTGCTGTTTTTAGAGTCATATGAAATTTGGATGGGTACGGTTGTCGGAATTGGTGAATGATTTTAATAAATAATAATTTTTAATATTGCTTGAATTTAAGGATAAAAAGGTAATATATATGCTATACATATAAGTATTTAGTGGAAGTGAATTAGACAAACAAGAAGGTAAAGACATACTTATAAGGTTGATTCGTGGTGTTGGCTAGAATACGGTTTTTCGAATTAGTACACTTGATATTACCAATCAATGGTAATGATAACTGCTCGGGAGGTATATCTGTAATAATTATAATTTTAAAACTGGTGTTTTTATCATTAAGCTCAAAACGTGTTGCATAAAATGGTTATGTATGTATAGAATATATAAGTTCGTTGCATTTTTGAACCAATGGTACATAAAAAGTAATTTAAAGGGTTTACCATAAAAATTTATTAAAATGCAAATTATTGTTTAGACCACTTTCTTCTTACCACTTATTAGAGATATATATTATATGACTGTATAATATATTTTATATAATAGCTATACGGAGCAAAATGAAGTTGGTTACATTTTTTCTTGTTATAGTAAGTGATCGCAGCGCAGGTAAGTTTAGTATGAAGTATTTTTATATTGCTTAAATGTTAAGTACATGAATAGGTTGTTATCATTGTATTGGTTGTAAAAAGAAGTAAAATTGTATATGAAATCCTTATATGGACTTTCAGGATTTTAGGACAGAGCTGCGAGTATCAAGATGTGTGCCTTAAGGTTTTATATTTATTTCGATTTGTTTTTTTATCCTATCGTTTCGGTTATATAGTTGATTATTTTAAATAGTTTTTGAAATCTTTGAAAAAGTACATTTTAGGTGCAATTTATAGTGCACCCACTCATACGCTTTATAACGGAAAGTCCCATTTCGAGCAGAAATATCTATACCGATGGAACCCGATATATTCGGAAAAGGCATTTTTATTCACTTTCTTTTCTCTAGGATAGTTGATATTCTAGATATCACGAAACAGAAAAGTCACTCAGTTAAATTATTTCGTTAACCTGCATACCAATCAATGATAATGAATCAATAACGGATTTTTATATGCATTTCCCCAAGGAAAGATACTTCAATTTTGTTTTTTTTATAATTTTTGGTTACAAACTGTGTGGATAGTTATTAGTACTTATGATTTAGGTATCATTGGAAAAATTGTATGGTTTTTGTGTTTTTGGTCAGTTTCTTATTGAATGCATACGTGCTTAGATTCAAGTTTTTCTTGCATGCGATAACTGGAAGTGCACTTAATTATTCAACAGAATTGACTTCATGACTTGGTTGCTTATTAGGAAAGCTGTTTTCTCTGGAGTGTAAAGCTAGCTTGCACCTCATAAGCACTTCGTGTTTTATCAAAATATCATAAAATTCCATCATCATGGTCATCATTCCATGACATATTCATGAGTACTTTCACATGCGTACACACAAGTACACAAGCTGGGAAATTGTGAAGTTATATAATACACTAATCGATATTTTGGAACAATTGAAATGCTATACATCTATGACGCAAAAACTCTCATTGCTATGCTCATGCTAACCAGAAATTTTTTAAAATTTCATAACAAAATTCATGGAGCACCACATCACACCTTCAACCTACGCATTAAAGATGCATTTTTCCCAAAAGGGTTAAAAAATTAAAAACCCTCACCCGTTACGCAAGGAGGAGTAAATCTCTAGAAGACTATCATGAGCATACATACTACACAACTAGTACTAGTACAACATAGTACTAACAAAAGGGTGTACATCTTTTGTTCATGATTTGTAATTTCGTTGTCTGTCTATCTGTCAGGTTTTTCATCTCTGACACCTATTCTGAGAAGGCTATTTGTTGGTTTATATTATTCATATTATAATATACCTAAATCTAAGGAAAGCTGTCGACCGTGTTGATAGCCGACCAGGCCGAGTCATTTGCCTGGGAAAGGTATGGTCACTTATTTAGTGAAAGTAAAATGTTACTTCAAGTTAGTACGATAGAAAAGTCCTTTCTGTTAAGTCAACTTACTCTTCTAGTATTATCTTTCGCTTTTCGCTGATGCAATCTACTTAATTATATGCCCTTTGGTGTTCTTTTGTTTTAGTTGTCGCAAAATCCACCTACTGACTAAAACCAAACTACACTTTTATACCCATTTTGCGCTTTTACATTAACTTGTGTATATATTCCCAGAAACTCCCTGCTGGAAAGAAAGGCATAGCTATAGCTAACGGCCATAATAACTGCACTTGAGAAATTTAGTTTACACGCCTATATTATATGGATATTGATTCCAGTCGTTGTTTAAATAAGTTTATATAAGGCTAATTTTTATGCACCATACTGTTGTGTGTGGCAGCAGGAAAGATATAGATATTAAGTGTGTACACTTACATCCAACATCATCATGCGTAAATGCTTATTCATTCGCTTATATTATTAGTCAAGTAATTGTCTTCTATAGAGCATGATAATTATTTCGTTGTCTCATTAGAGTACAGGAATGTGTACTGTGTACCTCTACAATATATATACGCCTATTTAGCTAATTTATATATTATATATGTTAATATGTGTCTTAGGTAATAATATAGCGCTGTATTCATAACTATGATAATTTTTGCTTTTTGGAGAATAGTAGATGTCAGCGTGTAAAAGCGGGATATTGCGTCAGAATGTTGTCTATTATTTATACAGGTATGCATATATAATAGTGGTGTAATTTCAAAGAAAGGCAAATTTTTGTGGCATCATGTCATTTTTCGTTGTCTGTTGCAATGGCGTGCCTGCATTCTCTACCCTCTACCATCATCACCTCACCACTGGATGTTGCAGAAAACGCTTACACTCAGAGCACGCGGCGGATGTGGAATGAGAACTCTACACCGAACTAGTTGAGATATCATCACCCGGTGACATATTCATTTCTTCCATCTTTTTCACGGATTCAAGCACTTGATCATCACACACAGGTTTTGGAGCTCCTGAAAAAGAAAATAGAAAAATGGAAGTTAGTAATGCAAAATTTGATGACAAACTAGTGACAACTTTCTCCTGTCAAACGTACCTTCTGTAGGAGAAAATGGAGGAGAACGCGCCGAACATTCCAACTCTGACGTGGTAGACATTGCAGACATTGACGAGGTTGTAGAAGCACTGGAGTCATGTCTTTTGATTCTTATAGATCGATGATGTCCTTCTGCTTCTTCAGGTAAATTTGCTGTTTGCATAAGTTGTTCAACAGGGTCCCGGGTTGTTCCAATATAAATCGGTGCCTCTCCTTTCAATGATCCATAGTCCGAAACTTGTACCTTGAACTGTGGTGAAAGCAAATGAATAAAAAATTGCTCTTCAATTCCAAAAAAAACTCCCACCCAATAATGTTGGGGGGTTTCTCACACTCATGAATTTAGGTTGGAATTCGGCTAATACATGGGAATTGGGGAATCTGACAAAAGATCTGCTGATAAATTGTCAAAGTCAAAATGTATCACGACTCACGAGTAGTTTAAGGGGAATGTTCTGATTGCTTTTCGTGAGTCGAGTGAGTGCGTAACTTCTTGACGAATGAACTTTGCTCATGCAAGCTACTAATCTAGTTAGGTTACATAACATGCTCTCTCTGTTTCTACCATCTCTATTCTCTCAGTGCAAAATTGCAAAGGTTACATACATACCTGAAGAATGTGAGTAACGGTGTACATGGGATGGGAGGTGAATGTTGGAATTTGTCTTTTCTTTATTTTCAGCTTCCCGTTCCAATCAATTTCCGGTTTATGTTCCTTCACCTGATGTTCCTTGGTATCCAAAGTGTTCGTTGTGGCTTTGTTAGCCCCATTAACGTTGTAGTTTATTTTTTGCACCAAACTCACCACGATGCTGCTTATGGCCATACTTTTTGGGTTGTTAATGTTTAAATTAAATGGGATATCCTCGTCCGGCAAGTATCCCGATTTATCTACTCTCAAATTAGCTGTTACAAATTTCTTATTGGAGAAGACGGACTTTTTCAGCGTTCTCTCCAGGTGAATAGCATTAGGCGCATCTTCATTGAGAAGCAAATTATGATATCCAGGAAAACGAAGTGACTTGTCAGCGACCGAAACAAAGGCGGCCGCTTCATTTTTCACGTATCCAACGACCTTGTAAATGAGGCTTCCGTACGGGCTCCTGAAAGGAGCAGGCATGACATCTCCCGTAACATTGAGCTCAAACCCAAAATTGTGTATTCCTGGTTGCAGTACGTAGGGTATTACTGGAGGGAGATTTGGGGCGGGTTGCTCAGCGAGAATAACAGCCCAATGTTGCGCCTGGTTTTCGGAAATGGTTGCTGTAATTTGGGTAGACAACAATAATGTTTACCGTCTTTTAATTATAAGCTAAAAAGCAATTCTCAATGACGTATGCGTACACACAGACATAACATATCAAAGAGAAATATTAAGAGAAAGTGAAATTTTAGAAAATGAGGAATTACGTCTGGCTTCGAGAATTTCTACCATCACTGGGGAAAGCTGGTATCCTTCACTATCACTGTCCAGCGACTTTGCTATTACATTTAGCGTTTTCTTGTGGTGGGTGACGCGGCTATCAAACTTTGTCTCAAACTGTAGATTGCATACTGCTTCGAACTGCACTCGAATTCCTGTACAGTAATACAACATTCCTTATATTCACTCGACTTGCAAATATCTTTTCGTAGTACATATACAAATGGATAATTTCCAAGCGCATGATATGCATTTGTCTTTTACATTTCAATTCATTTCTATGCATGAAGCATTTATATTATAACAATGTGTTAGTGTGTAAACCGATTTCATGAACTGTCATTTACAATTCAAGATATTTGTTCATTGTTATTTCAGATGAATACATTTTAATATGCTATAAAAGTGAAAGAAAAATGTCATGTTTGCAACGTACCGAAATGCTTCAACTCGGAATCCGTTCTCAGGATGAGCTTCCCTATGATTCTCCCATAAGGCTTTACGCTGCTGCTCTCCAGGAGAATTGTTCCCACACAGCTTTCTGCTTTCCCCCTAGCATTCCTTATCATGGCGCCATGCAAGGCTGCATGCATGACTATAACTTTTGTAATTTACTTTAAAATTCCACTTAACTGTCTTTTTGAAACTGGCCTTCTTGACACAAGGTATTTATATTATTGTAAGCTATTATGCACGGAAAAACAACAACAAAACACTCTCATGCACACGGATTAAACTTGCCGAGAAACTTGTTTTGTTTAAGTTTTCTCGTTTGTGTAGAGAAGGGAATCTCAGAGAAACAGGACACTGAAGTATTTCGTGTCCTACAAAGAGTGAAAAAAGGAAGGAGAGTCCTGCATTGGAACCCGGGCATTGTGGATTTACGTTTTAACAGAGGAGGGATTCTCTTCTGGCATGCATGCATGCATGTCTGCTGCATACATACATAATAAAAATTTCGCTATTAACTATACAGACTCCAGAAAAGCCAGAATCAATATGAGATCTTTACACAGTTATTACTATCGTCAGGCCTGGTGCTTTTCATGGGGGTAATGCACACTTTTTTTTACATTGTTGTAAAAACTTGAGTTTAGTGAGCAAAAGGAGAAAGTCGTACACGCGTTGTTGATACAAAACAGCAGTACCAACACTAGCAGTGAAAGCAAGCACCACCAACAGCAGCAGCAGCAGCAGAACCAGAGTACGTAACTGCTACGTTTTTTTGCATGCAACTTGCTAAAGTAAGCCAACAGAGAGAGGAGAGGAGAGAGAAAAAACTGAAATGAGCCAACTTGAATAATGCTCCTTTATACCACTGCTGAATTGCTACTGCGGGGATGGGCTTATGTGCACATTGAAAGTCACGCAAGTCTCGCTCTGCTTTTTCCTTGCTAGTAGTCATATAAAAAGTAAGCAGTAGCATTGGGTATCCCCCTCCCCCCATATACATTGCCATTATGACTCCTTTTGGTATGTCCAGCTCTGTATACTTTCACTTCCTCCGCAGTGAAAGCCAAGAGGCTTAGGCCAAGCCATTTTACTCCCCCCTCCTCTCTTTCTTTCGCTAGTTTGCTAATAATGTTTCTCCATAGAGCTTGATGTGTACCGTAATAAAAACGAATAAAGTGATCCGTTTTTATAAGATTCGGCAACAATATTGCTTACAGCATTATACATACCTAACAAGACAGTAAAAAATAAAAGAGAAAAAAAGAGAGAGAAAAGAAGAAAAAACGAGCAATAATAATGCTACTCTTGGAGATAGCTTTACACACAGAAAAAAGCGCAAATACCTATAGACAAAGAAAACGGAGGAAAAGCCAAAGCTAGCCAACTAGATGAGTGGAAGCATGCATGCATAAATGTTGAATGCAATAAGACGAACAAGAAAAAAGCTCAGCAGCACACACACAATATTGTTAGTGTTAGCACTATTCTCATTTCCGCGATATCATTTTCTAAGTGTTGTAGCATTCAAGCATTCCGTTTGTGCATGCCTATAATATGTACATATTTAACACTTAAGTGTAGGTAACACGTTCTGTTCACCACCACCAACACCAGCGTGATACGTGCTGTTAGTTGGTTAGGTATATATTTTATGCAGTTTTTTAGTGTTTGAGAGAGTAAAACGCAAGAAAACTGGCCATGCTGTATACATTCATTATAAATAGGCTCACTGCTTTACTTTTTTATGTAGACGATCTTATGTTCTTCTCTGTCGGTCGTTGCTTTTCCAAGCAAAGTGCTCTTTCCTGGAGTGCGAGAGAGTAAAGGGAAAAAGAGTTAAAGTGAAGGAAGAACATAAAAAAGTGTCCCATAATCACACGTCGCACGAACCAGACCAAACGAACAATCTTACAACAATACCAAGTACACACACACACGCCGCGGCGAACATGATGATGATGGAATTATATCCTGATGCAGGCAAACTTATTTAGGTATGCAATGCAATATACCTTATTCAAGCGACCATGTAATAGAACAACTTTGCTTAAACATGAAACATAAAAAGAACCGAGTTGTGTGTGTGTGTTTAAAATGCACACACACGTTTGTATATCATTACACATTTGTTATTATTAGCATTACCACTGCTATGCTGCTGTCGACACTGCTGAAAACCTTTTTTGTGAATATTCAATGTAGAATATATTTGAGGACATAGTATAATAGTTAGTAGTAGCATTAACAGCCACATTTTTATAGCCGCAAAAATGAACAAAGTAAAACGGTAACAAAAGGAAGGAGAAGAGGACACATCGGAGAGTGAAAGAGGTGCCTTTTTGTTCTCACGTAGCAGTCACGACTCTTTTTATAGTACGTGCATGTACACAACATGTTTGCGTTTTTAGAGAGGAAAACGGCTTTCATCGTGGTTCATGGACTACTTTTAATAGGCCTTTTTACAACAACAATAGTGGTCTTTTACTTTCACTGCAAACACAACAACAACTGCTTTCATTTCATTCATTAAATACCTTGCGTGCTTGGGATTATGCCAATGAAGATGAGCATACGAGAAAGACAAGAAATGTTAAATTCCCTTAAGCCACGACAAAGCTGGGCTTACTGTACAATGGAGAAGCACTGATTACAAAAAGAGTGGCCCTCCACAAAACATATATTATAACGATGATGATAACTTGATGACTAATACTAGCGTGTTTATATGTATACAACACATGACTCAACATATATATTGCAAAGGAAAACGTAACTACTTCTTTGTAGAAAATATAAATAAGTAATCAGGCACTCTTGCTCATTTTTACTTGAAAAAGGAGAACATGAAATGCTATGTCGTTGCTCGTTTTTTGTACCTTTCTCTTTTTATCATCCAACTGGATCTACCATAGAAAAGAGGACATGGACCTACTTGAATGCCAAGCTGGATGAAGACAATCTAATGACATGCATGAAAGTTTGACATTATAATCGCGCATTTATGCATGCGTCCGCATATTCCATTGGTAGTGAAAGCCGAGTGTAACGTTTCCCGTAGTTTACCTGGAACATATTTTGATGTAGGTAGATTTGTTTTCTCATTTTATTCGTAAACAACGTTGTGTGCGTTGGAAAGGTCCTCTCCATCTCCTTTGTTGAGCAAGGCTAACAATGTTGATTAGACCATTTTCGGGGGAATCAACTTTCCACACAACAGTTTATAGTTTTTGCCAGGATCGTGATGATGATAACGATGACTTGAAATGTACGTGACTCTCGTTATTATTTCAGGATTATGGACGATTTTCATCAGGATCAGGTACATAGAACGTGAAATACATCAGCAATTTTCGGTCTCACACATAATATTACACAAATTTTACTACTTTTCTGGTATGTTGCTATCACAAGAGCATGACTGTGTTTCCAAGATTTTTTGTCTTTCATGAATCTTCTCGCTTCTCTCGTCTTTGCTGCCAGCATTTTCGTTTGCTTTCTCTTGTGCTTGGCTATAAGTGTGTTGTTGCTGGAAAGGTGAAGGTTAGTAGATAAAAAAGGAATGTAAAGTTTGTTACACACATGCTTTGAATAGCAGGCTGTGCACAAGAATTTTGCCATAGGTTGGGTCTGGAGGTATCATCTTTTATGCTTCATTGTCATATCAGTGCAGCTTTGGCGTAGATTTTATTGGCGATTTACCAAGCAAACCAAATTCTTCAGCAATATACAAGACAAGATGATGGCCAGAATTTAGGTTTTCAACTGCCTAACCAAATGTTGGTGATCATGTAATGTATGCTATTATGTAGTCTTGTTGACACTGTACATGAAATACAAATATTTAACTTTCTGAAATATTTAAGCCCCGGCATTCTACCCCAAGAATAACAATGAGAAGTGTCTTGCTACTTACATCTTATGAAAGCCTTGTACCAGCAAAGTTAACAAGGAACAACATTACCTTTCACCAAACATTCTTTCCTTCGTTGTAATTTACGACTCACCCAACCTTAAATTCTTAGAAAATGTTCTGACAGACAAAATTGGGAAGCTTTGTGAAAACATGATGGCATTTGTGCTTCGTTCTATTGAGGGAAACTTTTAGCATGTCTGTTTGCCATATGAGTGAAAGCAGCAGAATGTCAGCAGAAAGGCATAATTGTGCCTCATTAACATGTCAAAATGAGGTACATGAACCAAGCATGTTGCATGATTATACTGCGCCAGAGGGAATACGAGAAAATCCGTCAGAGAAAAAATATGGCGAAATAGAAAAAAATAATGCAATTTTGTGCATTGCATTACTCAACAAAGTAAGTGAAAGCAAACACACAAAAGTGTAGTAGTAGCACAGCGACTCTTACTGATCCCATTTCAATCGTGTGCTCAGTAGAGCCCATACACACACGCTTATACATAATGCATAGATATTGTTGTTTATATTTCTTCAAACAACTTCTCGTCTAGTCTTCAATTTTCCATCATACACGGTTCAGTAAAGCGAGTAATGAAAACGATATGAAAGAGGTTTAATGAAAACGGTTTGGTGAACAAGCAGTAAACAAGTATAATCGCATGGTTTGTTACAAGTTACAACTGTTGACTGTTCGCCAACTCAAAAAAAAATCCAGACTAGAGTCATGCCGAGTTCTCAAAATTAAATTGCTAACGGTGTGATGTTAGTCTTCCGAGCACCTTCGTTTTTTGGCTGTTCCAAAGGTATGCAGCAGTGAAAGCCAAAAATTTCAGTCCACCCAAAGGTACATGCAAGAGACGCAGTTATATAACATGCAACTTGTCTAGTATTGTTTTTCAGGGCATTATTGTGTTTAGCGAAACTAGTACATGTTCATGACTCACTATATGCTTTAAGATGCAGTAAAATTTAGCACTAAAATCTAATACCTATATATACCATATTATGTGAAAGTGACTCCTATACATTCCATCATCTAATTTTTATGAATCGTTGTACGTTTTCATCTCTTTTTGCAAAAAGACGGCAATAAAACAGTAGTTATTCCCATTAGCCTTTTATTTTACAAAGAATTATATTGCGGTAAATGAAAGATTGTTCACAAAGAATGGCAATAAATTTTCTTCATTCACAAAATTAATGTATCGCGTATAATAATCATCACACATAGAACCGAACCAGTTTTACACGTCCGGCAGTTCCATAGAAAGTTGTACAAAAAGCTCAAATAATTGAATTATGACCGTATACAGTAACCTGTTTCTGGTTATTGTAACGTGTCTTGAAATGCACATTATCACATACTTGATCCAAAAGAGAAAGTATTTTTTGCTTCTGTTAAATCGGCTTTATACATCTCAATCGAAAAGGCATACTCGTAATTATTATCATCAGTGATAAGCGAAAATAAATTGCTGCATACTTTATATGAGCAGTGTTTTACAAATACTTTTTCTCTTGTGTGTATATAGTCTTTTTACAAGTTAGATTAAAGTTAGTAACAACTTTTTCCCAAGATTGAGAGCTTATATGCACTCATAGTCAAGTATTACATAGTATTAGGTTATTGTGTATTGTATTTTGCTCTTTTGTTTGTGAACTTTGGGTTAAACTACACAATGCTTTCTTTTGTGTGGTTTAATTTCAAGATATTTTTTGTGCATGTTATATATCGTATCAGTATCATGTATTCATACTTTCCCATAAATTTATATTAGATTGCAGGCCTTTCACATGTAATGCCACAACATACTATACTTAGCTTTGTGGTTTTTAGGCTTTACCTTTATAATACTGGTGCAAATATAGGTTGGTAAAAGCAACAACAAAAGACTTTTTTGTGGTGATAATCGAAAAACCGCCTGGCTTTCCTTTTTACTCCATTTTGGCAACTTTCCACTGAAGTGTTATGTCAGATCACAATAAAGAGAAAAGTTCACTTTCATCATCCTACCCTCTCGTGCCATGGTATAATTAGTCATCGGTAACCGGTGTAGATGCGGGTGTTATGTCGCCGGGCTGAGGAGATGTATCAGATGTATCATCCGGTGGAATAACATAAAATTCCATACAGCTACGTCTTCTTTGGCCATTTTTAGCCACGCCAAGAAATTCGTCGTCGTATGGTGGGGGCACTGTAACAGTACATGATTAATGCAGTGAAAAAATTTGTATTGCATACTACAATATGCATAGTAATTGCATTGGGGAACATCTTACATGTTTCCAGAGAAGGTACACGCGAGGAAAGTTGAGAATATGCCGGTGGTAAAGTGAAATGCGTCAAAGCAGAACAATCAGAATGAACTGAAGATGTGGAGCCTCTTCTTGCTGGAAATCTATCGTCAACAACGGAGAGGCTGTTTGCGGAAATCATCAGTAGCTCCACTGGTTCCCGTGTAGTCCCAATAAAAATGGGCACATCTGCCTTGACGATGTTGTAATCATCAACTTTTACCTTAAACTTCACAAAAAATTATTGAAACGATCGCATAGTTATAAGGCGTAGTAAGTCATAATTAGTTTTTAAATGGTTCATACTTGTAAAATATGAGATGTTGTGTACATGGGATGCTTGCAATATGAGGGTGCTGCTGCCTTATGCACGTTTAATGAGCCTACCCACGCGTATTCTGTTCCTGGTTCTGTGACTTCATTTACAGCGCTATCTAGCACAGCCACTGTGGTTTTTCTCGCACCATCTATGTTGTACACACTGCGTTGGTTGAGCGTAATCCACAGTTTCAAAGGCAGGCATTTTGGGTTGTCAATCGTCAGGGTGAATGGTAAGTCTTCAGAGGGCAGGTAAGCACAACTGTCAAGTCTTAGAACTGCCGTTATCATCTTCTTACTGGAGAAAATGGATTTCTTCACGGAACGTTCCACTTCGAACGGCTTTAAAGCGTCGATATCCTGGGACAAGTTGTGATACCCTGCAAATCTCACTTCTTTCTCCGCAATCTGTACCCACTCGACACCTCCGCTCATGTATGCTACAAGTTTGTACTTCAAAGAACCATAACTGGTTTTGAAGGGTGCGGGCAAACTTTCACCACTCATGTTGAGGGAAAAGCGGTATCTATGATTTCCCGGTGGCAGTTCGTATTTGTCATAATTACCATCCTCTAATATTACAAATCCTGAGCAATTTTTGGAATGAATAAGCAATGTAACTACCAGTCAAGAAATTCATGTTTGCGGAAAGGTAAGGATTTCTATTACAATTACCTTTATAAGGAATAATATCTGTCATTACTGGAGACGCCTGATAAGCACTACAAGGATCTTTTTCCTCGGGACCTTCTAAGATGTTTTCATATTTTTTGTGAAAACTAACCCGGCCATCCAGCTTAGTTTCAAACTTAAGCGTACATTGAGCCTCCAGTTGGATACGAATTCCTTAAAGCATTAAAAATATTATCAGATTTTGCAAGTGTTGTAACCTAAATGTAGGTATCGTCAACATATAGATGACGCGCATAGCATTAAATAAATACTATTCTTAATATTTGTAATGTAATAATTCATAAAGCATAAAAATCTCCAAATTTATGGACATATATAATTCATTTTTTGGAATTGCTGAACACAAGAGAGCAGTGACAGGAGCATGCTGAAACAGCTATACATAGTATTCGTCACGGTCATCTATTATTGTCTATGTGTGCCTATGCTTGTCAGCTTTTACCGTAATGGTGTATGTTCCATCCTAAATCGATTGCCAGCTGCCCCGTCATTTTGCCATATGGTTTCAGGGTTGAATTATCCAAAACAATTACACCCGTAAATTGACATCCGAACACCTGTTTAGAATTTGGAAAGAATTCTGCTATAGTTTACAAACAAACAGCTTTGAGTACTAGATAGCCTTCCTTACCACCCTCAAACAAAATATAAACTATGGTAAATGTAGAAGAAATAGAAAAGCCGAGCAGTCAAACTTAAAAACCTAATACACCCGAATGCTAAAACCTTATGCAAAAACAGTAAAATTCACAAAATCTTGAAACACTGGATGGGTGGACAACTAGATGGAATCCATATGCCAATTCTTGAATGTGTAAAATGAATTATAAGATACTTTGGTGCAGATTTGATATTTTTAAAAATGTTTGCTGTGCATAGAGTATAGAGTTTTGAGAGAAAAGCATTTTCCATAAAAAATGTAGGTTTGAAAACTGAATAGTTTTCAAAATGTCTTATGTGAAAGTACTTAATCTTTGCATCAAATAACTTACCTCACTTTTCGCTGGTTTGCTTGGAAGTCTACCTCTCAAGCTGCCTTGAGCTCCATATAACGCCGCAGCGAACGACATTTACTTTGTCGATTTCACTGACACAAATTGTTACAAGACAAGCAAGGTCAGTACTTTTGAAATGCCTTTTATACTGATTTTTTGTGTGGAAGGGGCCACCAACACAAAAACGAAATCCAGAAAAATAAATAACACTAGTGCTTTTTTTATCTTTGTTCGCTCGCTGAAGTCCTGTTTACTTTAGATATCTAGGTATTGTAGAATTTACGAAAACATTATGAGAAATGGTGGCATGTGCGTGGTTAAGGCAAAAGAATAATATTTTTGTTTGCTGAGAAAATAAAACTCGGGCAGGATTCTAGCTTAATATTTTTCCGAAATTCTAACAAGGCCTATAATACCCCGAATTTTTTCCATGTACTACAAACACCACACTATTGATCAAGTCATTGTGATACGCAGTCTGATTCTGTGTAAATAAGGGAATTGATTAATGTCTTCTCTTCTACACCTTCATGGCCATGTAGTTTAAAGCTACTAGTCGTCTCTGACACGTTCTTTACCACTACTTATATGCAAGCATCATAGGTGAGGTAAAAAAAGTACCTAACTAAAGATTGTAATTCTATCAGCCACGAATTTCTTTACGTATTTACTTGCGCTATATTCAGATTGAAAATAAAATGATGTCATATATTTTTGAATGCTTAGTAAAATAATCCATTTCCGAAATGATACACCGGTATGTACATTACAAGTAGATATGCATATTTTATGGGTACTATCAAACAATGTTTTATAAACATGTAGTGAGTGTATGCATAGTAAACTGATATGTACTTAAGTATGAACATTAAAGAGAAATTTCGAGTTGGTAAAGTAAAGAGAGGATTGCATGTCATCGCAATTTCTGGCCACTTTTTTATTGAACAAAGGCAGCTTTGCTTGGAACAGTTTTTATACCAAAGGAATGTGATATTTTGGTAGCTACAAAGAAAGTGCTCCACTTGCCCACGCAACGATGTGATGGAGGTACCCAATAAGTTTCATGTCGTATCATATCATTTTGTATTTTAATAATAATATTACGTTTCACTACCTTCTTTGTCCTTTCAGAACAGAACATTTTTATCATACTGCATGTTTGGCTTTTCCTTTGTAATGTCATTTTGAGAGAAGGAAGCACGGGGACTTGAAAGCGTTTCAAGTGAGATGATTGATTTTTTAGCCCGATCCAAATGTCGCACCATTGCTAATAGTATTTTGAACGAAAAGATATGACAAACACACGTGGAACATGATGTCATAACTTATTTTGATGAGTAATGGGTAGATTTTATTTTAATGAAATTCCTTTTATTTTATCTCGATTGAAAGTAAATATAATAATAGAATCTTTCTAGAAATAATGATGAGTAAACAAACCATGAAAGCCAAATATGTGAATCGCGGAAATTGACGAATGCTTGAGATTGCTATATGTGATTACTTGAAAGTTCTTCAACAAAGCAAACCTCAAGTGAACAATGCATTGTATGAGAAACCATACATGAAATTTGCTATTTTGGAATAAAATAACTTTTTTCAATTTTTGCAATTTCTTGGTATAAGGTACATCATGAGGAAAATGAGTTCTCAAAAGACGTATTTATTTGTTACCCCATATTTTTTCATAAATGCTAGAGATGAGATTGTATGATAAAACATTCAGATCCTTTATTGTTAAAAATACAAAAATCTATGATTGAATTAGATTGTTTGTTCGTGATATGGAAAGACAACATTCAATTTCAAAAGCAAGTTGAAAAATTGAAAAAATGTCAAATGCCAAAAACGTAGGTTTGTACTGGAGTACTACAATAACTATTTAGAATAGAAAAGTGGTGGTCGGCCAGGGTGAAAGAGAATACTTGTACGTATCAAACATTTAGATAGGAAACATTAAGAAGACGAAAGTAAAAGATATAGATGATCGAGGGAAAGTCTACTTGCAAAAGTACAAGTACAAAGAAAGGTGTAGTAGCTATGTATATAGACAATTACTTTTACAGACACACACTATCAAACATTCCTGGCACATACGTCGTAAAATGTTATATGCATTTAAATGTGCCGTTTTGTAACACACAGGTCAAGGTGAAAGTAACTAAAAACGTGAAACTAAAGTGGAATAAAGATACTAAACTGAATAAAAGGTTACTTGATACTCGTCTGATTGAAGATTTAAAGTGTCCAAATTTATGGAATAGCGTTTTTCTAAGTCCACCGCATCTCCAATGATCAATGAAGCTGGTGGCCCAACATTTAAATCCAAATCGGCATAAGTGGGAGGTACTACGAGAGAAAAATGAGCAGAGAGTGAAGAAAATTGGATGAAAAAACGGTCAAGTTGGCAAAGAGGCAAGCAGATAATCTACTTTACTACTGATATGATGTAGAGAAATCCACAAATGTCTACAAAATGCATAATACATGCTTTCGCTATAGCTTTACTACTTTGGCGCTATGTCTAAGGAATGCTTACGAGTCTTACGAGTCTCTGTTGATGGAATGCGAGAAGAGAGCTGCGAATAGGAAGGAGGTAAAGTTATCGTGGTTTGTGTGGACAGAAGAGAATTCACCGAGGTGTATGGAGCGGATGAAAAGGGCTCCAACACCTCTGCATTTTCTTCTTGTAACGTTTCCGTGATGTCATGATGGGACAGGGAGCGTTGATGACGAGGAGAGGGAGAATTGCTAGGTCGCAAATGGAAGGAGGAAGTAGAGGGCTGTTCTGCATTCAGTTCTTGTTGTTGCTGATCATTCTCGTCATCATCATCTACTTGCTCGTCTCCATCTGGCTCATCGATAGATAGATTGAGATTTGCTGGCACGCTATACGCTATAGGTGTCGAGTAGATGGATCTCTGAGAATGAATTGATGACTCGGAGCCAGATCTGTAGAGTTCTCCTGCTGGAGGTGCTCCTGAAGAGTCCTCCAAGGAGCTTTCTTGTTGCTTTATTGGATCGCGTGTCGTTCCCAATAAAATACGTGCCTGGCCCGTAACAATGACTTCTTCTTCGAGGCTTTTTACCTGGAACTTTTTTTCGAGATTATTGGAAGGGGATAGAAAAAAACAATGACAGAGAGCCCGTTTAATAATGCATCTCACTTAAGTGAATCAGCCAACAATAAAATGTATCTTGTCTTGTCTTGTGCTTAAAACTTAATACTTATGGCATGCCACCAAGCTAGCTTATTCGTTGTACGTAAGCAAGTATATTTAAATCAGTATATATATCATGTAATCTCATTTGAAATAGGTACTAAGCATTTTATAATAGAGCTCACGTATATAGATACACATGACGTATATTATGGGAAATTACGTTACTGACGCAATATATTATAAGAAAATAAGATTACGTGTATTTTTTTACCTCGAGCATGTAGTTCACGCTATACATCGAGTTACACGCATAGGTTGGCGCCTGACTTTCCGGAACACGTATAGTCCCAGTCCATTGGATTTCAGGTTTTGGCTCATCACATTCATCTTTCTCTTGACTTTCAACTGTCGTCACGATTTTCACCAAGGATGCGAGATTATTCGGAGTGGCCTGATACTTTATGTGCTGTTGGAGATTTACGGAGAGATGAAGGGGAGTACATTTGGGGTTCTTTACAAAAAGTGTAAAAGGAATGTCTTCGTGCTGGAGAAAACCAGACGTCTTCACGGAAAACGTTGCTTTCACCTGTTTCTTTTGGCTAAAATATGATTTGCGATAATACTGCTCTATGAAGATTGGTTTGGACGATTCCTCGAGATCGTCGTACAGGTTGTAATGACCATCACAATGCAAGCCTTTCTCTGCCAGCTTTACATAGGTGGCTGAGCTGTGGGAAAGCATGTAGACTACAAGCCTGTAATCCAAATTTCCATGAGAGTTATGGAAAGGTGCCGGGAGGCGAGGATCACAGGGGATTTGCAATTGGAATGGATAATGCCAGACTCCAGAGTTAATGCTGTGGCCTGGGAATAAAAAGATATGCTAACATGATTGCACCACTTACACATACACCATACTATAAAATCCTTATATACTAAGTATCAGTTTCTGTTTTGCAAAGTGATGAAATTTGTTTCAAGCACTAATGAATTTCCATGCAAGTGTGAACATAGACGTTTATCGCGTGTTATGTAAGCGTGTAACGAATATATAACTATGATAAAATATTCATGTTACCTCCAAACTCTGGTGGAGTGATGGGAATAATCTCGCATTTTATTGGAGATTCCAAGTGCCCTAGTGTGTTCATCTTTGTGTTTTCCAAAATGCATCCTTTCCCTTTATGCGTGGAAGTTCTCTCATTAAACTTTGTGCTATAATTGAGAGAACAGAATGCTTCCAGCTGAACGAAAATCCCTGTCAGATAAAAGTCACGTTCAATATTATGCTTTGGTGTATAAGCTCACAGCTTTGCAATTCCCTATCCCTACAGACATTACAAAACGGATCAGACTTTTTTTAAACAGAATACTCCAACTTACCGTCATGTTCGATTGGGAATTTCGTGTCAATCACAAGCTGACCCTTTATTTTTGCACATGGTCCCACCTTGTCGTTGTCCACCTGGATATCGGTTTTTAAATCCACTCCAAAGTATTCTGCTTTTGCTTTCCATGCGTAGTTTCTTCTTCCTCGCATGGTGGAGTCTGGGAATCGAAGTTGTCTGATGGCCGAGGCCGAGGACGATCCCATCCATGCCGCTGATAAAGACATCCTTCTGTGTGAGCTTATAGGACATGAGGCTCCAACACTAAACATTTCATTGAAATGGCAGGTTTCTTAATTGCTAATCACTGTGTCTCCGCCCCTTATGGGCTTTACACTTTTAACCAATTGTTTCATATTATCAGTTTTGAATTGATGTTTCTTCGGAAAAAATACAAATCTGTTACTGATATTATAGTCGGTAATAAAAGTGCAAAAAAAGTATTTCTTGTTGTTTTTAGTCTTCAGTGTGCTTTTAAAATTTGTGTTTTATTGTACAACTGTCGTGCAGATAGGAACATGCAGAATAAGATGACAGCAACGTATTCTGCATGAGTGCTAATACTGTTTGTGAGTTCACAGGCTTGTTCCCAGACGGTTTACTCTGCTTGGATTCTATCATGATAATGATCAGCGGAAGAATGAGTCGAGAAAAGAAAAGCAACGCAGTCTTGTATCGGTACTGGTGGCCGATGAGTTAATAAAAAAATTATACTGTGCTTTTGTGGTCTTGTAGTGGTAGGAGTCGTCGTAGTAGGAAGAATGCATGCGTCGCGTTTATGATGGCTAATATTATGGTAATAGGAACTATTAGAGTTTGGCATTGTGTGTGACTAATTGGCACTAATATATGCTCTTACGAAAATCCCTAGTAAAATATGGTGCACTACATTATAACTACCAAGAACAAGTAATTATTATCGCAAAGATCTAGATTTGCCAACTGGTAATGCTTGCTTTTCCTCTTTCACTCTACATCTAAAAAACTGCCACTAATAATCTTCTATTGGTCTTGCAAAGGAGTTACTATATCTTTGCCACACAAGTCGCTTTTGTGGAGCAGGGACATGATGATTACATTACATTGTAATGCTGTTGTTGTGTGTGTATTATGTTGTGCTCCTAATGCGAGAGGACCTTCGCTTAGCGCTCTGTGCTCTGCAAAACCAACAACAACGCGACCAGCGAAGAAAGTGCTTTTGTATAATCCAGAACTACCTTGAAAAATGAATGATAACGTTGGCACACATCCTGCTTTTATCCTCTTTGACTCCACAGTGAAAGTATCATAGACTAACGGAGAAAATGATGATGACGATGGTGATGAGAATGGTTTGTGCGATATAAGTGAGCGCGGGGAGGGAGACGACTAAAGTGAAGAGATGGAGCAAAAGAAAAGACGAAAGAGTCACAGGTGGAAATGTAAAAATCAATAGTATACACTGTACATTATGTGCAGAGTAGATAGCATATATATACCAAACTAACACTCTGTGGCTGCTGTTCTCAAGTTTGCAAGCAAGCACAAGAGGCAAGAGGAGAAAACGGGGTAGTTATAAATATTCCCCGGAACTGTATCTCTTTTTCCTCTCTCGTTCTCTATCTTTCCCCACTTTCTCTCCCTTTTTAGCTGTTCGACTAGCAGTATATTGCATTCCCTCCCTCTTCAAAACGGGAGCCAAAGAGGAGAGGAGAAAGGAACAAGAACAAAAGAGTTTATTTTTTTCTCTCGAGTGTCCTATGTACTTTGTGTCCACCCGTAGGGCTGAATGAGTTACAATGAGGGACTTGTCAGGGGAAAGAGAACAGGAGAACAAGAGAGAAAAAAGAATTATGGAGAGTAGCATGCAAGGAGACTTATTGTGGAGAGAATTTTGAATATTTTATGATTTACGTAGTTCTTCTCTGACTGGGTAATGATGTACAGCCTTGTGAGGAATTATTTAAACAAGATGATGTTGAAGTGGTTCCACCACCCCTGCCACTACGTCTTTATAATAATCAGATACGCTTTATAGAACCAAAGAGGACTCTTGTAAGCCGGGAGAGAGAGAGAGAGAAGAAAAAAATTGCCCATTATAATATTTTGTTCCTTTTTATGTACTTTTCCGATACAACATAGAACATGATTATACAATGTGCCCATATCAGACAAGTAGAAGGAGAAACGGAATGAGAAATGATGATGACGGCGATGATGATGAGGGACCAACTTGTTCCTTTTCCCAGAGAACAGCCAAAAGAGGCAAAACCCACCAAAAAGCCAGCAATGCGTTGCAAAAACGAAATGTATTTATGTATTTTCTTTTCTTTACTCCTTTCTCTCTTTCTCTCTCTCTTTGCCCTGGACGATTTTCGCTTTTGCATGCACAGCTTTTAATGTGTCCCTCTGCTTTTCTGCCTACTCACTTTTCTAATTCTGCGGAACTGCTCGAAAATGAAATGGGAAAATTGGACGAAAAGAGAAGGACATAATTGTTTATTTATGTTACTCAAGTTAATTTAATGAGTGGCACAGAGTGCAGTCTTGAATCGATCCTATTCCATTCAACGACCCATTTGCCAGTAAAAGCGACCAACTAGCTGAAACTTTTCTGAATGTGTGTGGCACACACATATACACACACATATTCAGAGGGAGAGAGAAAAAAGCGTCGCTTTTTGGCAATGGGACAAAAGGACAAGACCAGTGTATGAATAGTTAGATAGGTAGTTGGATATGCAGTGGGTAATTTGTCTCCTGATCCTCCTAAAGTAGAAAACTAGTAGAGCAGCCAAGGAAAAGGAGCTGAGTCTGTCTCTTATTTCCTTTCCTTTTCCATCTATTTAGTTTATCCCCTACAGACTCACAACTTTCAATTATTGGAAGACAAGTAAAGACAAACACAAAGAGAAACACATTGCTTTTTTCGTTGCCCCAGTGTCCTCATGTTACTTTTGCTACGCTCCACTGCGTTCATGCATGACCATTAGTCTTTCTTACTTAAAGGTTAGAAGCGCGACAAAAAGCGTTGTTTGTAAGAGCAGCGTCCTTTGCTTCGGGATCCACGGAAGCTTCTCTAGTTTATTCACGTACGGTACAAAATGTTAGCCGGCTTAAGTCATCATAGGCCAACAGACATGGAGGTGTTTAATGAAAATCTCAAATGGGACTATGGACTAAACGAGCTTCATGTTTGACATTCAATTTTACCTTTTCACTTTTCACTTACCGAGCAAAGCGTTCGTTAGGGGTGATTAGATTATGGAAAATGGAACGTGCGAGTACCTAGATGAGCTATATGAGCGGAACTCGTTCTCCCCTGTCCATTATCTTGAATGCATATTCATGTAGAATTTGTTGGTGAGAGTGACAGAAAACGGATGAGGATGCGAGGCTCAAAAAATAGGAAAGTGGGAGATTGAACGAGAAGAGTGAGATGAGTGTGTGGTTGCTAATATTGTTAGGTTTAATTTGTTTTTCTGGAAATTCATGCCCAACGCCCATTTCATTTTCCTCATCATGTACGCTCTCCTGCTCACCCATACCTTTTTCATAACGCTAACTTTTTCCAAGAACTAAAAATAGCAAAAAATTATTGATTCATATACAAAACTAGTTTTGCAACAACAACAACTACTACTCAACCAGTTTCCATCAGCTAGTTTTTTTGGGGGAGTTAAAGTGGAAAGAGGGAAAAATAAAATGTATGTAAATGGAGAGTTCTCTCATGCACATAACTAGTAACTTTGCAAACATGTCTTCTATAAAAACGACAGATAAGATCTTTAAAAGATTACTGAAATGCCAGAGAGTTTTGGGCACGTGAAGCAGAAGAGGATTAACTTTGCCCAGTTTTTCCAAAAAATACGTTTCTCAGATAATGGACTTGAATTACCGCGAGAGATTCTAGCGAGTTTGCAGAGATATGCATCCTTTTCCTAAGAATATTTTGATTCTTCGCGTGCTCTTTACATATGCGTTACGTTGTTGTGAGCACATCATCCATTCATGCTTCATATAATATTATCCGGTTACATAAAATAGATCTAATATTATTATTCTGCTAACATACTAAACACTTGCCGCACTTAACATGCTCAACGTCAAAATCACCATCGTTGTCCTTCAACAGACTTATCTCTCCACAACTATTTCCTTCCTAACATCCAGCTTGGGATCAAAGTATAAGAACTAAGAACACACGTATCTTTTATGCTGGAATTTCGTTACGTACGCTTGCATTATTGCGTTTTATTTGAGCAATACACACATCATACACGGTCAAAAAGAGCAGCAAGCAAAAAGAGAGTATGTATGTATGTCTTTGAAACTTCATGAAAATGAAATTCTAGCCAACAACAAGCAAACCAAACCATGACACACTAACACCACATAATATCCTGCTACCGGAATATAAAATATAAAGTGAGCACATTTATTTTCAAACAACTTTTTAAGCAGAATAGATGATTCGCATTCCCAGCAATTCATGCCCCCCTTTTCCGCTTAAAATATCGATTCAACTTTATGTAGTGTAGTGTGCTCGTTTATGAATTTATGTTCTGCCAAATGGTGCCAGACCATCAAAGAGAAAGAGAGAAAAAAGAGTAAAAAAGAAAAAAAGAAATGAAATGATCCGTTTGTGGATCAAGAAGTAGTTTTGGGTATCATGTTTATGACTGAAATATCCTTGAAGCGTGCGATTCTGCAAGATAGCTGAAAAAAGTTTATTTTCAATAGTTTGGAAGAAAATGTTTTCGCGGAAACTGAGTCTACATAAGCGTACATTCATAATAACTTTGACTTGACATGAAATGTGAAAACGTTGTTTACAAGTACGTAATTGTATGGGTATATTATACTGAGCTAACAAACATTACTTCCTGAAGTTTATACACAATATGTATATAATCATTGTATAAACGATAACACTTATAATGTCTTTTGAATTATAACTGTGATAAAAGCAGCATGACGCACATACAAGCCAAAGACTAACATATAGAAATATTAAAAGGGTAACCTTCAACAGCAGCAATAACTACGTTCCCAGCAGTTCCGGAAAACAGTGTCGAGGTATGCAAATTGAATTTACATTGATGAGCACACAACGTGCAGACTCGTTTCCTAACTTTCACATTCATTCGAGTATAAAGAGAACAAAGGGAAATACATTGTGTATGCAAATTTTTAATTTTGAACCGTATTTGTACAATACCTAGTGCTAGAACTTTCCTAGCTGAAAGGAAAAGCTGACGAAACATTTATTAAAAAATTCTGCAAATGCAAATAATCCTACTACACGTACTATATAGATCAATATTATGAAAAGGGAAAGTAGAAAAGGAAAAAACAGAGCCTTTTGTTTTTCTCCATCTTGTCAGCTCAGCATCTTTGTTTGCGTACCTCAACCAAGCAAGTATTATGTTTCACACTTTTTGTAATAATATGTAGAGTGAATAGAGTTTCACTCAAGGTTGGCTTGGCACACAGATTTGCTTAAGCTGCGGGATAGATTCGACTATGAATTTTGGCAGATTTGAGTAGGAGTAAAACGCGTAAACACTATCAGTCTATAAAGCTGCAAAAGCGCAATTATCCTAAAACGCTGTATGAATATTAGCTTTAGTTTGGTTGATCACGAAAGATCAAGGTACGTTATAAACTGCATGGAAAGGCGACATTCGCTCGGGGAATATATATACTACACATACATAATATATAACACCTGTACTTGTCTTCCTTCCCCGCTTGCATTAGGCTTTACTTTTACTCTTGTCAGGTACATGCACTTAGTGAAATGCTCAACAAGAAGCCATAAAATATAAAACGCTTAACGTTGTAACGCTTGAATGAATTATTAATTAGACAACAATTAATTTTAGTGTGATGAAAGACAGTAAAATAGTAAGAGCATTGGTATTTATAGTACTTATAAACAGCTATGAATTTTCTGGGCTATATAAACTCTGAAACTTTAAATATGTCAACCTAGAATTAGTGTTTTAATTTTATGAAATATGCATGAATTGTATTGCAAAATTGTTTTTTGGTTTTGTAAATAGTAAAATAGTAAGTAAATGAATATTATGTTATGATAGTGGTAGAATTGAACACAGGTTTCTTCAAGGCATACATATGAAAGTGAGTAACTTGAAATATTTGGTTAGAAAAACACCTAAAATGTAATAATGTCGTTTCATTTAAAGGCATATTTGTATAATGTTGTGCATTCAGTTATTATGTTAAAGTAACTCCTAGTTTAGTTCCGACAAAAAGTACTGTGACTGTTATTGCAACTTTTTAATTACTATCCGATTCTTCCTCTTCAACAATCGCATTTTCCGCTTCCTCGCCTCGGGCAGGAACTTCTAACATAATTTCTCCATGAGTATTTTCCATGAAATCAATTTCATCATAATTTGGTGGAACTGTAAAAAGCCAAACAAAGCATTTCCAACCGTAAGATTGCTTGTTTATAATTTTTCAGAATGCTCTATGCAAACGTTTATTTTATTTACGTGTTTCTACAGAAGGAATGCGTGACGCCAATTGAGAATAGGCTGGTGGTAGGCTGTATGTAGTTGTTGCTGAATTATGTGACCCAACAGAGTGTGTCGAAGATGCTGATCCCCTTCTTCTTAGCCCTATAAATGGGACATCTAGTCCGTTTGCATTGTGCCTCAAAACTTGAACAGGATCTCTGGTTGTTCCAATGTAAACTGGAGCTTCTCCTTTCATTGTACCGTAGCTCGGAATTTTTACTTTATACTGCAATAATGCAAAAAATTGGTATTTGCTAATCAGCAATTCGATTTTTACATTTGTGCATTTTCATTATGAACATGATCAAGATACCTGAAGACAATACGTGACATTGTACATGATGTGAGTGCTAAAGGTTGGTTCTGCAGTTTCTGGAACTTCCATCACATCTATCCAAGTCAACTCGGGTTGACATTCAAAATCATCTCTTTCCTTCTTTGCCAAAATGGCAAACTTCTTTTTTACGGAATCTCTTCTTCCGCTTGCATCAAATTTTAATTGTTGTACAAGTTCTATTGATACTTGAAGTTCCATGCATTTGGGATTTTTGGCGTAAAAAACAAATGGAATGTTCTCTCCCGGTAGACAACCCGGTATGTCAACAGTGAAGACTGTCTCAACCACTTTCTTTCTAGAGAATGTGGACTTTCTGTAAAAGTTTTCAACGGTAATGGGTGTCACTGCGGCCACATTGTTAAGTAAGTTGTAATGCCCATTGAATCTCATGGATTTTTCTGCAACTTCCACAAAACAATCGTTATGGGACTTCATGTATACCACCAAACGATACACCAGACTTCCTAAAGAGTTCTTAAAAGGTGCTGGCAAATTGTCTGCAGGGATTTCAAGCTGAAACGGATACGTGGCAGACCCAGGGTTGATTACATAACCCGCATTACCTAACGATAAAAAACGTAAACATTGCTTTTAGAATCATGCATTCTATAGTATGTAATTATACTATATTTGCATTCTCTTACTAGATTCGTGCAGTATGATTTGGGAAACAGGAGACTTCTGGAAGCCACCTTTTTCCAACAGAAGACATTTGGTATTCGATACCAGGCAATTTCGGCCTTGATGAAAGGTGGTGCGGTTGTCGAATTTCGTTGTGTATCGCAATATACACATGCCTTCAAACTGAATTAGAAGTTCTGAAAAACAGAAAACAGACAGTATAAGACAACAATCACTGCACATGTTATATAAATAAACATGAACTGTTGATCTTGCCACATTATGTTATCTTATCTGTTATGTCTATAAAGTTTTAAAATAACCTTTATGTTTTATAGGGAATCTTGTTTCAATATCGATTTTTCCAGATATCCTTTTAAATGGTCTTATAACATCACTGTCAACTATTATCCTAGCTTTAAAATTCACTCCAAATTGTTCTATCTTTCCTGGTCTAGAGAAGTTGAGTCTTACAGCACCGTGAAGACCGGCAGCCAACGCCATGATTGTTCCTACTTGCAGTTAGTCTTTTCTGGTCACATATTACTTTGTACAGATAACTTTCTTCAAGCGTTTCAGAAATGTGACTACATTTGATTTCAAGAGCATTCAACAGCTACTAACAATGACTGACAATGAATTCTGAACTACAAACTTGTCTAAAGTCTACAGTCTATTTTATACTAGACTAGGTATGCAGTTAATTCATGATGACTATAATGACTAACAGCACTACTTTTTCCCTTTCTTTCTTTTCTTCATTCTTGCTGACAATGCTGACGCATTATGTACAATGACTTGGATCTCTTTGAGTAAAGAGAAAGTAAATGAAGGAGGGAACGCGATAATTTTTTATGTCGTGTGGTGAAAGTGTTCGTCTGGCAGTGATGATGTTCTGGTTTTCATTATTGTTATATCCCACTGGGTTTAAAAGGCTATATTAATAATCCCTCGTTTCTGGTTTTATGTATGTTATGTACGAGTATGAATGTACAACAAAAACGAAATGTTATTTGAAATGATTTTTTTGTACATATTACTTGTGACTATAACGCGAGAAAAATGCGATGTGTGCATGTATCAGTACAGCATGAAAGAATGCTGTGAAATCATCAGGTACTTTTCCCGTCTGTGTATAAAGGAGGGAAAACCCATACAAAACAATGTATTGATCCAACGAGAAAGCGGAGAAAACCAGCCAAAATGAAAGCATCATTGGTTTGTGTAAAACGAATATAGCTATCTAGGGACTTGCTTTTGCCATATAGCAAAAGGGGCTTACCGATAATGCACGATATCACATAGTGCAGGCAAACAAAAAGCACGCCATAATAACATCTATGCTGTAGCACGTATCAAACTTTATTTACAATTTTTGTCTATAATTTCTTTGCGGCTGAAGTGGCAAAATGTTAGCTTAAGCCGCTCATGAATACGCAATTTCCCGTTTTCATGAAATGCCAGCGTCATTAAGATAAAGCTGTGTAAATATCTAGAACACCCGGAACCTCTTGGAGCTCTGATCTGACTCACATGCACATGGCTTGGGTGTAAGGAACTTGAAATATAAAACCAAATTGTGACGCAAAGCAGTCGATACCACGTTGGGCTCATGATAAAACACAAACCTACTTCAAATATTTTGACGTTTTCATAATGTACGTAGATCATATTATCGTAGTAATGCGGTGACACAAAATACTACACGCTTCGTTGTGTGACGCATCTTGATGCTAAATTAAGATTGATATTTTGACATAAATTGGGCTAGGTCAACAATGAAAAGGGCTCTGTGGGGATATTAATAGCATGAGCTGGATGTGCTGTTTTACTTTGCGTCATAAAACATGATTCAGATGGGACTATAAAACAGAAATAGAACTCCATCATTACTAATTAATCGGAAGCAAGCATGAAAAACGTCGCTTATTGTTTAAAAATATACACCATAATTTAATAAGATTATACGCATGCAACACGCAATGAGAATGCTTTACCAGCATCTATACAAAACACAAGACTATAAATATTTGTTCGCAAATGATTTATGATTTGTTTACCTACCTTTTGATTGCAATTCCCCTTTAACTATACCAAAAGGCACACCTTTTGCCAATTTAAGGCCAAATGATAGAGCTCAAGCCACTCAACCTAGCATGGCGAAGGGGTAATGCTCCAGTGGTTTAACTTAAGTCCTGTAGTCCCCCTGCCTCAGTGCACATAGGAATCGGTACGAATACGCTTGCAAAGATCATTCTTGCATTTAACGGCCATACTATATAAGCAGCATTTATGATACCTCATGTTCATATATTACTTACATATTAGACAAAGTAAAGTTACATCCTTATATCATCTTTTATGTCTTAATTGTAACAAATTTTCAAAAACCATGCATATGTAAACACTAATATTTTGACTACCAATGATAAACCTAGTTTAAAAGCACTACTGCCGTATCACTTGCGATCTTTGTAGATAAAATCTTGAACAACAATGAAACTGTTTGGTCAAGGCATGTAAATCTAAAAACACTGTAAACCACTAGCTGCTTCTGCCCTACTTAACTCGGACTGCATACCACTGCGAAGCGTTACACAAATAAGTCATAATTTCATGTATGAAATGATAAATAAAGCATGGCCATGGGCGGAAATGAAAATCATTCATTTAGGTATGTACTATATACACGAATTTTTGGCATCAACCACGTTTTACATTTTCAGAGCGAAAAAGTTGTAAAATTAACTTTTTTCGCTAACACGGGATTTTGAAGTTTCATTAAATTCAGAGTTTAGTTGTGTACAAGCTTACAAATCATGGCAAACAATCATTTACTAAATAAATTATAGCACGTCAACTACTCATTCATTCAGTGACGATTGTTTAATTTTCAACGAGATTCTAGTACAATGGGTGCTGAACAAAGCCTACAACAGCTAACGTGAGCCAGATTAATTTTTTAATTTGTTCTGAAGAAATACTAAAATTATCATTGGTCATACAAATTTTAATTTGCTTCATACAGAAATCCCCCAGACTTTCATCAGGACTTTATAAGCTTTTTTGTCAACGGAAAAGAATACAACGGTATTTACTTCACGGTCAACGGCTTATTGTACATATTTTTTGGAGTATAGCATTTTATTCTGGGTTTCATTTTTACATAGTGAAAACTAATGGCTGTGATCCGGAAATTGGTCCCCAGTATCTTCTGGTGGATTATCTAAGAGACAAAATCGGTCTTACGGGCACCAAGTACATGTGCAGAGAAGGTATTTCATATTATTAAAAGTATCCAAATGTATTAAGTCTTCAAAAAATAAATATGCAAACATAAACATAGGCGGATGTGGAGCATGTTGTGTTGTTATCCAATCGACACACCCAGTGACAGGTCAAACAGTTCTTCGATCAGCCAATTCGGTAATTAAAACATCTTGAAAAATGAAGTCACTTCCTTTATGCAAACCTACTAACGTTTCATCTTTGTGCATCTTCATAAAGTGTCTAATGCCACTCTTTGCATGCGATGGCCTTGACATTATGACCATAGAACATCTTGGTGATCGCAAAAGGGGATACAACGTTATCCAGGACAGACTGGTAAAATTTGGTGGAACACAGGTACATATTAAAATGTAATGTGCAAAGCTAACTTATCACAAATTAACCATTTTGAGTTCTATTTACTTTTTCAGTGTGGCTTTTGCACTCCTGGGTTTATCATGAATATGTACAGGTATGTGCCAAACACCTTTCCAAGTTATATTGTATGTTACTATATAGTCATCACATATTGTGAAGTCGGTTTATACGTATTCTAGTATTGCGCAAAATAACCCGCGTTTCACCGGAGGAGAAGTGGAGTATTCCTTTGATGGAAACATTTGTCGTTGTACAGGGTACAGGCCTATTATTGATGCGTTTAAATCGCTTGCTGTGAATCCCCCAGAGGAACTAAAG
The DNA here is from genome assembly GCA_029691765.1 of Entomobrya proxima. NCBI lineage: Eukaryota > Metazoa > Arthropoda > Collembola > Entomobryomorpha > Entomobryidae > Entomobrya > Entomobrya proxima. The sequence goes on from CM056171.1 coordinate 24,411,453, forward strand.
CGAAAATGCCAAGATATCGAAGTTAGTCAGCATGAAGTGATATATTGTCATCTTATCTGTATTGCCACCTATCATGACAATTTTCAATATTTCATTTTAGGACTGTCATAAATGTCCTGTAAAGTCAGTCATTGAGGAGGAAATATTCGAAGGGCCCAACATGGAAATATTGCGCATATCTAGAAACTTACATCTAAATACCACAAGCGAAGAACAGTGGTTCAAAGTAACAAATATGCAAGCACTTTTTGAAATCTTGCAGAAGCTAGCATACTCACAGACGAGATACAGGCTCGTGGCTGGAAACACGGGAACTGGTGACCTTTAATATTTTTACTTTCGTTTAAATGGTTTAAATTAGTGTTTGTCTAATCTGCTAACATGTTCAAATGTTGTAGGTGTTTTCAAAAATGACGGTCCTTATCAAGTATTTGTAGAAATCAACGACATACCAGAGCTCCATCAATCATCTTTGAATGAATTTGGATTAGTTCTCGGTGGTGCAACAACACTGACTGGGGCTATTGACCATTTCCGGTCACTCAAAGGTATGGAAGGATTCCTCTATGCTGGCGAGTTTTACAAACACTTTAGAAGAATTGCCAATCTTCCCGTGCGAAATGTAAGGCAACATTATTATTCATATGAAATTGAATCCGATTTGGCACGATTTGCAAATACGGCTGAATCTTTCTGTAATGCTTAGCTTGGAACGTTAGCCGGTAATTTAATGCTCAAACACGCCCACCACGAGTTCCCTTCTGATATTTTTACCCTCTTTGAGTCTATCGGTGCAACATTAAAAATCGGTAATTGAAATAAACATTATCAGTGCATTCCATTGAGCTAAATTCTGAATAATATATCATTTTAAGGCGCATCTTCAACAATGCATAAGGAATACACACTTCTTCAGTTCCTGGAACTGGACATGAACGGAAAAGTTATCATTTCAATACATTTGCCAGCCTATAAAGATGAAAATTATTTTTATCGAAGTTTCAAGGTCATTTGGGGCTACTTGAGAAAATCTTTGCCATTATGCAAGTGCATGTTGAAAAACAAATAAAATGTTTTATGTCGTTGTTGTTGAATGCAGATTGGCAAGCGCTACCAGAACACAGAAGCGTACGTCAACGCTGGTTTTCTTTTCAACATTGACACTCACAACAATTTCGTCGTGACGCAGAAACCGGCAATGTGTTTCGGGGGAATAAACCCTGAATTTGTAATTTGCACAGTTTTAATGAATAATGCATATCAAGTTGAGTTCTATAACATGTACAATGTATGTGAAATATACAGAAATTGCATCTGTTAAATTGAAAGGTTCATGCTAAGTCTACTGAGGAGTATTTGTCAGGAAAACCGATCGACACATCTACTTTGCAAGGTGCTTTATCAATTCTAAGAAAGGAGGCTGTCCCTAACTTTACTCCAGAAAGTGGATCTGAAGAATATAGGCTTAACTTGGCCCAAGCCTATCTCTATAAAGTACGAATATAACAAACTTCATCTACAATATTTTGCATTATTGATCAGAATAACTGATGATTTTTATTTCATTTAAATAAAGTTCTTATTGGGTGTACGAGGAAAAACGGTTCATCCCAAATTGGAATCCGGAGGGGATGATGTAGTACGAGGACTAAACACGGGCAATCAGATATTCGATACAGACAAGTCAAAGTGGCCATTGTATCAACCCGTCCCAAAATTGGAATCATTTCCACAAGCCTCTGGTAGAAAGCAAAATAATAAAATATGCAATTTGATGATATGGTTGTGACAAGTTCACCAGTTAATGATTGGTATATATTGTTAAAGGGGAAGCTGAATACATTAACGATATTCGTACTGAACATGGCGAACTCTTTGGCGTTTTTGTAATCACAACCGTGGCAAATGGAAATATCAAGTCTATTGATGCATCACAAGCACTTGTAACCCAAAAGCAAAGAAAGCATTACATTTTTATTGCAAAACTTATGATGCATGATATGATTCTACAATTTTAGATGATTCCTGACGTGGTTGCGTTTATCACTGCCAGAGACGTTCCAGGGGAAAATAACTACACACCATTGTTTAATCATGTAGAAGAGGTAAAATGGAGCAGATTCTGTTCTTTGGATTGATTACCTGTTTCTAAAACATCTTATCTTTATCTATTTTAGATTTTTGTATCCCAACGAATACGATACGCAGGTCAACCAGTCGGTTTATTGGTTGCTCGTAATAAGTATACAGCATTTCAAGCACGATCTAGAGTAATTGTCACATACGAAAATTCCCAAAAACCCGTGGTGGACGTACATGATGCGGTTAAAAACAAAGTTTTCTGTAAAGATGTTCATAATGATGATGGCGACATAAACTTAGCAATGCCATGCAGGGGGTTTGACGCTGAAACCACAAGAAAGTTACTGCTAAACCTGAAGAAAGCAATGCCACCTCAGGAAACTGTGACTCAAAATAAAAACACTCAAGACGAATTGTTGAGTCTGAAGGGAAAATTTTACTCAGGCATGTTAAATTCCAACTTGAAAACTCGTAAAAGCTTTTCACGTTTTACACAAGAGCAGATCTTTAAAAAATTTCCGTAAATGAATTTACTTAGATCGTCAATACCATTTTCATATGGAGACCCAAGTTTGCATTTGTGTGCCTCGAGAAAACGGAATGGACGTTTATTCATCAACGCAGCATATGAATGCGACGCAAGCTGCCGTTTCTACAGCCCTTAATGTTCCTTGCAACAAGTTCGTCATATTACTTAATTAATTATCAATCATATACAGTTGCTCTCTCTTGCGCACTTTAATAATTGTTTGACTATGTTGTCTTTGTTTAATTAGCATAAACATACATGTGCGAAGGCTCGGTGGAGGTAATTGCATTTTGTTTAAATATTTATTCAGATTGATTATTATAAAAAAGCTATATTACTTGTACATTACACGTCCTGCTCTATTATTACAGGATTCGGGGCCAAGGTAGAATAATCAAGGAATTTGCGGATTAATGAATGAATTTATAATATTTTTTTCAAAACTGATTTTAGATTTCAAAGTCTTCACTGATTGCAGCAGCCTGTGCTGTTGCATCACACGTAACTAATAAACCTGTGCGCATAGCTCTGGACTTGGAAACAAATATGCATATGATAGGAAAGCGTCTTCCGTACCTAACGAAATACGAGGTAATCTACATGGTCTTATCGACATTTCCTTTTACTTAACTTTTACAAATAACGAATAACATCTTAGGCAGAGGTAGATGCGACAGGAAAAATACATAAGCTAAATGCGGATATTTATTGTGACCCAGGCTCGATTGGTAAATATAATTCAAGCACAAATCCAAAATATGTAATGCACATCAAATCAACATTTTCCCTTTCAATTTTTACAGCAAATGAGCCAACTTCTTTATTTGCCATGTTATGTGCACAAAGGTTAGCAAAAATGAAGTATTGCACATTTGCACAAACGCATTACAACATGTTGTTTAAATAAATGCTCATGATAATCTTGCAGTTGTTATCGAGCGGACGGATGGAGTATTAATCCTGGAGTTGTGCAGACAGAAACTGCTCCTAACACCTATTGTCGTGCACCAGGTCATAATAGTACATGCATAATATGGTTTTACCTAGTTTCTTGTGTAAATTTTATTAATTCCATTGCATGCGTCCCATTCTCAGGCAGTTCGCAAGGCATAGCGGCAATAGAGACAATCATGGAACATATTGCTTTTACGGTTAAAAGAGATCCATGGGAAGTACGTCACGTTAATTTTATCCATAAAGGTGATGCGTTCATTGGAGTTCCGAATGCCAAATTAACCACAGACAACTTTATTCCACAAATGATGAAGGAGTTGTTGGAATCTTCTGATTATTTAAAACGCAAGCAATACGTTGAAACATTCAATCAAGTAAAGCTAATTCTTGATAAACTTACCTTTACAAAGACTGATGACTGATCTATTGATGTCGGTTGACACACTGTTGATCATTGTTTAAATATTGTAAAGCATAATAGATGGAGAAAGCGAGGGATTTCAATGATACCGCAACGCTATCCAAATTCATACCCTGAATTTCGGCTTCCAACATTTATTTCCGTTTATCATGTCGATGGTTCAGTAAATGTTTCTCACGGGGGAATAGAAATGGGTCAAGGAATCAATACAAAGGTAAAATGTTAAGTGCCCAAGAAATGGTGCGTCTAAATTCGTCATTTCAACACTTCATTTACTCTATGATTTGCTTAAAAAATTAGGTAGCTCAGGTTGTAGCTCATACGCTGCAAATTCCTCTGGAAATGGTTAGGGTACAACCAACAAATACCATCATATCACCCAACACGGCCATTTCGGGAGCGTCGGTGACAAGTGAGCTTGTATGCAGTGTAAGTAAATTGTCATGAAATTAGAATCGGTATTGGCATCAAGAGTTTTAAGTTTTTAAACTTTATCATTTATTTGGAACTCTGTAATTTGAAGTCTGCTCGTCGTGCATGTGAACAACTCCTTGCCAGACTCGAACCAATTCGAAGAGGATTGCAGAATCCCACATGGGGACAGCTTATTACTGCTGCAAACAATAGTGATGTACTCTTGACCTCACAGTTTCAGTAAGATGTGGTTGCAACAACAATAACCTTTTGCAATTCAATGTACTGATCTACAATGTTAAATGCTTTTAGAGAAAGGCAAGGAGATTTGATTTCTTATGATGTTTGGGGAGTCACTGCTATTGAAGTAGAGGTTGACGTTCTGACTGGTGATTATAAGGTTAGCTTGTAACCAGTGTATTTGGAGAACGCGATTTCATTTATTCAAAACCTAATTTTTCCGTACTTGTAGATAATTCGTGTGGATATTCTAGAAGATGCGGGACAAAGTTTAAGCCCATTGGTTGACATTGGCCAAGTTGAAGGGTCATTTGTTTTTGGATTAAGCTGGTGGTTGACGGAACAACTTGTGTATGATACCAGTAATGGAGCTTTGCTTACAGATAATACTTGGGTAGCTGAAAATATTTTCCAATGCTTTCTCATTAATATTAATTAAAATGACATTCACTATAAATCATGTTATAGCTTTACAAACCCATGCTTCCTGCCGATATTCCTGAAGATTTTCGTGTTACCTTACTTCGAAATGCTCCAAATCCTTACGGGGTGTTGTCTTCAAAAGGTAAAATTTTAATGGCTAATAAAGTGGTGAAATTGAATGCTGATTTTAGAGTAATTTTTGTAAACAGCAACGGGTGAACCACCTTTGAATATGAGCGTATCGGTTATCTTTGCCCTTCGAAATGCAATAGACTCCGCAAGAAGGGATGCTGGTAACTATGCTTGGTATCAAATGGGTAAGGTGGCAATTACAAAAATATGACTGCTGAATTGCATGTCTTTACTTTGTATGACTCCATTTAATCATTCATGCAAAAATTTTAGATGGTCCAGTTACTCGGGAGGTTATTATGAAACTTGCATTAACATCACCAGATCAGTTTTCATTTTGAATTTAATGTATGATCATTCATTATTTATTCATGTTCTAATAAATTAAACCAACTAATAACTATCAGCAATACAACAATAATGCTCAAATGCGCCATAAATTATTCCAACTGCAAACGTTTTTTTCTATACACTATTTTGTGCATTGTATTTGTACTTAATTTACCCTTTGGGATTTCTTGTATTTACTTCAAGAATAACTTATAAATACAACTTGCAGATAATGTGGATGCAAATTTTTAATTTTAAACCGTATTTGTACAATACCAAGTGCTAGAACTTTGAACTTCCTTTCCTAGCTGAAAGGAAAAGCTAACGAATCATTTATTTAAAAATTCTGCAAGTGCAAATAATCATACTACAAGTAGTATATAGATCAATATTATGAAAAGGGAAACAGAGCTTTTTGTTTTTCTCCATTTCGTCAGCTCAGAATCTTTCCCTGCTTGCATTAGGCTTTACTTTTACTCTTGTCAGGTACATGCACTTAGTGAAATTCTCAACAAGAAACCATAAAATATAAAACGATTAATGTTGAAACGCTCAACGTTTGAATGAATTAATAATTAGACAACAATTAATTTTAGTGTGATGAAAGACAGTAAAATGGTTAGAGCATTGATACCTATAAACAGCTATCAATTTTCTGGGTTATATAAACTCTGGTTTTTGTTTTTGTAAATAGTAAAAGTAAGAATAATATTATATTATGATAATGGTAGAATTGAGCACAGGTTTCTTCAAGGCATATGAAAGTGAGCAACTTGAATTCTTTGGTAACATTTGGTGGCATAAAAACACTTAAAAATATAATTATGCCGTTTCATTTAAAGGCATACGTGTAATATGTTTGTGCATTAACTTATTATGTTAATCCGACAAGCAGTACTGCTATTATAACTTGTTAGTTACTGTCCTATTCTTGCTCTTCAACAATCGCATTTTCCGCTTCCTCGCCTCGGGCAGGAACTTCTAGCATAATTTCTCCGCGAGTATTTTCCATGAAATCAATTTCATCATAATTTGGTGGAACTGTAAAAGACCAAACAAAGCACTTCCAATCGTAAGATTGCTTGTTTATAATTTTTCAGAATGCTCTATGCAAACGTTTATTTTATTTACGTGTTTCTACAGAAGGAATGCGCGACCCCAATTGAGAATAGGCTGGGGGTAGACTGTATGTACTTGTTGCTGAATTAATTGATTCAACAGAATTTGTCGAAGATGCTGATCCCGCTCTTATTAGCCCTCTAAATGGAACGTCTAGTCCATTTGCATTGTGCCTTAAAACTTGAACAGGATCTCTGGTTGTTCCAATGTAAACTGGAGCTTCTCCTTTCATTGTACCGTAGCTCGGAATTTTTACTTTATACTGTAAAAATGCAAAAATGGGTACTTGTTAATAAGCAATTCACTTTTACATTTTTGCATTATGGCCACGACCAAGATACCTGAAGACAATACGTGACATTGTACATGATGTGAGTGCTAAAGGTTGGTTCTGCAGTTTCTGGAACTTCCATCACATCTATCCAAGTCAACTCGGGTTGACATTCAAAATCATCTCTTTCCTTCTTTGCCAAAATGGCAAACTTCTTTTTTACGGAATCTCTTCTTCCGCTTGCATCAAATTTTAATTGCTGTACAAGTTCTATTGATACTTGAAGTTCCATGCATTTGGTATTTTTTGCGTAAAAAGTAAATGGAATGTTCTCTCCCGGTAGACAACCCGGTATGTCAACAGTAAACACTGTCTCAACCACTTTCTTTCTAGAGAATGTGGACTTTCTGTAAAAGTTTTCAACGGTGACGGGTGTCACTGCGGCCACATTGTTAAGTAAGTTGTAATGCCCATTGAATCGCATGGGTTTTTCTGCAACTTCTACAACACAATCGTTACGAGCCTTCATATATACCACCAAACGATACTCCAGACTTCCTAAAGAGTTCTTGAAAGGGGCTGGCAAGTTTTCTGCAGGGATTTCAATCTGAAACGGATACGTCACAGACCCAGCGTATATTACATAATCCGTATTACCTAATGATAAAAAACGTTAGCATTGCTTTTAGAATCATGCATTTTGTAGTAGTTATACCTATGCATGTCTCTTTTGTATTTATGTTTGCATTCTCTTACTAGATTCGTGCAAAATAATTTGGGATACAGGAGACTTCTGGAAACCACCTTTTTCCAATAGAAGACATTTGGTATTCGATACCAGGCAGTTTCGGCCTTGATGAAAGGAGGTGCGGTTATCGATTTTCGTTGTGTATCGCAATATACTCATGCCTTCAAGCTGAATTAGAAGTTCTGAAAAACAGAAAACAGACAGTATAAGACAACAATCACTGCACATGTTATATAAATAAACATGAACTGTTGATCTTGCCACATGTTATCTTATCTGTTATGTCTGTAAAATTTTAAGACAATTTAAGACAACCTTTATGCTGTATAGGGAATCTTGTTTCAATATCGATTTTTCCAGATATCCTTTTAAATGGTCTTATAACATCACTGTCAACTATTATCCTAGCTTTAAACTTCGATCCAAATTGTTCTATCTTTCCTGGTCTAGAGAACTTGAATCTTATTGCACCGTGAAGACTGGCAGCCATAGCCATGATTGTTCCTACCTACTACTTCCGACAGTTAGTCTTTTCGGGTCACATATTACTATGTACAGATAACTTTCAAGCGTTTCAGAAATTCAGAAAAGCGTGACTACATTTGATTTCAAGAGCATTCAACAGCTACTAACTACTGATAATGAGTTCTGAACTACAACTTGTCTAAAGTGACTAAAGTCTACAATCTATTTTATACTAGACTATGCAGTTAATTCATGACTACAATGACTAACAGCACTACTCTTTCCCTTTCTTTCTTTTCTTCATTCTTGCTGACCATGCTGACGCATTACGTGCAATGACTTGATGAACGAAAGAATGTGGTGAAATCATCAGGTATTTTTTCCTTCTGTGTAGAAAGGAGGACAAATCCATACAAAACAATGTATTGATCCAACGAGAAAGCGGAGAAAATCAACCAAAATGAAAGCATCATCGGTCTGTGTAAAACGAATTAGCTATCTAGGAATATGCTTTTGCCATATATCAAAAGGAGCTTACCGATTACCGATAAGGCATGATATCACATAGTGCAGGCAAACAAAAAGCACGCCATAATAGCATTTATTCTGTATCACATATCAAACTAAATCATTCTATCATTCGATCGAGCTAAATTCTGAATAATATATCATTTTAAGGCTCATCTTCAACAATGCATAAGGAATACACACTTCTTGAGTTCCTGGAACTGGATATAAACGGAAAAGTTATCATTTCAATACATTTGCCAGCCTATAAAGATGAAAAATATTTTTATCGAAGTTTCAAGGTGATTTGGGGCTACTTGAGAAAATCTTTGCCATCATGCAAGTGCATGTTGAAAAACAAATTAAATATTTTATGTCGTTATTGTTGAATGCAGATTGGCAAGCGCTACCAGAATATAGAAGGCAACGGGTGAAGCATCTTTGAATATGAGCGTATCGGTTATTTTTGCCCTTCGAAATGCAATAGACTACGCAAGAATGGATGCTGGTAACTATGATTGGTATCAAATGGGTGAATTGGCAGTTTTCATTTTGAACTTAATGTATGATCATTCATTGTTTATTCATGTTTTAATAAATTAAACGCTACCAACTAATAACTATCAACTAGTACAACAATACAACAATAATACTCAAATGCGCAATAAATTATTCCAACTCCAAATGTTTTTTCTATACACTATCTTGTGCATTGTATTTGTACTTAATTTACCCTCGGGATTTGCTGCACTTACTTCAAGAATAACTTATAAATCTAGCAGATAACACACGGTAACCTACAAAGCATCTACTAATCCAGGAAGACCCTCCTAGAAAAAGATTGTCATTATTACGGCAGCGATAGTTTTGTAAATATTGGGATGCTACACTAAGCGCATTTAGATTGCACCTCAGCTTCCTCCTCTATTATCACAGTGTCTTGCCGTGCGATGGGTGAACACAAATTTGGAACATGGGATGACGCTCCCATTTTAGCGTTTTGTAAGCGTTCTACATCTTCATACGCAGGAGGTACTGATAAAAAATGAAATTTAGTATGAGAGTTTTATTATTTGGCAGGTTTCAACATTTCCGTTTGTACTAACATGTTTCAACAGAAGAAATGCGAGATGATAGCTGTGAGTACGCTGGCGGCAAACTGAGTGTTGTTGCAGTTGAAGCAGAAGATCTGATGGATTGTCCTGTTGAAGCTAATCCTAATCTTCTTAGTGCGCGAATTGGAACACTCAAGAGATGTGCATCACTCATTTCACTCGAGTTACGTGATGTGCCAATGAAAATTGGAGCTTTCCCCTTAACTATTCCATGACCCGAAACTTTTACGGTGAACTGTAAACGAGAAGTGAAAACAATGCATTTTACTCCACTGACTAAAATAAAAAATACCTATGTATTGAAAGTGCATACCTGAATGAAATATGTGACATTGTACATAAAGTGACCAGTGAAGCTAGGCTCCAGATTTGCAGGAACATCTAAACCTTCTTCCCAAGACAACTCTGGTGTAGAATTGCCTTCATTTTTCTCTTTGCATGCGATAATGTAGAACTTGTTAACTCTGGAAGAGCTCTTCTTTTTGTTTGCCTCGTATCGTATCTGCTTATATAGCTCAACTTTTAATTGCAAGCCGATGCCTTGTGGGTTTTTTATTTGTAAAGTATAGGATATAGTTTCTCCTGGAAGATACCCCGAATTGCCAACAGAAAACAGTACTTCTACAAGTTTCTTAGAGGAGAAAAATACAGACTTTTTGCAAAAGCTCTCTATTGATATTGGTTTCATGGATGCAGGATTATGGAACAAGTTATGGTGCCCGCTAGTGAATGCATGAGTTATAACTTTTTCGCCAACTTCTACAAATACCCCGTTTATAGGTTTCATGTAAACTGCCAAGCGATAAATCAGATTTCCAAATGAATTTTTGAAAGGAGCTGGCAGTTGGAGATTGTCAGGGATTTCCATTGTAAATGGAGGATACGTGATTGTTCCGGTATTTAATGTATGATTAACTGAAAAATTCAACATATGATATTTTTTATATTATTTTAGAATTAAAACTTAAATAACTGTAAGAAAATTCGTATTTCTAACCCCAGTCATATAGGTTGCCAGTCAGAACCACATGTCGCACAGGCGATTCCTGATATCCAATTTCTGGCTTGGTGTTCTCCAGAATGGGGTGACGCGCTTCGTGCAGTCTAATTACATCGTCATACATGTGGTGCTCTGTTGCATACTTTAGAGTACATATTGCCTCGAATTGAATGAGAATTCCTGAAACCCATTAAGGATATCAACTTTTTACATTAAGGAAATTCCACTTTAAAAAAATAATAAGTTATGATATAAATAAATGAATTGTTCCACATTTTTACCTTCATGCTTGATGGGGAAGCTAGTCTCGGCAACTATTTTCCCACTAATCTTCCTGAGAGCACAACTATCTAAGATAATGTTAAGTTTAAAGTCAACGCCAAACTGATCGGATTTGCCTACCTTCAAGAAACTGGGTCGGATACTAGCAAACGCATCGTATGAACCCAGACCCGCCCCTATTATAGCCAGAGCAGACATATTATTATATTTCAAATATCTATTTCCTTATCATTTTAGTGACAAACACTGTAAAGTCCATTTAACGATGATACAACAGTTGGTTCTTTGACCTGCTATTAAAGCAACTCTCAGAATGCGAAATGAGGTTGAATGAAAAAGAAACTCCCTAAAAGAAAATCTACGCATCCTATCCAACCAACAGCTTGCTTTGTACTACTTTTTTGTATTATTGTTTGTTGTGATAATAAAGTTTTATATGCCTTTCCAGCAAGCGAGAAGCGTATAAATGTTTCCAAATCATCAGGTACTCTTCTCAGAACGATGCGTTCTCAGAATTGAGAGGGAATCCGGGGCAGTGTATTGATCCGACGGAAATATACGAAGCGACAGCAGGAAAAATGAATGGTGAAAAGAAGATCTCTTCAGCTTCTACCGAAGTGATGAAAGTTGGGGCTCATTGTCCACCAGAACTCATAATATTCATATATATTTGGTATCATAGTACAGAGACAGAGCTATATGTTCAATTCCAGGAGAAAAGGGTAAACGCTTGGAAACATCACATACATCTTCTTTCATGTCTACCAGTAAACCAACTGTAGATTCACACGAAAGAAGAAAGAAAGAGACCGTGAAAGAAAGAAATATCTTATTTTCGTGATGCTTCTTAGAATTTCTCAAAGAAAAGAGGTACTACAGGTGTAAGTATATGGCATTACACAAATTTAAGAATATAAGCATTTTATTATGTGCTATATGCGTAGCATAAAACATTTCTATGTATCTAGTTCATGAAAATTTCATCAAAATGCTTCATTTAATACGCGTTTCTTACTACATTTGATACATATACTCTACCTTTACTTTTTCACTCACGTCATTCATGCATGGATTTCTCATTTTATCTTATTTTGTAGAATGTACAGAGTCTGTTATCCGATTTTTTAGATCTCGTAGTACCGAAAACTAATGCTGATACTCTTGCAAACTTGGATTGCAATGAATCGATATGCTAGATTCACAAGTACGTAAGTTGTTAAGTCTTGCATGATCTACAAGATGATCATCACTCGTCGCAACTTGCAATCAGACAAATCAGATTCTGAGAGAACAGACTTCATGTTTTTAACCTTTTTTAATCTTTGACTTAAATGCGTTCTGGCTGAAAAAGTATTTCTATCGTTTGCTAACTAGTAACTTTGATTTTGGCACATGCATTAACGAAGTCCATATTTGTTGGGGTTTCCCTCCTGATTTTATTACATGTAAATGAACAAGCTCGAGATGTTGATAATATATGTATTATCGTATCGTGGCTTCAATATTACTTGGAAAAAAGAATTTTCATGTGTTACTATTTCGAGATTTTGAAGATGATGCATGACTAAAATGTATTGTAGTTTTATCGCTCACTTATTATCACGAAACCATGAAAAAGCTTTGTATTATGGTTTTGACGAGCAATAAACCTTTTGAACACTGCTAGCAATAATATAGTCAGTTGGGAAATTTTTGGTTGAAAAAATTCCGACATGGGTGCCGAGGAAAGTCGTCATTGTCACTTTGATAATCAGATTGACATTAAAAATGCAACAGATAAGTTTGCAACGTGAGAAAATATAATTTCCGTTATGGTACACCTTGCTGCACATAAAGGTCTGACTCAATTCATTAAGAAAATACATTGTTTTTCCAGAAATCCAGACTTTCGGCGAGACAATTTGAGTTTTTTCGTAAACGGACGGGAGTATACAGGTAGCAATATAGTCTAAAGCTAAAGTTTTTCTTGCCTGTTTCCTGTATACTCAAATAACATTTAAAGGTGCAACATTTGGCTGAACTAATTATATTTGTTAGTTCGTACAAATGGATGCGATCCCGATATTGGGCCTAATTACATGCTGGTAGACTACTTAAGGGACAAGTTGGGGTTGACTGGCACAAAATATATGTGCCGTGCTGGTGGATGCGGCGCTTGCATAGTAAAGTTTCATCATTCAAAATACCTTTTGACTAATAATTTCACAACCATTGCAATATTAAATTCTTCATTTTAAAAGGTCTCCGTCAAGTCAACTGATCGTCAAACTGGGGAAGAGGTTATTGGTTCCGTCAACTCGGTAAGAATTTTTTCGACCTTAATATTACCACTATATTGCTTGCCACCTTTTGTCCTGTTACAACTGTGTTCCTTTTCATTATAAATTCCAGTGCTTGCTTCCTGTGTTTGCATGCGACGCTTTAGAAATAACAACCATAGAAGGGCTGGGTAATCGCAAAGAAGGTTATACTCAAATCCAAGATAGTTTAGTAAAGTTCGGGGGTACCCAATGCGGATTTTGCACTCCGGGTTTTGTAATGAACATGCATAGCGTTGCACTGACAAACCCTAAATTTACTCAAGCGGATGTAGAGTATTCATTCGATGGAAATATCTGCAGATGTACAGGATATCGACCCATCATGGATGCGTTTAAAGCACTTTCTAGTGATCCCCCAGAGGAATTGAAACGAAAGTGCATAGACATAGAGGTAAAAAGCAGTAGCTCAACGAAAATTGCTTAGGCGGAGAAAGTTAATCTTATTTTGTCTTGCAGGATTTGACTCCTTGTTCACTAAAGAAAAGCTTGGGTAAGAGAAATGGTCTGAGTGAAAGCATGGAAATTGTCTGTAATCCAAGACCTCTTTACTTACGGTCGTCGTACGGAGAGCATTGGTTTAAAGTGACCACATTAAAAAACTTGTTCGAAACAATGCAGAGATTTACAGAATCTCGAGTACCGTATAAGCTGGTAGCGGGAAACACCGGAACGGGTACTTTCTCCAACAGAAAAGATTATGCTACGTTTCTCCGAGATATGAAAATAAGACTTGCCCTTTGATATTAACCAAACTGTAATATTTTATGCCAAAGGTATCTTCAAAAATGATGTTCCATACCAGGGATTTATTGAAATCAACGACATACCCGAGCTGAAACAAGTATCAACTGATCATAATGAGATTTTGCTGGGGGGAAATGTTACATTAACCACAGCCATTGATGTATTCGATAAAGCGTCTAAATTAGAAGGATTTGTATATGCCAGCGAGTTTTTCAAGCATTTTAGGAGGGTTGCGTGTCTATCAATACGAAATGTACATTTTTGGACAAAATATTGAGAAGTTAATTTAAGTTAAGAAATTTCATAGTTTAATTTATTTCTAGAGAGCGACCTTAGCAGGAAATTGCATGCTGAAATACATGCACAGAGAATTTTGCTCTGATATATTTGTACTATTTGAAGCCGTAGGAGCCCAACTTAAAATTGGCAAGACTTTTATCCAAAAAACAAAGGATAATATTATATTTCCAAGTATTTTAAAGGTTAAATATAGTTTTCAATGTTTATAGGATCGTCAATGACGTTATATGAAAAGTATAGTTTTACTGAATTTCTAAAACTTGACATGGCTGGCAAAGTAATTGTATCCATTCATTTGCCCGCCTACAATGATAACTACATCTTCAGAAGCTTTAAAGTATGGTCAAAATTTATATATGAAGTTCGTGAACGAAAATGCATAATTAAGATAATTTCAAATACCTAGGTTGGGAAACGTTATCAAAATGCGTCAGCTTACGTAAATGCAGCTTTCCTTTTTGACTTTGATCCAAAAAGTTTGACTGTGCTTAGTCGCCCAAGAATTTGCTTTGGTGGAATCCACCCCAATTTTGTAAGTTGTCACAACGGATTTCCTGCATATCTTTCCATAACATGTTTACGTGATAAATACAATTAAATATTCAGCTCAGAACTGTCGTTTTATTGATGAAGGTTCGTGCTTTACAAACAGAGGAATATTTGGAAGGAAAGCGAATGAATTCAGTAACTTTACAAAAGGCCATGAAATACTTGGAGCACGAGGCAGTACCTGACATTACACCTCAGACTGCAAGCCCTGCTTACCGTATTGGTCTTGCTCAGTCTTTTCTTTACAAGGTAAAATGACAAATAAATGCAATTTTACTTACATAAAAGTTTGATTTCACCAAATAATTCTTCAAATCGTATGAAAGTTTCTTATACAAATCGTCGGAAACGTAGTAGTTCCAAGATTGCGTTCTGGAGGATATGAAATTAAACGATCCCTGAACAAAGGATATCAAGATTTTGATACTGATAGATCAAAGTGGCCGTTGAACCAGCCGATCCCAAAAATTGAATCATATCAGCAAGCGTCAGGTATGTGTATTCTTGTTACTATTCGAATGCTATGATGATTCAATTTCATGAAAATCATTTTATAGGGGAAGCGCAGTACATTAATGACATTCACACACACTTGAAGGAATTGCATGGAGCTTTTGTTGTCACTTCAATTGGAAATGCTTCTATAAAATTTGTTGATCCAACAGACGCATTGGTAATTTACTAAATACCTAATTAATATTGTATTCTAAAAAGCGTAGTTTTCAAGAAAAATAAAATATTATCATGCAATAATTAGAGCGTTCCTGGTGTTGTTGGTTTCTATACGGCAAAGGACATTCCTGGTATCAACAATTTTGGTTTTTTACTTCGGGAACCTGAGGAGGTTTACTTAACACATTCGAAAATGTTTCAAAACAAATCTTCTTGACATTTACAATGAATTGATAGATATTATATCAAGTGCTTTTTCTTAAAGGTTTTTGTCACGAGCTCGGTGAAATATTCTGGACAATCAGTTGGCTTACTGGTAGCTCGTTCCAGACAAATTGCACTGGATGCCAGAAGCAAAGTGAAAGTAGAATACCATGACATAAAGCCTCCTGTAGTAGGAATTGCTCAAGCTGTCAAAAATCTACCCAAAGATTGCAGTTCAATCGAAGAAATTGAAAAGTTGGACATTTCATTCCCAAGTCAAAGCTTTGACAAGAACTTGGCTACGGAAATTGTAGAGTCCGTCAAAATCAAAACCAATTTGGAGACGGGCGACCAAACTTCTACGGAAGTTAATCATGGAAAAAAGTTCTATTATAAGCTAAAAGGGCAATTACAAATCTGCCCACAATACCATCACCATATGGAAACTCAAACAACCATTTGCATTCCAAAAGAAGATGGAATGGACATTTGGTCATCTACTCAGAGTATGGAAGTGGTACAAGCTACAGTTGCTTCAGTGCTTAATGTTCCAAATAATTCCTTGTCATTGAGGGTCAAAACGTTAGGGGGCGGGTTTGGAGCTAAATCAACTAGGGCTGCACTTGTTGCCTCGGCATGTGCCGTAGCTGCTTATCATACTAATCAACCAGTTCGAGTTGTACTAGATCTGGAAACCAACATGCAAATGATTGGAAAACGACTTCCATATTTAATCAAATACAAGGTAAAAACTAATTGACTTAAATTGATAATTGCATCCGTCATGTTAAGATTACGTCATCAACTTACCTACCCATATAAATCAAAAGGTCGTGGTTAACCGAACCGGGAAGATCGTTAAACTTAATTCTAAAATTTACTGTGACGCCGGTGCTACGGCTAATGAACCGACAAGTTTATTTGCAATGGTTTGTTCACAAAGGTAAGCCAAAGAATATCTGACAATACTATTTATTGCAAAAAGCTGATATTGGTGTTCGTTTTTCGTTTCTTGATTTTCAAGTTGCTATCGGGCTAAGAACTGGAAAGTGTTTCCAGACGTTGTTACAACCAATACTGCTACAAACACGTTCTGTAGAGCTTCAGGCTAGTATTGACAATTTAATATAACAGGTCATGTTTGTGTAAATGTAATAGAAATTTGTAATACAGGAAGCTCGCAGGGAGTAGCCATTATTGAAACGATAATGGAGCATATTGCTCATGTGACAAATCAAGACCCCATGCATGTGAGAGAAATCAATTTCATTCATAAAGGAGACCCATTAATAGGTGTTCCAAAAACCAAGTAGCAACCATAACATACAAATTCAAAAAACCAATTACCAAATTATTCAAACCAACTTTTTATGGTAGCCGTTATCCGTTTCTCAACTCTCCACAGATTAGTGCTGGACAACCCATTACCTAGAATGATAGCAGAACTTAAATATAGTTGTGACTATGATGCGAGGAAGGATTTCATAAATGATTACAACAATGCATGCCTTTAAAACTATTAGCTTGTTTGTAATTAGCAATTGAATTCAAATTAGCAGAACTGCTTTTTTTATTTTTAGAGTAATCGATGGATGAAACGTGGAATGTCTATTGTCCCTCAACGTTATCCTAATTATTATTGGGACTTTCGATTTCCCACATTTGTATCTGTACATCATATCGACGGTTCTGTAAATGTGACACACGGTGGTATTGAAATGGGTCAAGGAATCAACACCAAGGTTGTTGCTTAACCAAGCATACGCATTCTTATACAATAATATCCCATTTCATGGAATATTTCATTTGCCCATTAGGTAGCACAAGTCGTTGCATATACACTTCAGATTCCTTTGGAGAAAGTGCGGATACAGCCAACTGACAATATAATTTCACCCAACACATCAATTAGTGGTGGCTCTGTTGCAAGTGAACTGGTTTGCAGCGTAAGTTGTTACAATAAACTCAGAGCATTCGGTAGTCGAGTTTTGCGCACCATATTATTCTTTTTAAACAGTCTGCTCGAAAGGCTTGCCTTGAACTTCTGGAGAGACTTGCTCCTGTTCGAAAAGAGCTAGGGAATCCCACTTGGGAAGTACTGATAGCTGCGGCAAATGCAAAAGATGTTCTTCTTACCACTCAAACCCAGTATGAAAAACAATGTACTTTTTATCAAGAAACTTTCTTGCCATTTTGCATACCTACCTTTTTGTAAACTTGCAGGGAAGCTAATGGGGATGTGACCTCATACGATATTTGGGGAGTAGCGTGTACTGAAGTTGAGGTAGATGTACTTACGGGGGACTATAAAATTGTTCGTACAGATATAATAGAGGATGTCGGGGAGAGCATAAACCCTTTGGTTGACATTGGTCAAATTGAAGGTGCCTTTGTGTATGGTTTGGGGTGGTGGTTGACGGAAGAATTAATTTATGATGAATCAACAGGAGCATTGCTTACTGATAATACATGGGTATGAAATTCAGAGCTTCAAAGTTTGAAATTTAAAAGCACGCTTAAATAACTTGTCATTGTATGTAGACTTATAAGCCTATGATGCCAGCGGACATTCCCGAAGATTTCAGGGTGACCATTCTTAAAAATGCACCTAACCCCTTTGGCGTGTTATCATCTAAAGGTAACTTGTTAAAGTTTCCTTTATAAATTTTCAAAATATGAATTTCAGTAGTTAATTGAGTTTTTACTTTTTACAATTCGTTTATCAAGCCACTGATGAACCTCCATTGAATTTGAGTGTGGCGGCTGTATTTGCCCTTCGACAGGCAATAGATTCAGCCAGGCGAGACAGTGGAAACTATGATTGGTATCAAATGGGTACGTCATTACATATGTATCATCAATTGCATCGTAATTGAAAAATTTTCCATATTTTTATTGCCATATGCATAATTAGCAATCATTCAAATTTACTTGATTACAGATGGACCACTAACAAGGGAAAAGGTTAGGCAACTTTCACTAACATCAGCATCACAGTTTACATTCAAGTAGAATTATCGGTCTTCTTGATTAAATACATAAATTATAACTGCAATAAAAATTATAATTTATCAAAGCAAACAATCGTTTTTAGCTTTATTATTATTATGTATTTTATTCATCTTTACGAAAATGCAATTACATTGCTTTACACTATAATGACTATAAAGCAATCTATTGAAAACCAGCATTCTTTTTAAAACTAAATTCAACTCTAAAAATAGCATGGTTTGCCAAAAACCAGTTCAGATCCATGTTCAAGAAATGGTACCTGATACATAATAATTACACTGATGTATTATCATTTGTTCGATAAGAAGGGCAAGTACTTGTGCTTGTCTGTGATAAAATCATAAGCGTGCATGTATTCATTGGACCATGACATAGTAATGTTCAAACTTCTAACTACTAGTTTGACCAAAACGAATTATACTGGTTTTAAATTTGAAAACCAGAGTTGAATGAAAAAATCAATGACCCCTAGTCTCCTTTAATTAAGAATATTTTAAGCACGTACTTAAATATTACTACGCTGTAAGTAGCGTACTTTGTAGGTGTGAATACAAAATGCATTAGCTTTGATAACCACTCCCCTCCCGTATTTCAATGTAGTTCGACAATGAACTGCACGGTTGAATTCATGCAATAAAGCAAGGGTGCACCACTGTGGTTCCCATCCATCCACTTTTAACAAGTTTGCATTTCAAAGTTGCAACAAAGTGATGACGATACTCTCTTGAAACGTTCTTTACAAATCGAATCTCAACGTATGTTTGGATATCGAATTGCTAAAAAATGGGTGCTGAACAAAGTCAACTGGAACAGCTAGAGTAAGATAGTTTTTAAATACCTAAGCCCTGAAAAGCCTGAGCTTAAACAATGGAATTAAATTATTGTCCTTTGGCAGGAAAGCAAACTTTAGCCAGGATTTTATTTCATTTTTCGTAAATGGAAAAGAATACAATGGTACGAAAAATAGTTCTAAAATTTTTTTAAAATTAAAATACTAAAGAAAAAATTATAAATTTGACAGTAAGAATGGCAAGTCTTTCTTTCTACCATTTTAGTCAAAACCGGTGGATGTGACCCTGAAATTGGGCCGGGGTATCTGTTGGTTGATTACCTGCGGGACAAAATTGGACTTACTGGAACAAAATACATGTGTCGGGAGGGTGGATGTGGCTGTTGTGTTGTAAGAAAAATTGTGTCTTGTACAGAACTTGATATCGTTAAGTCTTTAAATACTATTGACGGACCTATATGTTGACAAACGCTATCAATCTCAGGTAACAATAAGATCAACCCATCCGGCGACTGGTCAACAGAATGTGAGGTCAGCCAACTCGGTGAGATTTTGCATACTCTATAGTTCTGGATTTCATATAATTCACATGTACATGTGTGATGAAAGTATGCACGTTTGTTAGTTAGCTAGTGCAATACATAACTAACATAACGTAATTTATCATGTATTAGTGCTTAATTCCTCTATTTGCCTGTGATGGACTGGAAATAACAACAGTGGAAGGATTAGGAAATCGCCGAATAGGATACAATCCGATCCAGGAACGTCTCACTAAGTTCGGAGGGACTCAGGTTATTGCCTCATAGCAATTTAGCAAAAAGTCTTTTAAAATAACTTTCAACAAACCACAAAATGACAAAATGAAACCTAAATATTGCTAATCTTTCGTGTGACAGTGTGGTTATTGTACTCCTGGATTTGTAATGAATATGCACAGGTAATTTTTAAACATTTTTTTCCAAGCCTGTGGTTTCTATAATTGTTGAAATACCGTGCATAAGTTGCATGTACACTTTGCTTTCATAAACTTTTTACAGTCTCGTTCAGGCTAATCCTCGTTTTACAACGTCAGACGTGGAACACTCCTTTGATGGCAATATTTGTAGATGTACTGGCTTTCGGCCGATCATGGATGCTTTTAAATCTCTTTCTGTTGATCCTCCAGAAAGTCTAAAATGGAAATGCAGTGATATTGAAGTAATAAGCTGATATAACGTTTTACCAAAAAAGTGCAAACTGATAGCATAAATCTCATGTTACAATGATTTAGGAAACCTACAAATGCCCTTTGAGAAAGGGTTCTCAAGATAGTGCAACAGAGAAAGCGGAAATTATTCATATCCCTCGGAAATTATACCTCAGAGGGACCATGGGAGAGCAGTGGTTTAAAGTTACAACGCTTTCCGCAATGTATGAAATACTTCAAAGATTTGCAACCACCCGGATTAGATATAGACTAGTTGCAGGAAATACTGGAACCGGTAATTTATAAGCTAGGCAGAAATGCTTATAAATTTTGCTTAATGAAGTTTAATGTTTGTAAAATCTAAGTCATCTTTAATGATAGGCGTTTACAAAAATGATGGCCCTTACGAGGGTTACATTGATATAACCGATATCCCAGAGCTTCAGTTCACGTCAATTGATCAGTCAAGCATTGTTCTTGGTGGTGGCGTCACTCTGTCTGCTGCCATTGATGAATTCGACAGAGCAGCAGGGACCGGCAACTTTGTATACGCAAGGGAGTTTTACAACCACTTACGAAGAGTAGCGGCGGTTCCTGTCAGAAATGTTCGTGCGTTTTATATTGCTTCCATTAAAAAGAAGCTTAAATCATATTAACGAGTACCTACTTTTTGCATAATTTAGAGAGCCACAATTGCAGGAAACCTTATGCTAAAACATGCTCACCGCGAGTTCATTTCAGATGTCTTTGTTTTGTTCGAGTCTGTTGGAGCCATGCTGACAATCGGTACTTATCTAGTATAATCATGATTTAATTGAACTACTTATAATCTTCTGATTATAAATTACTTTGGATATGCTTCACAAAAGGTTCTTCTCCAACTGTTAGTCGCCAATACACACTTCTTGAGTTTTTGGATCTTGACATGACAGGGAAAGTTATTTTGGCTGCATATTTGCCTGCACGCTCTCCTGGAATGTACTTTTATAAATGCTACAAGGTAAATTGAGAACGCAATTGTGAATCGTGTAGAGGATTATAAAAAATTGCTGGTTTCTTGATTTCAAATACAGTTAGCTAGGCGTCATCAAAATGCGGCTGCATTTGTAAACTGCGGCATTCTTCTGCCTGTGGATAAGACACACTTTATTGTGGTAGAGCGACCAAGAATATGCTATGGAGGAATTAATCCATCATTTGTGAGACAATTTGCAACTAATAATCTATTTCAATGCTGGATATTCAATACTAATCTATATAACATTTGAAGGCGCATGCAACAGCAACCGAAGAATACTTGCATGGTAAAACGATAAATGTAGCAACATTACAAGGAGCCTTAACCATACTCGGGGAAGAAATACAACCGGAAGATGATCCTACTGAACCAAGTTCCGCATATCGCAGAGAATTGGCACAGGCATACTTTTACAGGGTACTGGAAAATATATCTTTAACAAAAATTGAATACAGATCCACTGCTTAATGGGTTTTCAAACTTTGTATTTGCTAAATATTATTCATAATAGTGCTTGCTAAATCTTAGAGGAAATACAGTAAATCCTAGATTAATTTCTGGAGCCGAAGAAATTCCTAGGGGAAATACAAGTGGGAAGCAAGTTTTTGAGAGTGACAAATCAAAGTGGCCACTTTATCAGCCCATCCCAAAACTCGAATCTTTACCTCAAACTTCAGGTAAAAATAAAAAACGAGACAACTTGTTTTTCCTTGTTTTACAATGCTTTCACATAGCTGCACATTTAAAACAGGCGAGGCAGAATACGTGAACGACATTCGACCAGAGTTGAATGAGTTATTTGGAGTATTTGTAATTGCAACTGTGGGTAAGGCCACGATTAAATCTATAGATGCTTCCCAGGCTTTGGTAAGTAAAAGTGAGAATATGAAAACATAATTTTATTCTTTCGCAAATGCGGAGGATTTTTGTGCTGACCATTAAATATATTTTTATCTTTAAGATGACACCAGGAGTTGTGGCATTCATTACAGCGGATGACATTCCAGGAAACAATAATTACTCTCCGCTGTACAATGAGGCTGAAGAGGTGACCTGTAGCATTACTAGTAATTTATACAACAACTATGGTTGAGTTGAATAATAAGTTTGATTTGCAAATTGCGTCGAAAGATCTTTGCCGATAAGCAAATCCGCTATGCTGGCCAACCGGTAGGACTGTTATTAGCCACTGACAAGTACACGGCTTTCGGTGCCAGGTCCATGGTCCAGATACACTATGAGGATGTTCGAAAGCCCGTTCTAGACATTAGAGACGTGGTGAGAAGAAGTCGAGAAAATAAGTCAAATAAAGAATCTGGCACCGTGCAAAAAGAAATCAGTCTAGCAATGATGTGCAGAGGCATAAATGCGCAGACTGCTAGAGCCATTGCTATGACTGGTGCCAATACTAGTGTACCGGAAGTTGACACTGAAGAGAAAGTGAATGGGACGGTACATCAAGTAAAAGGCGAATTCTATTCCGGAGCCCAGTACCACTTACATATGGAAACCCAAGTTTGCATTTGCATTCCAACTGAAAACGGGATGCGTGTATATTCTGCAACGCAACATATGAACTCTACTCAAGCGGCTGTCGCTGGTAAAATGATAATTTGATACTTATCAGTAGTATTACCTCACATTCATTAATGACATCCCTGGAATTAGGTTGCTTGAGTGTGCCGAACAACAGTGTTGTACTGGAAGTGCGGCGACTTGGAGGTGGATTTGGAAGCAAAATTTCTAAAGCAAATCACATTGCTTGTGCTGCTGCAGTGGCAGCTCATGTTACCCACCGGCCTGTGCGCATAGCGTTGGATCTGGAGACAAATATGCAAATGATCGGGAAGAGACTTCCGTACTTTACAAAATACGATGTAAGAGAAATTTATAAATGTATAATATAGACTGTTATCTACACTACAATATTAAGTTTTGGTGTAAATAGGTGAAAGTAGATGACTCGGGTAAAATTTTAAAACTGAATGCTGAGATTTGGTGCGACACTGGTTCTGTTCCAAATGAGCCAACAAGTTTATACGCAATGATATGCTTTCAAAGGTACATTTAAATTATAATGAAAGACTATTTAGTAAATATGATGTTTTTAAAGTACAATATTTTCTCATAGTTGTTATCGTGCTTACAATTGGAGCGTTAAGCCACAAGTAGCAGTAACGGATACTCCACCAAATACATACTGTCGCGCACCGGGTCGGTTATGAATAAAGTTTGTATTACAAACATTAACAAATCTCTGTTCTACATATTATTAGAACTATCAAATAACCGGAAATATACGTTTCATTAATTTGTCTATACGTAGGAAGTGCCGCCGGCCTGGCTGCAATTGAGCATATTATGGAACATATTGCATACACGGTTAAAAAGGATCCTTTCGAAGTTAGACAGGTCAACCTTATAAAAAAGGGCGATCCCTTCATTGGGATTCCTGGCAGCAGGTAATTTGTTAATCAAACGTGATGTGCGTAATTAAGCTTAAAACAAATAATTTTGAATTTGCAGACTTCCACTTGATAGTCTTCTTCCAGGAATGATAGCAGAGCTAAAAATAAGTGGAGAGTATGAACAGCGTAAACGTTTCGTAGAAAACTTCAATAAGGCATGCCATAGACTAACTGTACTCTGCATTCCAATTGGTTAATATTCCGGGCTTGCTTTACTAAACAATTCATTGTTTATTTATAGAACAACCGTTGGAAAAAGCGTGGGATATCAGTAGTGCCACAGAGATATCCTAATTATTACCCTGATATGAAATTTCCAACCTTTATTTCTGTTTACCACATTGACGGAAGTGTGAATATCAGTCACGGAGGTATTGAAATAGGACAGGGAATAAATACCAAAGTAAGCTTGTGTTACAGGATTGCTCTAATTTTTGGAAAGCATGCAAATCAATAGTGTAGTAATAAATTTTAATCTCCACGACCTACAACCTAGGTTGCGCAAGTAGTAGCTCATACTCTACGTATACCACTGGAGAAAGTTAAAGTACAGCCTGCCAACAATATTATCTCTCCAAACGCTTCAATTACAGGAGGTTCTATAAGCAGTGAGCTAGTGTGTAGCGTGAGTACCTTAAAATACTTTGATTTTAATTTTTGCATGGCTACTTTGAATGGGTGAGTAAATAAATATAATTGCATCTTTCTAAACAGTCCGCTCGAAGAGCATGTCAGCAACTGCTGGACAGATTGGAACCTGTACGGAAACAACTTAAAAATCCCACATGGGAAACATTAGTTGCTGCGGCACATGCAGGGGATATTTTATTAACTTCACAATATCAGTTAGTTTTCCTTTTTAATTTTGTTTCAAGACTTATCACTTTATCAGTAAACTGTGTGATTAATACTTGACTTTTTTTGGAACAGAGACAAAATAGGTGATCTTGTGTCGTATGATGTGTGGGCCATTGTAATGACTGAAGTTGAAGTTGATGTATTAACTGGAGACTCTAAAGTATATAACATTCAAAATTCAATTTCAAACCCAAAGCAAAGTAGCATCTTAGAATCTAAGAATATTTTATAAGAATTTATTCTATTTTATTTAGATCGTAAGATCAGATATTATTGAAGACGCTGGAAAGAGTTTAAGCCCACTGGTAGATATTGGTCAAATAGAAGGTGCATACGTTATGGGGCTGGCTTGGTGGCTAACGGAGGAACTCATTTACGATAAAGACACTGGGCAACTTCTGACTGATAATACTTGGGTAACTTATGAATTGTATTTATAGAAATTAGATATTTAACTATAAAAGATGAAGTCGAATATTAATTTGAGGTTACGTTCATAGACTTACAAGCCCATGCTATCTGCAGACATTCCAGAAGATTTTCGCATTACAATGTTGCGTAATGCCCCGAATCCATTTGGCGTGCTGTCATCAAAAGGTAATCTACATGATCAATGAGGTATCGATAATTAACAATTTAGAAGCATTTTCTACCACATACAAACATTTATTTTTAACAACTTTTAGCAACTGGTGAATCACCTTTCAATATTGCCGTTTCGGTGGTATTTGCGTTACGCAATGCAATTGACTCAGCTAGGAAGGAAGTTGGTAACAACGAGTGGTACCAACTAGGTATGTAAAGATGTACTATATTCAATATTAACTACATGATGCTTATACAGAATCTGACAACGACATCTTATTGTACACACTAGACGGGGCTGTAAATCGTGAAGTTGTAAAGCGTATGTGCTTGACTACACCGGGGCAGTTTACTTTCTAACTGACGCGTCTATTTCCTGAAAACTAAACATATAGTTGTCTAAAGATATCGTTATTTGTTTGTAACTTTAAAGTGTTATTTTTAGTTCTGAATGTTATCAACACTCACTATTGCAATAAAGCTTGTTTTATGCCAAATTATGAGACAAAATTATTGACATTCAAAAAGTTAGCTTTGTTCTGTCAACCATGGCAGAATTCATGACATACAACACATAATGCTATTCTGTTCATTTTGCATTGATAAACTTCCCATACCCCCTGATCTTCCGCCAGTGTCGAATTACATGGAATATCAATTTATCTACATCAAATTTAGCCATGCAGAACTTGTGCTATTATGTATCCCATTCAGGTACATGCATTAATGATATTGTATTTTACTACTATGTGCACCGTTATTGTGGTATTTGTTTGATAGTTTTGGTCTATTGATCTAAAATCTCGGCCAATGGCATATTATCTCTTAAGATGTGTGTATTAGAGGTGTGGAAATGATAAGCACTTGGTCAAGCGTTGGGGGATGTGGCTGTTAATACATTATCTTGGTTAGATCCATTGGTTTTCGTACAACAAAAAATGTTGTATGTTATACGTTTGTATTTAGGTTACAGGTTAGTTATAGGTACACCAATAAAGATACATCTTTTTATTCTATGCACTGTCAATTACTTTATATCACTACAAAAAAGCGTTTATATTTAGTTGCAGCTATGTTAAGGAAAGTTGGACTTTCGGTGAGTTCTGATTAATTATATTAGAATTTTACCTGATTTCAACATGGGTGCGAATCAGGGTTATTTAGCTGAAACGAGGTAAGTACTCAAGTTAAAAGGTATAGAATGTCAAATTCGGTTTAAGCTAAAATGTTATGGTGTATCGTTTAGTGAAAGCTTTCATAATGGACAAAACTACATTAGCTTTTTCGTTAACGGAAAGGAATACAATGGTAAGTTGTATATATGTATTTCTGAATTGTTGGTTAGTTGATTAGTTGATTTAAACACAATGACCATATTATTACTCTCATAGTAAACTTGGATGGATTCGGCCCAGAATTTGGACCAAATTATGTACTAGTTGATTTCCTGAGAGACAAGCTTGGTTTGACTGGAACTAAATACATGTGCCGTGCAGGAGGATGTGGCGCGTGTACGGTATGCATATAATAAAATACATATATCTTGAAAAGTACACTTTTAAGTTGAAATTATCATTTACATTTTATGAATCGCAAAAGGTAATGATAAAATCTTTGCATCCAAAAACTGGAAAGCAAAATGTCAGATCTGCTAATGCGGTGAGCAAATATATTTTAGATTCAAAGTTTACAATAAAGAGAATTCTTTTATACAGATGCATTATGCAAAGCATTTTTTGTATTTTTTTAAGTGCCTACTACCGCTATATGCTTGTGATGGCTTAGATATCACAACAGTTGAAGGAATTGGTAATGATAAGGATGGCTATCATCCAATTCAAGAACGCTTAGTTAAATTCGGTGGAACACAGGTACAAAATAACTGAAAATGTTGCACTTTAAAAAATGAACCAAAAACTTTTCTTGTTTTTCATACATGTTTTTAGTGTGGGTTTTGCTCCCCGGGATTCGTAATGAATATGTATAGGTATGTATAAATTATGAATAAAAATTCCAAACAAATAACGAATTAAAGACAAAACCTTCATATTTTGCTTCAGTTATGCGCAAGTTAATCCACGTTTTACCGGAGGCAATGTGGAGTATTCCTTGGATGGTAATATTTGTAGATGTACTGGGTACCGTCCAATCATGGATGCATTCAAGTCACTATCAACAAACGCGTCTGAAGAGTTACTTCGTAAATGTGTTGACATCGAGGTTTGCAAATGCCCAATACCTATCTAAAGGGAATTTTTATCAGCTCAGCATAATTTTCCAAGTTATCGTATTACAGGAGTGCTACAAATGTCCAATGTCAACTATGGAGCAAAATTCCCAAAGCAGTGACATTGATGCAATCGAAATTATAAATCCTCCAAGAAACATGCATCTGCGCAGTAGGTTTTCAGGTGGGGAGGAGTGGATTAAGGTTACAAGTCTAGCAACATTGTTCGAAATACTCCAGAAACTGACCTATGTGCAAAGGAGATACAGACTTGTTGCGGGAAACACCGGAGAAGGCGTTTTCAATAAAGATGGACCTTACTCAACGTACATTGATATAAATGATGTGTCTGAACTTCATGAAATTTCCAGCAATAAATCTGGAATGGTGCTGGGTGGTGGTACTTCACTTACCGAGGCAATTGATCAATTTATGGCTGTTGCTAAAACAGAAGGTTTTGTTTATGCATCGGAGTTTTCCAAGCATTTTCGCAGGATTGCAAGTCTAACCGTTCGAAACGTATGAAGCTCCAAATGGTTTTATAAATATTTTGCAGAAGAATCTGAAACATTTTAGTAGAAAATCATAATGCAATTTTAGAGTGCAACGTTGGCCGGAAGTCTGATGTTAAAGCATGACCATCCAGAATTTGTTTCTGATGTTTTTGTTCTGTTTGAAGCAGTTGGTGCTCAACTTAAAATTGGTAAAGCTTTTAAACATTTAACTGTCTACTTAGTAAGTACACATACCTCCAAAGCTTTATCTTACTATGTACTTTTATGAAATAATCTTTGTAGGATCTTCAACATCACTTTATCGAAACTACACACTGTCTGAATTTTTAAGCTTAGACATGGCTGGTAAAGTTATCATATCCATACAACTACCTACATACCGTGCGAATCACATCTTTAGAAGTTTTAAGGTAATTTTAATCATATATAGTCTCAGTTCCAGGAAATAAGAAAAACACAATTGTGTGCTTGAAACAATATTGTTGTACAATAATATTTTTTCTGTAAATCAGATTGCCAACCGCTACCAAAACTCTCATGCAATAGTTAACGCTGCAATGCTTTTCAGCGTTGACAAAAGAAATGGCTTCAAAGTGTTAAGCAAGCCTTCTATTTGCTTTGGAGGAATAAGCCCAACTTATGTAAGCTTGTATAACAATTGCAGCCATTTTGGAATTGTGAAGTTTGGAATTCATCCTAAATACTAATAATGCATTGTCTGACTTTCTACTGTTTTGACAAGTTTTAAAGAAATTACAGGAATTTGTTATTTTATGTCTACTTGGTCACTACATTCGGTCATACCGGTTATGTTAAAAATAGAGAAAAGGCCTATTCAGATTCCCCGCCGCTTCCCGGGCAGTGTGCAGAGGAGGGTGGTATGTATTCAAGCGGAGCGAGCTGCTTGCTCTATGCTCCTATCCTCTCTATACTAAACAATCAAAACAAAATATCCTCTCTCATCTGGAATCATCATCATCATCCCATATTTTTCAGTTTTGCGTCAATTTTCCTGACGCCGCTGTACTATATTTCGGTTAACTAAAATTAATTTCTATAGTTTTCGGACACCCTCAACAATATGAAATCACAAAACATGCAATTATCCTAATGCAACATACAATTCTAATTATCGCCCATAAGAGCCAATGCTATCTTCCCTTGTGGGGTTCACCATTGCCAGAACTCGTCTCGGTCATTTATCAGTTTGCACTGAATTCTCACCATTTCCGGCCCCTGATTTGCCCACTTGTTCAAGAACAGTGGCCAAATCACTACACGAAAGCCCGGTAGGGCATATTTTGGCGACTGGCCGTTTGAAGCGGTGAACCGTCTTGGTGCGGGGGTCTCGTCTGATGACCTCCACAACTCGTACAATGCCGTCTTTTCCCGGAAATGTATCCGAGACAATGGCTTTGTTCCATTGTCCCCTTGGCTTCAATTCGTCAACCATAATGATGACGTCACCAACTTTCACCGGTTCTTTAGAAGTGTTCCATTTGTTCCGCCGCAGCAAATCCGGCAACACCTCTCTGCTCCATCGTTGCCAGAACCGGTTAGCCAGCACTTGTGCTTTCTCCCATGATTTTCCCCACTGACCTTTTTTGTCCATCATCTCACCACACAAGTCAGCTGAGTTGTTGGTGACATCCCTGGTGTCGCCGGAGGCAACCCCAACCCCGCGGAGAAAATGATTGGGCGTGAGGGCACTGTCGTCGTTTGGGTCGTTTGATACATAGGACAGCGGTCTGCTGTTAACCACATTCTCAACTGCTTTCACGGCTGTTAACAGTACCTGGTCTCGGGGAAAGCTCTCTTTGAGCACTTCAAATAGCGCCCGTTTAACTTGCTTAATGAGTAATTCCCATGCTCCCCCCATGTGCGGTGCTGCAGGGGGAATAAAATGCCAAGTTAGTCCATTATATTTTATTTGTTTACCAATTTCTTTTGCTGCTGCGATGAAATTGGTGCCGTTGTCGCTGTACAGGTGCTTAGGAACCCCGCGAGCATCCACGAACCGCGACATTCCCATCATTGTCTCGTCAAGGCTTAGTCCTGAGAGTAACTCTATATGCACGGCTCTCGTCACCATGCACGTCAGAAGAAGCCCCCACCGCTTTTCGTGACGTCGTCCCACGGTCACCTCTATCGGACCAAATAGATCCGCACCTGTGTAGGTAAAGGGTGGTTCATATGTTTGTGTCCGACATGAGGGCAGCTTTCCCATCTCGGGGATAACTGGGCTCGCTTTCCCGAGCTTGCAGGAAAGGCATCTGCTCCAGGCTCGCCTTACTGCATTCCGTCCGCTTGGAATAAAAAATCTCTCTCGGAGAAGGTTAAACACTGTATTCCGACCACAGTGCAAATTCCTGTGGTGTTCTGCGTCGATCAGGAGCTCTGCTATACGATCGTTTCCTGGCAGCAAAATCGGCCGCTTCACATCCCCCTCAACCGAATCCGCAATCCGCCCTTGAACTCGTATTACACCGTTTTCATCTAGAAACAGCTTGGTCTTCATCATTATTTTCTTGGCGTCTTTGAGATTTATGTCTTTTTGGGCGGCTCTCAGTACCGCTATTTCAGCAGCTTTTAAATGCTCTGCTTTGAAGTTTACGCCGTTTAGTTTAGTCCAAGGAGACGATAGTGCCTCTTTCTTTCTTACTCGTTGCAGCCAATATTCAGCGGCAGCTATTACGGCAGCTGTAGCTCGCAAGAGGCGATTATATGATGAAAATCGTGCGCTATCTGGCACAATTTCCCACAACTTGCTGTCTCCTTTCTCTTCTGAGATAGTTTCTTCTCCTATAGTTGCAAAGGAGGTTCCTTCTATTGAGGCTTTCTCTGGCCAATTTTCTTCAGACTGCAGAAGGAAAGCCGGCCCCGTGAGCCATCGGCTTTCACTTGTCAAATCTGCTACTTTACTGGATCTGGTCCCGTCGTCTGCAGGGTTGTCTTCGGTGTTTATCCACCGCCACTCCTCCACACACGTTAATTTTTGTATTTTGGAGACTCGATTGGCTACGAACTCCTTGTACCTAGCCGAGTCACTTTTAATCCATGAAAGTGCAGTACTAGAGTCACTCCAAAACACGCAATTCTCAATTGGAATGGGTGTTTCTTTTAGGTAAGCCGCCGTCATTTGGCTTCCCATTAACGCAGCGC
This sequence comes from Entomobrya proxima, assembly GCA_029691765.1. NCBI lineage: Eukaryota > Metazoa > Arthropoda > Collembola > Entomobryomorpha > Entomobryidae > Entomobrya > Entomobrya proxima. The sequence continues at coordinate 24,443,099 of CM056171.1, forward strand.
ACAGTTCAAGTCGGGGAATAGTTGATTTCTTGGTCGGTGCCACTTTTGCTTTCCCCACGGCAAAAGCGACTTTAACTTGGTCGCCGTTTTGGACTCTAAGAAAGCAAACGGAGGCCATCGCCTCGGTAGAAGCGTCTACAAAAGTGTGTAACTGAACGCTAGTGGGATCTCCATACCATCTAGGTATATTGACTTGAGGTAGATCTTGCAGTTGATTCACCCACCGTGTCCATCCGGCATGAATTTCATTGGTGATGCGATCATCCCATCCTATTCCAGTTTTCCAAACCTCCTGGAAAAGTATCATGGCTTTTATCTTAAAGTGAGCCACAAATCCCAGCGGGTCAAAGAGGGACATGATGAGTCCGCACATTTGTCTTTTTGTCGGCCTTTCTCCGGCCATGATACCGGGTTTCACTTTGTTGAAATTTAGTCTGAAAGTGAATATGTCTTTTTTGGGGTCCCAATATAACCCCAAGACTCTCTCTGTCTCTCCGATACTTTTCTGGTCTCCGTCTAGCCGCAAAGCATCGGGTATAGAGTCCATGACGTTTTTGCTGTTGGATAGCCACTTCTTTATGACGAATCCTCCAGCTAGGTTTATGTCAGTAATTTGTTTTCTGAGAGTTGACACTATCTCCTCCGTCTCACCTCCCGTTAGGCAATCATCAATGTAAAAGTCCTCCCTAATTGCACGTGTTGCTTCGGGGTAAGTTTCCAAAAATTGCTCCGCATTCTTGTTTTTAACAAAAATGGCACATGACGGAGATGAGGTTGCTCCGAAGATCATTACCAGCATCTCATACACGTCAAGTTTCTTGGATGGGTCACCATCTCTCCACAGAAACCTCTGTGCCTGTCGGTCGTCTTCTCGAATGAAGACACGATGGAACATGTCTTCAATATCCCCACAAATTACAAATTTGTGTCGTCTAAAGTTCCATAATATTGCAGGGAGGGGTCGTATCAAATCCGGCCCCGTAAGGAGAAAGTCGTTGAAAGATTTTCCTTCAATTACCGCAGCACAATCAAATACGAGCCGGAATTTTCCCGGCTTATTAGGGTTCACTACTCCGAAATGGGGAATGAACCCTGTCCTGTTTGTGCGGGTCTCAGCTTCTTGTTCAGACAACTTTTTAATGTATCCTTTATGCAGGTATTCATTTATTTTGTTGTGATATACCTTAGCAAATTCATGGTTTTTTGCCATTCTGCTCTCCGTTTTTCGCAAACGAGAGACCGACTCATCATACATGGTCAAAGGAAGCGGGTCTGTTGTTTTCCAAAGTAGACCTGTTTCCCACCGCCCGTCGTCTCTGCGCACGGTGGTCGTCTCCATAATTTCCAGGGCTCGTTTGTCCTGGACAGACAGGGAGTTCAGTTTGTCCAAAGTGGCGTCCATATCAATACCACTTAAATGAAATAGGGATCCAACATGGTTCGTCTCCCCAAACTTCCCTTGTAACGCCCATCCCAAATCTGTTTTCACTGCAATAGGTTGATCTGGGTCCGCGTACAAGAGCTCACGGTGCATAGTCAAATAGCCATGATCGCTCCCGATAACAATCTCAGGCTGCACATTTCTGAGACGAGGTCCCTGAAATCTCCTCAAGTGCGGCCAACGGAGCTTGGCAGTATCCACATCAATTGAGTAGGGTCGCAATCCTATTTGTTTTACTGTGATTGCTTCTTTGACTTCATGCCATTTAGACCCCTTTTGATTCCCAACAATTGAAAAATCGACGAGTCTAGCGTTGTCTTCCTTCACTACACCACCTGACATTGTAGTGTAGCGGAAATCTATCGTTTTTCCTTGAAGGCCAATGTCTTTGGCTAGGTCATTTGTTATCAAAGTGCGGGTGGCACCGGAGTCAAGTAGGGCGTGGGTCTTCCTCACCCTACTTCCGCATCTTATCTTTACTGGAACTATTGGCAAAGGGCCGTCTGTCCCTTTAATAATGGCAGCTTCTACTGCTGCTGAAAGTCCAATATTTCCTGTTACTTTCTCTTCTTGGGCGGAAGAGGAAGTAATCGTCTCATTTTGAGCTTTATTTGTCTTCCCGTCAGAAGATCCGCTTGTCTTTCCTCAAGAAGGTTTGGAGTGTAAAAGCACATGATGCTTTCTTGTGCATCCGTCAATCCCACACATTTTACTTTCTTTACACTCCATAGTACGATGTCCCCCCTTGAGACAGGAAAAGCACACACGAGCTTCTCGTGCTAGATCCCAACGTTCGTCGACTGATTTTTTCTTCAGACTCCAGCACGAGTCGATTCTGTGATTTCTGGCGTGGCAAACGTTGCATTCATTTACTTTACTGTTGAATGGCTTGTCATGTTGCGTTTGTCCTTCTACAGCGGCAATAGTCACGCGGCCTCTCAAGTTTGAGTAGGATTTTTCCTCCCTTTTTTCAGTTTGCTTACCCACCTTGGGTCTCTGCATCATTAAGGCAGCTTCTACTTTTCCGTTCAGCCATTTGCTAAACCTTTCAACGTCGGAGGCGTCAATCTCAAAGAGGACACGATAATCCATCCAATCATGTAACAAATGCTGTGGTAACTTATCCTGCAGTTCGCGTAACAACTGCGCATTCCTTAGGTACTCAGGCATCCTGAAACTCTTTATATTTTCTACTAGGGCCGAGACACATGTCCCAAGCTCAACCGTTGTCTCTGGAAAACGGGAATCTACACGCCTGCAGGCTTTTACCTTCTCTGTAAGGTAATCTATTACGTACTCAGGCCGTCCATACCTCCGTTCCAGGGTGTCTAGGACAGCTTGTACATTCTTAGGGTTAGTCATCAGGTGCTCAACCGCTTTAGCAGCGGCTCCTCTTAAACTCTTCTCCAGACGAGTCATGTTTTCGTCGTTGGTGAACCCGAACTTCCTGTGCGTTCGGTCGTAATGAGCCTTGAACTTGATCCATTGCGCTGGGTCTCCATTAAACTCAGGTAGGAACTTGTCACTAGGTCCTGCTTTCTGTTCCCGCAACAATCTCAGTTGTTCAGTGAGAGCAGTCATTATCAAGTTATTCTCATCAGAGGTGCGATTAGGCTGTCTTGCTTTGTCGCTGGCGACGCTTACGATGCTGGGGCGGGGTGACGGTGATCGTTGTTTCTTAGTTTGATACACAGGTTGCGGGTCGTACCGTGAACGCCTTGAGGTCTTGTCTTCTGGCGGGGGAAAGCGCGTCTGCGCCGGCTCCGCTAATGCTTGGTACCTCACAGCATCGATATCGGCCTTTAGTTTCCGGTGAATCCCGTCAACGATTCGGTCAAAATGTCCTTGTAACCGTTTCAGTTTCTTTCTTTTTGTTTCTAACTGATATGTCAGTTCTTCCACAATGGGTCCCGATTCCACCCCAGTGAGAGCTTCTTCGTCGTCTTCTATTTCTTCTTCAAGTTCCACAATTTTTCTCTGGAACTCTAGCTCTGCTTTTATACGTTCGCCTTGGGCTCTTGCCTCGAGACTTTTTATTAAGTTCTTATGTTCCCTTGTCATTCCTGAAATTTGGTTTCCTTCATCAAGGCTGTCTATTTCACTTAGGACCGAATCCGGTCGTTGGCTTCTGTCACTTGTTAAAACTGAAGCAAATCTCTCATTGTCTTTGTGGTACCGCGCGGCGGGAAGAGCTACTTGGTTGCTTGCTGCTGCGCCGCCTTGTTGTTGGAAATCTTGTTGTACCTGGGCATCGCTGACCCGTATCCGTTGCTCCATATGAGCAACCTGGGTTTCTAAGTTGCAAATTTGGTCCTCAGTTGCAGCGATCAAATCCCGAACTATGGGCAGTCGCTTCTCTGCATCATTCTTCTCCCAGCGTTCCTCTTCCGTGAGGTCGTCTGGGTCACGATTTTTGTATTTCTCCATGATTCTTATCAATTCTTCTCGTCGACCCACCGAAGTCTCTAAGTGCTCCTGTTGCTGTTGAAGCTGGTGCAGTAACCGCTCCATTGTTACAGCAATGATTTGTGAACACTTTACAAACAAACAGATGTCGTCCTCCACTTTTGTCAACTTTCACGAGTTCTCTGTCACTTGAACTAAGATGACACAATTTCTCAACTTGCCCCTGACCGGGGAATAGTAATTTCAAAAGAAGCTAAATGTTCACTGTTAGCACATTTACTCCGTTTGAAGTTCGTCAGGTGTGCACTATTTCATGTAGGTACACTACTTCGATGTAGTAGAGCAGTATCTCAAACTATCATCCAGCTTGGTTTAAATACCTGCTATGATGTATACATAGCAGTATGTATCTCGAACTATCATTCGCATAGCTTAACAAACTACACTTGAGCACTGCTAACTCAACCACGTACACAGTTTGACAGTCAAATGTCGTCGTCAATTAACTTTCATTCACTATTCACAATGAAAGCACAAAACAGCATACGCAATGCACTGCAATAGTTTTCTTGGGGAATAACCGGCCCCGCCACCGTTTTTTCTATTAATCACTAATGGAGGTCAAAAGGTCAAACGTCACTAATCACTTCACTAATCACGCAAAAGTTTGCCACATCCACAGTTTCGGCACCATGGTTAAACTTAGTCAATGTCAATACTTAACGAGATCGTCATTTTCCCGTTTAAGTACACTAAAGGCATTTCCATGTAGGTGTCTGTGTATCCCTGATGCACAATATGTGAAATGATAATCAAGAGACCCTAGTCAACACTGTCCATGCACTTTTTTACTGACTTTCTACTGTTTTGACAAGTTTTAAAGAAATTACAGGAATTTGTTATTTTATGTCTACTTGGTCACCTACATCAAAAAATGGACATTCCGCCCATGCATTAAAATACTACAAATTATACAAACTGAACAATTTATCGCATTTAACAAACTATTGCAAAATTGGAAATTTTGCTCGGTCATACCGGTTATGTTAAAAATAGAGAAAAGGCCTATTCAGATTCCCCGCCGCTTCCCGGGCAGTGTGCAGAGGAGGGTGGTATGTATTCAAGCGGAGCGAGCTGCTTGCTCTATGCTCCTATCCTCTCTATACTAAACAATCAAAACAAAATATCCTCTCTCATCTGGAATCATCATCATCATCCCATATTTTTCAGTTTTGCGTCAATTTTCCTGACGCCGCTGTACTATATTTCGGTTAACTAAAATTAATTTCTATAGTTTTCGGACACCCTCAACAATATGAAATCACAAAACATGCAATTATCCTAATGCAACATACAATTCTAATTATCGCCCATAAGAGCCAATGCTATCTTCCCTTGTGGGGTTCACCATTGCCAGAACTCGTCTCGGTCATTTATCAGTTTGCACTGAATTCTCACCAGCATGGTTTGTTTTGTCTGAAGATTCATGCTCAAGCTACAGAGGAATATTTAACTGGAAAACCCCTGAATTCGTCAACATTAAAGGAAGCATTGTTAACATTGGAGCATGAAACGTTACCTGATGAAAGTCCACTTTTACCAAGTCCGTCCTATCGCAAAGGGCTGGCACAATCACTATTTTATAAAGTAATTTAAGAAAGGGTTATTATGATGATACCAATTAAGCAGGCTATCTTTTACAAAACCGTCCGTGCACTTTGATTCATAGTACATTTTGGGTATTCTTCGAGACACGGTAAACCCAACCGTCCGTACCGGGGCAGATGATGTGATACGAGGACTTAATACCGGAGTGCAAACTTACGACACTGACAAGTCAAAGTACCCATTATACCAACCGATTCCTAAGCTTGAATCCTATCCTCAAGTATCTGGTAATTAAAGTTATTGTAAAAGACTGGAGTTTCGTATAAAAACGTTCATATCTTCTGGAATTGCATTTGCTCATTTTCTTTTTCTAATTACCTACTTAGGTGAAGCCGAGTTCATCAATGATATACAGATGAAATTAAATGAGCTATTTGGAGCTTTTGTTCTGACAACTGTGGCGAGCGGAACAATTGTAAATGTGGATGCATCACAAGCTCTTGTAAGCTTGCATAAAATGTTATATGAAAAGCATATCGGCATATCATATAAGTCGGTTATCCATAAAGCATGATTAACCTTTCTTTGTGCTAATTAGCAACTTCCAAGCGTGGTTGCTTTCATTACGGCAAAGGACATTCCTGGTTCTAATAACCACGCAGTGTTTGCTACTTTACAAGAAGAGGTATAAATAATGTAAAACTGTTTCTTTATAATTTGGCAAAACTTTCACAAAGCTTCTCTTATCCGTACATCTTGGTTCTACCCAATAAAATGGATTTTGCCAATTAAAACAACTTTCTTTGGCTCAGATATTTGCTACCAACAAAGTTTACTACTGTGGTCAACCTATCGGTTTAATTGTGGCCAAGAATCGACAAGCTGCTTTTCAAGCTCGGGACAAGGTCGTCGTTAAGTACAAAAATATCAAAAAACCCACGCTAGATATTAGGGAATCCGTAAAACAGCAGCTACTTTCGAAGGAAAAAGTTTCTGCCAATTTGGCATTTCCCTGTCGAGGGATAAACGAAAAAGTTGCAAATGAAATCCTAGGAGGCATGAAGGAGAAAAGCAAGAAACTAGACAGTGAAGCAGAAAAGTTGACAGGAGAAAATAATATGCTTACAGTAAAGGGCGAATTTGTGACAAGGTAGAATTTTACACTGAAAACTCAATGGTTTATAATAAGATAGAATGACAAAGAAAGCTAATGGAATTTTCAATCTGTTAGGGGTCAGTACCACTTTTACATGGAGACTCAAACATGCCTCTGCGTACCAAGGGAAGATGGCATGGATGTATACTCATCTACCCAGTCGATGGACAATGTTCAGGCTGCAATTGCTGCTGCCTTGCGTAAGCCAAGTAACAGGTTGGTAATACGAATTTTTGGGGCAAACTTGCACAAATCTTCAGAATAATTTGTATTCTTCATGTTTATTCAGCATAAATCTAAGTGTACGTCGAATAGGAGGCGGATTCGGAGGAAAAAGGTATCATTTTACTATAATTATTTGGTTGAAACTAGCAATTAGGCATAATGAGTGAGTTGTGGTAAGCTTTCACAAGGGTGGTGAACCATACATACTATTGACTTTATGGTAAACGAACGCCAATTTTTCTCTTTCATAGTTCAAAAGCAAACCACATAGCAGCGGCTTGTGCCGTCGCGGCACACGTAACAAGAAAACCAGTACGAATAGTTTTGGACTTGGAAACGAATATGCGCATGATTGGAAAACGATTGCCTTATTTGACAAAATACGAGGTTTGGTTGTTTTGTCCAAATAGTATTTACAATATACTTATCAAAAAATGTTAGTAAGTAAAATGTTATAATGTGTTTGCAGGCTACGGTCGATGATTCTGGAAAAATTCATAAGCTTATTTCTCATGTATATTGTGACACAGGTATTTTCAAAATGATTTTTGCGTTTCTGGTTTTTCCTGATAAGAATAGATTCAAATTTATGTTTCTTTGTTGCAGGTGCCATCCCAAATGAGCCATCATCCCTATTTTTTACAGTATGTATGCAAAGGTAACGTATGAAAGTATCAATCACATTCGATATATTCAAGTTGTGCTAATTTTTTCAAATGTTCGTTTTGAAATACAAAGTTGTTATCGGGCTGATCAGTGGGATTTGACGCCTGGCGTGGCACTAACGGACACAGCACCAAACACTTATTGTAGGTCCCCGGGAAGTGCTCAGGCAATTGCCGCCGTGGAAAACCTAATGGAGCATATCGCTCATGCCATAGGAAAGGATCCGTATGAAGTACGACAAGTCAATTTTATACAAAAGGGTGATCCTCTTATTGGAATACCAGGAGCCAAGTTACTCACTGAGAACCCATTACCGGGAATTGTAGACGAGTTGAAGAGAACTGCAGATTATATTTCAAGACGGAAGTCTGTCGATTCTTTTAATAAGGTATTTAATCTAGCTTTAAAAATGACATGATCCTGCGTTTGAATTGCATGGCAAATACAGTTTTTGGAAATTACTTAGGTAAATCGATGGAGAAAGCGTGGCATCTCAATAGTTCCCCAAAGAATACCAATTTACTATGCTGACTACCGACTTCCCACCTTTGTTTCTGTTTATCATGTTGATGGAACTGTGAGCGTGTCTCACGGGGGTATTGAAATGGGGCAGGGCATTAACACAAAAGTTGCACAAGTTGTGGCATACACTCTCAATGTTCCACTTGATACAGTTATTATTAAGCCCACAAATACATTAATATCTCCAAATTCGGCATTTACTGCTGCTTCCGTGACAAGTGAAATGGTTTGTCATGTAAGTGTTATTTTACTGTTTATATTAATCCGAAGTTTAATTTGTTTGAAGACACGCTAATACTGATTTTGTAGTCAGCACAGCAAGCATGTTTGCATCTTTTGGAGAAGATGGAACCTGTTCGAGAACAGCTTGAAAAACCTACCTGGCCAGAACTTGTGGCAGCATGTCACGCAAAAGAAATTTTGCTAACGGCACAACATCAGTATGATTTACTTTATCCAAATTCATTTGTCATTGTTGGAAAGTGGAACATGTAAGATATTATTATCTCAAAACTTTGTAAGGGACCTTGCGGGGGATATTACGTCTTATGATGTCTGGGGTGCAACTGTAATTGAATTGGAAGTAGACGTACTAACCGGAGATTACCGGGTATATCTGCAAACATCAAATTGTTTTGTATTCTAAATCTCAATACTTTGAACTTTAGTTACATATTCTGCTCTTTTAATTTCTAAAGCTTATCAGAGCTGACATTATAGAAGACGCTGGAAATAGTTTAAGTCCGATGTTGGATATAGGTCAAATTGAAGGTGCTTTTGTGATGGGATTAAGCTGGCTCCTTACGGAAAATCTGGTGTATGACAAAGATACAGGAGAATTACTAACGGATAATACGTGGGTAATTAAAAGCACTTTCGTTAATTAAACAAATTACTTATCATATTTGTCAACAATTCATTTTCTGATTATTCATGCGTAAATGCAAACACAAACATGATCCACACAAGATACATTTGCAGTAGTAAAAAGGTGTACAGCTTCTCGTATTTTGATGTTTTGAGTAGCAGAGGCGTTTTGTGATGCAGCTAACCCGAGTTTTCTTTTGTATGTATAGCATTATAAGCCTATGCTTCCGGCGGACGTTCCAGAGGATTTGCGTGTCACGATGCTACGAAATACACCTAATCCATTTGGTGTTCTCTCGTCTAAAGGTTACCTTTCCCTGTTTTTATTCCTACCAACAAACCAATTAGACAAATTAAATGGAAATAAATATATATTTTGCCTCTGCATTTCTCGTTTTTTTTTGTGACAAAATATGAAATATTTTGATTCATTTTGTTTGAGTAGCTACGGCTGAGCCACCATTAAATATGAGTGTTTCCGTAATGTTTGCGCTGAGAAACGCCATTGACTCTGCCAGACGAGATGCCGGAAACTTTGACTGGTATCCAATGGGTAAGTTTTATCATGTATTTTTCAAAGTATTTACAACTTTCATTTTCATTGTCCTCTTTGGTTCATATTACATAGACGCACCAGTGTCCAGGGAAGATATTAGACGTTTGGCACTGACCTCATCAGAACAATTCATCTTGTAATTTTATATCTGTTGAATAAAGTATTTTTGTACAGGTTAAAAAAATACTATCCAATTTCAAAATACTTTTACAATAAATTCCACTAATCCATAAAACCTACCACACCACGATACTTGGTGACAATGAAAATGTCAATCGTTCCAATTAGCTAGGCTTTGGTGGAAAATTGGCTATAAACAAAATTACAGGGATCATCTACCTAAAAAGCTTTTTCCATCGACAGATCAATAGAAATTATGCAAGAAAATACGATATATGACACAGATAAAGGGTTTCGATGTACAAACGCCAGAAAATAATATTATGGTCCGTGGTAATACGTATGCAAGCATTAGAATACTTTTGCATTCTTCCATCTTTGTATCCACACAAATAAGACCATTATACAAGTTGTCAACTGGAAACATGTAGGCAAATAAGCCAGTTACCTTCTCGTCTTTTTTGTTTGCACACTTCCTCTGTCATATGAAATGGAATAGCATAGTGAAAATGGCTTTGGTGCTAGTATTTGGCTTGCCATTTGCGTATCCTTATTATTTCCACATATAAAAAAGTTAAAAGAATCCCGTCGTGACAGAGGAAAGGGCCAGCAAACAGCAAAGTGTCAAAGAAGGAAATGGAAGGGGTTTATGTTACATTACACCAAACACGTTTTATACGTTTATTCAAATTTATACTACTGCAGGCATTGTTTTGCCTCTTGTGTGAAAATGCGATTTGCTTGTTAGCCTAGGAAAACAAAACAAAATGTAACATCTGACCCTCTCTCTAGCTCCAACTTGCTGTCTCTTTTTTGTCCGTATCCCAACAAATCCCAGTAAGCAAACAACCATGATCACACAGCATCATCATTATCATCATCCCGGGTTTTCAAACGAGCATGCATATTTGTCGCGTTGATGTGTACGCACTATGCTACTTGAAATCAAAATCTCCGGAGCAAAATGCTGTTGTTTAGTTAGCAGTGCTCCGCCAGAATGCTCATTTTTACGACGGAAGGAAGGAAGGGATGATAATAAGCCTCTCTCCATTCAACTGCTGCACAACAATGGAAAACTGAATAAAAACCAACGGGTCAAATGACATGAATTCGAATTTATTCAATTCAATCCCATTTAAGACGAAATTCGATATTCCGTTGTATACACACAGCACACTACCAACCAACACACTAATAAAATGGAGTTTATCACAGGGAAACGAGCGTCACAGCTTTTTTCATAATGTTACTTAACTAGCTTATCGTACCCTTTTTTTTCCTCTAATGATTAGTTTATGTAGCATAAGCACCTACAGTGGTGTTGGTAATTCAATACTTGACAAATTACCAAACTTTGAAGGATGGATACTTTACTTGTATATCATAAACGATACAGTTACCATTCGTATTTTTCCATTTCTTGCTAAAAAGTTTGGAATAAATAGAATTCTATTTAATTACATGGGTTGTGCATAAAATATTTGCCATTTTGTGGCGAATTGGAAAGCATTAGATTCTGTTAATCAAGAAATATCAAAAGATATTTGTTTTCATGCTGGATTGTTAGACTAGTATCTGTATAGCATCGTCTGCAGAATTCGGTTGGCTTGAGAGAGAAATCGATGGGCATCTTGATACTTTTTTTTACTACCTTCACTCTGTGCGCTATGCATTTCCATCATTTGTGTCCTGATAAGAAAAGTAGTATCCCATTTCCATTGTCCTACTGAAAAATCATAAAACAAGCGACACATTTTTGTTTTGCTCCATAAACCTTGCAGTGTGCCTGTTATATAAGTAAAATGAATTGCTTCAATATTCGTATATAATATGATCATTTGTCACTTTTTTCATAAGAAGAATAAAATTGAAGGTAGCACATATCATTTCTATTATGCCTGTTTACCATGCATTATTATCAAGCTTCACAGGCATACAAACTTCTAACTACCTACCTACAATAATAATAACGTAGGTTTTTGCTCTTCTCTCCCTGCCTCGTGTTGTGTTCAGCCTCAGCCACCACCACGACAAAGCAAGCACACTAAACACATCATCATCGTCATCTTCATCATCACAAAAAAGACTTTTTTGGATGTTTCGCTTCGTATGATGATAATGCCTGGCTTTATGGGCCCATGTACTTTGAATTGGATCTCTTACTACCATACTTTGAAGCAACGGCACAAGTTTGCTACACGTATTCGGAAAAGATGCTAGCTCCAGCAGCACAACCCCACATTAACGAATTTCTGGCCTGCTTGATGCTTCACACAATTCGTTTGGAGATTGAATTGAGTCCTTTTATCATACATGTACTTTGTTCGTTGTCGCTGTCGGTCTCATACCGCACGCACACTCTCATTTTCCTTGTAACTTGCTTATATACAATTTCATCTCAGCGTTGAGCAAAACTTTGCAAATAAATTGAAGATTCTCCAGCAGTTTCTGTGTCTTGTTTTGGTTGAACTGGCATACAACATTCGTGTAGCAAGTTTGGACGTTTAAAACCATTTGAAAGTGACCGGTATAAGAGACAATAGTCCATTGAAAGATTTTCAGGAGTTGGAAAAAGCTTCCAAACTTGTTTTGTTAATACTACCGAGCAACATACTTTCTCCGACGATATCAAGAACAGCATTCCTGACGGGGAATTTGCTTGCACCTACAGCCACATTCCACTGATGGAGACAGGTAAGATTAAGATTTCTTTTTGGAGAATGATCGCTTAAGAACGCTTATTTGGATTTCAGACTTTTTTAAAGGAAGTAGTGCATTTTATTATTCTATTGTGGCAGATGCATTTTCATAATTCACTAATATTGAATATGTAAAAGGAATTCATGCTAATTAGAGACAAGGGCAATTAACAGATTATAGCGTATTCCGCCTCTTAATACAATAATTGTAACATGGGATTAACACCTAAAAGAGAAGAAACCGCTTTCCTTGTTATGATACATAATATCTAGTGTGCGTAGCTTACAGATTGCAACGCTGCGCTGGTAGAAATAACATAATGATAGAGGTTTCATTTGGAAAGTGAAAATTACTGGTTTCCGTACAGTATCATAATCTGTCCTAATAGAAAAATCATTTCGGGAAAACAATAATTAAGGAAATAGTGCCGGTTCTTAACTATTAGTTTCTTGCCCTTAATGTTTCTGTATTCTTTTGAGCGAGATGAAAGTTCAATCTCACTTCCATCACCATATAATTTTCCTCTTAACCCCGGTAATCTGCCCAATTTGTCAATGGAGATGGAGGATGGTCTCATAAGCCATACTTATCTCTGCAACAAAACGTTACATAAAAAAGTACAGCAATACTAACAATAAAGATTAGAATGTGTGCTAGCAAATGTAACGAGTTGATTGATAGGTATACCACATATACAATGCCACCATGTGTGTTTCAAGCACTTTAAAACAGGAAAAATAAAAGACAAATTTGTACAATACTTACAAGGCTTTACTAAATAAACGCGTCACGTTAAACAAAGCATATACCTAGAAAAATCACATATTGCCAGATATAATTCAAGGAGTACGTTTCTGGTCACCAGTTTCTAATTTGAGGATTAAAAATTCAAGCAGAAACTTTTTAGTTTGTTATAATTAACTTGGTATGCCAGCCGCAGTCTTTCAGAACAGAAAAGCATGAAAATGGTTTGGTTTTATGCATGCAGAACATCGAGAAAATCTAATGACTGTTCATAATGAATATGTTCATCCACATCATTATCGTATGTCTGTCATCTAAATACATAATATGTACCTGGTCGATTTTCCAATACAGAAAATAAACTAACTTTCATTCTTGAGTTATTATAAGAGACACTCTTTTTTAAACGTTAATCCCTCTACGAAGCTTCTTAGAAAACCTTCTGGCTGTTTTGTTTTAGACCGGTAAACTTATGTCCCTGTATAACTCAACTTCAACTTAATTCCTATAGCTCATATGTAAAAAGCGTTGCTTGCTCAAGGAAACAAAGTAGCATAATACATGTCACTCATCATGGTAAGAAGGAAACGGAAGGGACCTACCTTCAAATATAAAATATCTCCGCTATTTATGTTCCAATGCAAATATTAACATCAATGCCAGCAATCAAAACCAAGAAAATGACATAAAATGAATTGTAGTTTTCTATTTATTACTATAAATTCATGGTTGTATAATTCTGGAACTTGTACGTTTCTACCCATTATGCGTGAATCTAAAATGTGAATCTAAAATCTTGTCTAAATGCAATGATCCGCTATTTTTAAGAAAAATCACAAAATATACTAAATACTTAGCCAGATGTGTAGAACAGACCAATAGTCAGTTAAATCATCATAGTAAAATCAACAAGTACTTCTATACTGCTTTTCGTTATGACTGGGCAGTTGCATTTTCATATGATTTGTTCTGCTTCTTTTTACAATTGCTACAATTATTATTTTTTCATTTGAACCCATTTCATTTAGCTATATTTTCATTTTAATTTGCAGTCTCGTTTAATGAGATACGACCAACATAAAGTAAACAGACCATCTTTTGCTACCTAAAAACAAATCTGCAACCGCTTAGAATGATGTTGATATGTCCATTTTATCTTGTCGTTTGGTTTAAAACTTGAGTGTAAACATTTATTTCGTGGGCATATTTTTGTATTTTATTTGCCTCAAGAAGACATCATGCATCACCTACTCTGCTTTCAACGTGGTTGTTTTTATTTAATTCTTATACGCGTTCATTATTTATTGCATACACTGCAAAAATGACATAAATCATGTCGCTCGAAGGTAACTGAAACCATTATCCCAACTAGCAACGAAATGCAAAGAAAAAAAGTACAAAGAAAAACTCGTCATTATTGTGGTGGTGCTGAGTGCTGTGTACGAACAAACAGTATCTTTGAGCAGGGACCGAGCAGAATAATATCTTGCTTTTTTGTAAATAAAAAAATGCAAAATCATAAAACATCATGGTCATGTTTACAATATAGTTCACTAGTAAACTGCGACACTCCATACATACCTAAATGCAGTTACTCAGAAAGACTGTGGCGAGATTTTGCGAGCAGTCAGTTTTAATGTTTACTAGCCTGTCTTTCATTCTTCCTTTAATTTTTTATAATCAAAATTGTGTGCATCCATCCTTTGAGTAGATCATTATGTCTTCTCACTTTAGAGTCTAGACTGTTTTAAAACTTTTGTTTATATGGGTTGTGAAACGTAGATACTAGAACAGAGGACACGCCGACTTTTATTGACTACTGACGAGATTTTAAGATAACCCCCTCCTCCCCAAATTAGTAAGAAAAAAGTGTACTTGCAGTTTATATGTTACATCACATTACTCAAAGAATGAAGAGTACTTTAACTAACTATGTTGGACATTCATTTCAAATACAAACCCAGTTATCAAATTATTAGCATAATTTCGGGCTCACAGATTTACAGATTCATCTACAAACATAAAATGAAGTGCATTTTATGCCGTAAAACTCAAATCGTCTACGACGCTAGATGACTTGTAGTTTTTTTTGCTTTGACCAAACGTGTGAATTATACTCACGTTTTTGTCATCTTGTTTCCTATCTTATCAAATCATCATCAGTAATAACACAAACTGACAGCAAAAGTAGAACCAGTGTCATTTTAACGCGAGTCATATTGTCCTGTTCCATTCGACGCTATCACTGAGACTTTGTGCATTGGATCTTGGCGAGTGAGCATTCTCAAACACTAGATGCAATGAGAGGCAATATTATTTATTGTTTTGTTTCTTGCCACAAGCTGAACAGAAGCAACTACAAAGCTATGCGAAATCGGCTATTTGCTTGAAGAACAACCATTACTAATTGATTTTTCAGTCGTGACAGAGAGCAAGAAGATCTCTCGGAAATAGATGGCATGGAAAAGCAAAGAGTTTGAATCTATGTGGAAAAGCATAAAAAAGGATATAAGTGCCTATGTACGGTGCGTTATGAGCGCCATATATTATGCATTCAGCATATTAATTTCATTGCAGTACGTGTCATTAAATAGATTTTTTCAGCATTTTTTTAAAATCAAGAGATGATAATTGTGATCCACGACAAAGTGGAATAAGAATATGGGTCGCTCATGAAATGTCTCAAAAGGTTAAAAAAGATTAATTATGTGCAATTATCATTAAGATAATGGGTCATAAATCAGAAGGACCGAGAAAAGAAAGGCAGCAATTTGACAATGCAAACAGCCTGCTGTTGTGATGCATTCTAAATGCCTATCTCCCACATTAGCAACATTTCCCATTATATCCTTAATTGATTTCGCTTCGGTATTTCATGGATGGAGAAAATGTTCTTGGTAAACAATCCTAACGCGACACGCGTAACCACCAAAAATACTGGAAATGAACTGACCGAAATTGAATGCTGGTTGTGCAGCGGGGGCAGCTCCATACACTTTATACTAGTTTTTTCTTTATTGTGTTCCTTCAGTAAAGGGCCATTTCACGCTATTGTTACAATTTGCTTCGAAATTTGTGGGCTTGCACTACAACTGCTCAAGTGGACATTCCAGTTGTGTGAGGAACAATTCCATGATCTGCACTGCCCTCATTTTCCAGATTGCATGCTACATTGTTATTGCAGGTTCCCCGTTCTTCGGTTCGTAAATTCATGAATAGTAGGGTTGAATCAGAGTTGTTTTTCACTCCATTCTCTGATTATTTGGCTTTTGGTGGTCAGTGAGCGTGAGCAGACGCATGGAACAATGAATCTGCATGGTGAAGTCTGTTTGTTTGTTGCATGATGACATCGAATGAAGGCATGAAATTGGGAGTTGGTGTCACAACAATAGGAAATAAATTTGTGTATCGAAGTGTACGATTATCACGCATTGTGTTCCGTTGCAATCTGGAAGACTGCTAGCAAAAAAAAAACCAATATACTAAATGCTACAAGATGAACATAACTTTGGGTCTGTACCATTCAATCGGTCACTTTTATAATGTGAGGTGCAATCTCTTTCAAAATACAACATATAGTGAAGGCAAAGGCAAAATCAAACAATGTTTATGGTAATTTTGAATTTATCTCACTTGCTGACTTGACAAGCATTCTGTAGCACAAAGAGCACCGAATAAAATGGTACGGGCCATGGGGCTGTTTGCATACATAATGTGGTGGAACCATTACACCTCAAATGACCGCAAACAAGGAAAAAGGGGATCGATTCACGTAATTTGTACCAAACTGAATCAATATTGAGCGCAAACCAGCACAAAAATAAAGTTCTTATTTCTCATTTACCCTATTTCACCAATATATAAAAGTATGAAATTACTGAAGGGACTTCATTCATTATAGGAAAAGGGAAAAACAGAGATGCTTTTTCAGGCTGTTTTCTGTTACCGAGTCTGTTGTTAAAAGGGCAGCCATTTGGTTTGCCAGATCTGGATTGACTGGTATGAATATGAAGGCAGTTTTTATTATTCATATTTACATTTGGACAAAGATTGCAAGTCATTTTTGTTTCGGCTTTAGTGAATCCATCATTGAATCATAGCAGTGTAATGTCAAGACGCGCTGAAGAGTCAGTGAAACTTTTGCTTTTTGATTGTGATTTTCCGGTAGCGAACAACCTGTCAAATCTGACACTGACAGTTTTTGTCGCTGAGGCTTTATGAATATGTTTGTTGTTATTATTAGGGAAATGAATGGACTAAGGATTGTGTAAAACATGACACGTCAAGTCGGGATACTTTAACTTGACTTTTGATGGGGAATGTGTGACTGAAACAGCTACCGTTTCCCACTTTGTTTGTTTATTTAAATTAGTCATAAAACCATCCTGGTCTACTGTTTCAAGATAACCGCATGCATGTAAAGTATAAGCTGACTTTTTAAAAATCAAACCATGAATAAAACTAGTATAAACATTTTTAACCTAGCATTTAAAATAGAGCAAAGTGTAATAGTTTTATTGTAAATTTTAATGTATATGACACGTCAGGGGTCAGGACCGCGAACGTGTGAGTTTGGTTTTTTCAGCTTGCACCAATTATGAGTAGGTCAAAAGTGGCAACTAACTTTTGAAGATTTTTTTCTTCATAGCAGCAATTTAGTAAATAAATGAGTCAATACTTTCTGCCGCAATCCTGTTTTGGAAATAGAATTCATGGTTTTACAAAAGATTCTTTCATTAATGAAGTTTGGTTTTAGTTATAAAGACACATATTCGTCGGTATCGATTTACCCTCTCTAACTCTGGCTGTGTCATGTCAAACACTGGTTTTGCGGTTGAACAAAAGTCGAAGCCGATGACCCTCGTTTTTGTCAAACTAACAGTTAGTGGTATACAGTAGAATACAGAGTACAGATGCTCAGATTACAAATAAGTAGTACTTGAGAAGATGATGATTGTTATTAAGACTTAGTAATACATTATGAAGACAAAACACTGGCTTCTTTGTTTGTTACAAATCAGTTTGACAAAGACTTCCGGAAATAAGTAGACTTTTCTTATGTACCATCCACTAGCCCAGTACTTAACTTTAGAACCATATTGACTGTTGGCCAACTACATATTGAATGTATGCTATCATCCATATCCCTTTGGCAGCATATACACTTTTACAAGAGCAAACAATGTATTCTGGTAGCATACTGCTGTGTGCTCAGCTTGTCTTGTCGACTTACAAGTTTTGGGGAAATAAAAAGAATAGTATGACTGTATAATGTTTACTTGTTGAACGAAATGATAAGTCCATATAAGCCCATAATCGTCTTTACTCACCACATACACAACATATCCTTAAGACTTACACAAAACGAATAGGTTATTATGGGCATAACTCAAATAAAATCAGCTAATAATCATATTAGCCGGGAAAGTAGCAGAGAGGCAGAATTGGAAGAAATTGTGACAAATGATAAGGTTCATATAAAGAAGAAAAATAATATGTGACTAAGCGGGTGAGTAATCGTAATCGTGTGCCACGAGCTCCAAAACGCTGTGTGGTTTCTTACCTGAAAGTATTATGATTTCGGTGTGAACACAGAAATCACTTCTAGTTAGCTTCTTAGTCAGTTTTCTGCAGATAATTGTCAAATAGTCAAGTAGTAAGTGTGCATGTACTTTATTTGTTGTGTTTTGATGACTGATGACTAAGCCGAAATCTTATTAGAATATTATCCCTTGAAAAACGTGTGGCATAAATGGATGCTTCATTCCTTACTGGCAAAATATTAAGCTTGTTTGTACTGGTGTGTCTTAGTAGGAGTTAATGGGAATGTACCCAAACTCAAAAAAATGAATGAATGAATTTATTTGTCCAAAAAAGTATGAAATTAACTTACATCAGATTAGCAAAGATACGACACGGATTGCACCCATCATTTCGTATTAGTCTAACTGTAGTTAATTCAAGTGACTGATGATGACCCCCATAAGACTTTTATTTTTGATGAATTCTTCAGGGTGCAGAATATAATGTTTTGATGACACCACGAGTAAAAAATCATCGGGTTTTTGAACTCTTGCTTGGACTGCAACAAGATTTTTAACTTCTAGACATTTTTTTCATGTGTCAAATATTCATTTGCTTGATTTAAATATGTATTGCTCTTACGAATAAATATTACTTACTCTTATAAAGATTTACATTCTAACTAAAAAAGGTTCATTCATTTGCTGGTACATTATCGAGTTGTGTATATATTTAGTTCGTGCTTTGTAGATGTCAACGTTCCAATATTTGCTCCAAGTTGGAATTTTGTTACTCTGCTACAACTAATGCATGTGTTATTTATTAGACATTTCTTGCGTGAAATGTTAGGGTCTACGTCCTGACTGCGACATGTTTCAAACATAATGACTATTTGTTGGTAACATCAAAACATTTTCTAACCCAGCTGCATTTTTTACTAAAATGTTTATAGCAATTTTGAACCAACGAACGGGAAATGACAATTGTTTGTATGCGCTTCTAATGTTGGCAACATTTATCATCTTTAAAACATGTTCCGTTACAGTAATTTCAAAATGTTAAGCAGTAAGTAAGTTAATAAAATGTTCATCCTTCTAATGAGTGACACATCAGACATCAACCCTGTGTGCATGCACATTAACAAGATTCATACAGATTTATTGTGGTTTTCATGAGATTATAATTCTCGGGATTATAAACAATAAAAAGATTTCTGTGCTAATTTTTTTATAAGACTGAGTTCAAACTCACATAAAGGTTCACCAACAGTACTTGCCGTTTTGTTGAAAGAAAGATGACAAGTTGTGTTTCAAATGGTATCACCAAAGTCAATGAGACGACATGATGTTGGCCATTTTTTGTGACAATGTACAGTTTTGCAAAAATTGCCCAAAATAAAGTCTAGTAGTCTAGCAAATAGAATATACTTTTCAAGTTTTCTAAGCAATACAGTGACAATGATTAATGAGATTTTTATGAGAGCTATGTACTTCAGAGAAATCGAAAAACAAATTATAAAAAACAAAAGACTACGCTCATCAACATGATCAACACAGGTAAAATATATATGGACATAAGTAGGGATAAGATGACAAATAATATTCAATACTTGAAATTTGCATATTTCATTGGATCGCTGCTTGGAGAAAGCAAATTACAGCAACCTGCATAACATACACCTCGTCTCTTTTTACAAAACTCCAAAAGTAAAACAAAGAATTTATATGAGGAACGTGGAAAGTCAAGATAAAACAATTCCGACTCATTAACAATCGTGTTATACCGCTGTAAATAAGTGACGTTTGAGTTAACAACTTTGTACATTGCGGCATACTATAACTAAAATTAATGTAATTTTCAAATGCTAGAATAGAATGATGCTTTCCTATTTAAATATGTTATAGCGTTTAGCAATTGAATGTTATGCAGAAGCTCAATTCTGATACTAAGACAAACGTAGACAAGAGGATTCTTCGTTTGAAGCTATTCCGGTGGTCATTTATTAGTTAAGTTACCATCCCAAGTCATGTAATGACGTCAGCCCACAAAGAGACCGGTCATGTAAGCAAGCTCATCGTGTCAATTTCAAGTCATTCGTCCTGACACTATAAACATCCCAAGAAAAATATGAATAAATCGCTTTCTTTCCCTTTTTACATTACTTTTATGACTATTACTTATTCATGATACACCAAGACCAAGGTGGCTCATAAACATAATGTGTGAACCTTACATCCAGCAGCAACATAGAGTAAGTTGTTCTTTACCATGCTCTTATGCCTTTTTTATGCATTTAAAAGTCGAAATGAGCACATTATCATGTTGTTTGAAATGTTTAACTTTTTGGATTATTATTGCTTACGATAATTACTCACACGGTCATGTAATGGTTATGTGTGTAGCAATAACTTGGGTGCGTTGCTGCATTGCCTCTCTGCTCTCTGCCCCAAGTCCAGTTTGAACAAAAGTTTCAGTGTTTGTAGACGCAAGTACCCTACAAACAAAATAACACATTATGACCACAAAAATGAAGGAAAGATAAAATACAGCAAAGCTTGTGCATAAAAAAGGCAGTAAATGTACCAAGACGCTGGGCAATGTTACATTACATCGTTTAAATAAATTGTCGGCCAGCATCGCCCATCACCCAATAATAACTTTTCACCGTCAACAATAGTGTAGTCATTCATTTTATGCATGCATTCTACAAAATGAGTGGATGCGGCCTTTTATACTCAAGTACCCAAAAAAAAGTTACATCTCAAGCGAATGAACTGAAACAAAGCATTATCCCTATTTTTAAAATGGGATGAATATATAAGTTACACGATTTATTCATATGGTGGCAACCAAAAATTTGCGTTTTCAAAATGTACAAGTTAATTTATAATGGTTATGATTAAATGAGGGTAAAATGGGTGGTCAAACAACGAAGGTATTCATTTTTTACTTAAATATTGAGCAAAACATTACCACACCATAGTCATTACATCTTTTACACCGTGCTTTTAATACTTCCATAACACATAAAAGTTCCAGAAAATGGAGTGATTCTCGCACTTTCAAAGTCAGAATAAAAGTATGATTTTACATTGTGTTGAGTTTCTTCCCTCCTGGAAAGCTTCAAGCTTTATACTGGAGCAAGGTTTTTTATCTGTCATTTGTAAGATCATATATCCGAAGAATCTACCGATTACTTTTATATACTCGGACACAAAAGAAAGAAATTTTATGCTTGCGTGTCAAATTATAATTATTTTTTAAATAGTAAAAAGGAACGGGAGTAACTGGGTTGAAACAAATTCAATAAGTGCATGTTACAAATTTGAAGAGAGAGAGGCAATTTTCTCTCCCTGATTTACCCACTCTCTCTGGTTGTCATTTTTGCGTAATTTGATGATGACATGCTTTGCCTGCCTCTCTCATTTTTCGCCTATTTTGTGCATCATCGTGAACAGAGCAGAGAGTGAAGATTGAATAGAGAGCTTGTAGAGAGTTGAATAGATTGAAATGATGTGGCGGTGGTAGTGGAGCATAAAAACGATATCACTATGTGTACTTCTCTACCCACAAACAACGCAGATAAATAAGAAGCATAAAAATAAAATGCAGTGGGGTGGCTCGGCTTGATAATGACGATGATCATGATGATGACTGTGTGGCTAATTGTCAGGGGAGTTGAGAGATGAAAGCATGGAAAATGTTGAATGAAATGAAATAATGTTACTAAACTAAGTAGATATAAACAGAAAAGAAAGAAAGAGGTATATTGAAACTAATTGATAGCTGACATAATGCGTATATACCTAATAGAATATTTTTTGATAATCATGAATCTAGGCACATCTGCTTTGGATCTTGATGTTTAGATGCACAACAAAGTATATCTTTTCCATCATCAAAAGTATTATCTTTGTTATCAGCATTCTTGCTTATCGACACCAGTTTACGAGCTACTTTGATTCAACGCACATGCTTTTATTTTGCGCATTGCATATAATGATGTCCGTATTGTTTGAATCGATTCGAGTAGTGTACTATCCTCTTTCTGCTGCTGTTTTACTTCGTCTGCATTACCATGCAGTGCAATTAATATTATGAATGATATAGCAAAGACTCAAGATTCTATCAAGAGTGTGTAGAGAATTTCAAGTGCCGAAGGAGATCGTCTATGCTAAAACATTTCAATTGAGTTGCTTACATCTTTCTTCTTTTCTGTCGTAACCCTTTTGAACTCGAATGATTGGGTGGCTAATTGCTAATAGGAAATCTGTGAAATTGCTGAGTTCTATTCTGTTGTCAGCAGAAAAAGAGAATTATGGGAGTTTGAATCCCCTTTGTTACCTTTGATGTCATTTGGAGAGATGAGAGATGACGAGCAATGAGGAAAACATGAATGAATACTAATGGCGAAAAGTCAATGTACAATGTAACAAGTCACCTATTCCAGGTAGAGATATGCGTTTGGAAGCATAAAGATATGAATATGATACCCATTCAATTTTGCATTAGCTGTAAACATATTTGAAACACATCATAATTTTATAAACTAGCTCTAAACAATATAGTAATGCAATGGTGGTGGTGGTAGTAATACTTTGAGTATAATAATTCTGTTTGTTGGCTGCAACTCAAAAAATGATCTTTTATATTTTTTGAGTTATGTTCACTAACATCCCATATATTTTTGTACATAATGGTACACATTAATAATTTAGATCCCTTGATGGTCGTCCATTAGGCGAGCTTTTCCCAGGGAAAAATTGTTCTTACAGAGAAAACGCAAAAAATGTCTAGTCTGCATGGAGCTGTCTACTTGTCATCATCATCATTTTTTCGTAACAGGTTTTTTTTCTATCTGGAGAGGGTCATGTTTCTGCTTATCCGAGAGAAAACCAATTTCCTTGCTTTCTTTTTTTCCGAGACTGGCAAAGTTGATTTCAAAACAAGACAAAATGAATACTCTACATTAAGTACATATGAGTTGCTCCATTCCCATATCTTTCTCCGTCTTCTTTAAAAATAAATGAGAAACCGTAAACAGCAATACATACATACTGGCAAGATTCAGGAAAATTGTTTTTATATGGTAAAACGACAGTAGTAAGTCTAAACGTATATTACGTATAAACTACGAGCATTTTTTCTGACATTTGCTTTTAATGCCGATTTTTATGGATGTCAGAATCGGTATGCAACGCAGAGTTTAACTTAAAATGCTTGAAAGCTTTGTGCTCCCCAAAGACTTATTTTGGTGAGTACGTACGTATTGTTTTCCTTTCAGCAGAAATGGATCTTGACATCATGGAAAAAAGTTCTTTTCTGATAAAAATCAATCGATTTCATGACTTTTACTATTTAAACAACTTGATGCTGAAAAAGTTGGTAATTGCTATTGTTTTGTAAATATCTTCCTCAAAATGATTTCTGGCTACACCAACGCAAAATGCCAGAGCATGCGGTCTCCCTTCATTCTCATTTCCTTTTTAGCTATCTCCTTTCTACCACCAGACATTCATCCTCATAAATACTTCTGTCTCTCTCTGTTTCTGCTGTTTTGTGTTGTTTTTTCGAGAACCCACCTCTACAACCACATTGGCTTCCACCCCTAAGCCCACGTAAACGCCTTCCGTTACTTTACCGTACAACGCGCTAAAGAATCTATCACACACGCATCTCAACTTTCCAACTCCCTTGCATTTATATATGTATTAGTCTCAACCAAAAACGATCAAGCAGCAGCAGTGCACAGAGAAAAACGAAGGACGGAAAAAAGAGATCGCATCTATTTCTATTTTTTACTCCATTCAGTGAGCTACTAAGAACAGAACACAAGTCCCCTGCATGAATTATTGCGGAATATTATGTACATTCAATTCATGTACCTATGTATCACGTACACTGCGTTTCATGATGATGAATGCGTATCGTAGCATGTCATATACTTTTACGTTTGTAATAATCATAATCTCCGTAGAAAGTCTGTCCTTTTTCATATGAATACATATTTTACGGTGAACCAGCTGCCAAAAATGTGTTTTCACTGCTGCTGGTAAAGATGATAAAACCGAAATATATGAATTCTTGTCTCCATATCTCTCCATTTCCCTACTACCACCATTCCTATATTTTTCCATCCACACATTTTGCGGCAGTCAGTCAGTAGTCAGTACTGACTCCCTTGTTATTATTATTATTCCTTCGCTCTATTCCATTCTTTTCATCTCTTTTTCTCGTGATAGTGCGTTGGAAAGTTTTATTTTCTGGTAGTTTGGTTGCCACAACCAAAATGATGCTGATGATGATTAAAAAAGTACATTCAAGCAGCAATGCGAACTACTAGTGCTTGTCTAGTTCAATTTCATGGGTTATATTTTATTAACACGTATGAAAAGGGAGCCAAACATTTAAAAAATAATGTGGCATTTCTTCATAGTGTGTGTGTAGTCGCCGGGTGCAGGGAGGCAGAGCAAAAAATAGAAAACATTAGGCTGAATGGGTTACACATTTAAAAAGTAAGGTTTCATATCGCACACATACATTACTGCATCCATGTTGTTGCCTTTCTCATTATAATCATCATTGAAGCATATAGTCAGTCATTATGAACGAAATTTTTTTGCTCCACATACCTTTACCGTTTTTACTTTGAGCCTAACCAGGCACATTCATCCTTGCGTACAGAATATTTTTACGTGAAAAGTAAAATAGAAAAGAAACAGTGAGATAGGCTGGTAGTTTTTTAGTGGTTACAAAATATTAGGGACAACGGCAACAGTAGCACTGTGTGGCATTGTCAGGGATTTGCTTGTTGTAGTGGAAGTAAGAAGTGGTAGTATATGCATGCAAGCAGGGAAAAGCAGCAAGGCAGCAGACACTCCACAGTACAGTTTCCAGAGAATAAGGTAGCCAGCTTTACTCTTTTTTCCCGAGAGTTAATCTCCTGTCTCATTGTATCAAGTCTTTTTTACTCCTTTTTTGACATTTACAATTGGAACTCGTGGTGTGTGCTTTTTTAAGAGACGGCTATAGAGCCACAATAGAAGGGTAGAAAAGGAACGAGGTGTGTGTATTTGTGGGCTTTTACGGAGAACTGGAAAATCAGTTGAATGTAATCATTATCATCATCATCATCATTGCCGTCACCGTCGTCGTCAAAAATTATACATATTTTGGTTTCTCGTGTGACGGACAGCCGTTGTTGTTCTAGGGGGTTAGCTGGACAATGCTTAAATTCCTCTGTGACTTCAAATGAGCATTGCAATTCAAGAAAATAATATGTATTGTGGTTACGAAAAAACTGAAGCCCGTATAATGTGTAGGTAAATGAATCATGCACACGTCAAGTTAAAAACAAAAATTCGTTGTGGATTGTGGACTTTAGCATTGATTTAGGTAGTTGGATTTTACGGTATTAATGTGGACACATAATATATTATAGCGTGTAACTAATTAACTGTGTGTGTGGGGTACTCACACTTTAAAGCTTTGGTACGTGCGGTGTTCTTGGTGCCACTGTTTTCTTCGCGGAAAGGAGACACAGCTTAAACTTACTGTAGATGATCGTCTAATGAATGGACCACCGTCTGTGTAAAAAAGACAAAGTTCTTCCTTAAAACTCAGCAAAACCGGCAAAGCTTTGTTGGGTGAACTGTATTTGGGTATTATACATCTTTGATGAGAGAACAAACTCTATTGCAGAAGTGAGACTACGTGAGAAAATGGTTTCTCAGATGCTTGATTGATCAAACGTAAGTAACTGTTTTAATTTCTACACTTTAGCCAATGCATTTCATTTTTATTTTAAGGCGGTTATTACATATTATGGCTTGTCACAATCGAATCATTTTTGCACCTTTTCTGCCACACACATTCCGAATTGCATCACTTGAGATTTGCACGTGTACTTTCATTTGTGGCAAAGGCAGTGATGCTTGTACATGCACATTATCACTTTTGCATTATTATGGGTAATCTAATTACATGTTAGTGTGAAGCATACATTGTTCTTTGCTCTTGCCGTTACAAAGTGCACACAAGTGGCATTCCGTTATATTCCTGAACTTGTATCAGTTCAATACTATTGTAATGATTAGTGCATAACAATAATATATATAAACCTACATGATGAACAAGGGAAATGACCAGGCTGGATGGGATATTCAAGGCCTTGGTTATCGCTTTTATACCGCTATAACATCGCATTGTATTGCATTTACTTTCAATCGTTATTGTCCCTGCGACTTTGCAAGACATTGAAAATTTCGTATATGCGGTATGTTTTGTGAACCTGTACTAATGTAAAATATATATTATATTTTATGATATTTCACATAATAATTCGATTGAAGCCTGCACCTGTGACCTACGAAGACAATGCTTTCTCAGTTCCTGCCCCATTTTTCTTGCCAGACTGCATGGCATTTGCAGGCTTTACAATATTTCAAAAGAAGCTGTAGGATACGGTTAAGCATTTCATTTAGATGATAGTTTCTATTCAAATTCAGTTTCCTGATCCTTTTTATTATCACCTGTGAATAGAGAATTCACATGTTCAATCCCATGCGGCACACTGTGGTCCATTGTTACCCCAATCATTAGTGCTCTCATGGGCCATTATGTTATTTACCCCTCTAAAAATATATTTCACTTTTAGGGAAACTTTTCCCATGTAAAAAGTCATATGCATCGTACCAATGTAAAAAAGAATAGAAAAAGAATATCATTTGAGGTATGTTATTTCCCCACAAAAGTACTCGTTTGTTCGTGCTTTGCATATTATGAGAAAAGGCACAGTAAAACCCTTGTTCATGATTTCCTTGAAGGGACCAATTTTGAATGTTTGCTGCTTGAAAATCTTTGCTTATAATTATTATCATTTTGGTAAAGTGTTTATGATTCACACAGCAATAACAAGAGCAGTAAAATGCACATTGGACTTCTGTTGAAGAATCCACATACATATATTCACTTCATTACACACATCCTTTTTACTTTTGAACCTACAATTGTCTTGTTTAGGAAACATTTTTGACGTTTTCTTTGATTTCATGATGAGCACAGAGCAAAAGAAAATGTGAGTTTAACCAGTGTTCATCATAGATTTTTACAGAATTGAACTTCTCTTTTGTTTATGACTTTTTCTACTGAAACTTGTGTATATTTAGATTTTGGGCTGGAACTTTCATACTTTTATTTTTCAAAATAGCGTTCTGATAATTGTGGAACAAAAATGCATGCGTTTTCCATAAATGTACTACATGAACATCCATCACATTCCACCCACATCAGTTTGCATTCTTGATGGATGGATAGACTCATTACTCCAAAAACTATACAAACCAAATCATTTTTTGTGGTTAGATGTGGATGTAACACGTTCTCAAGCGTAAACAAACTTACTTGTGTATGCATGAGTGGGTAGATATATTATCAAAGTAATGGAGCTCCATTGTACAAAAAATGACAGCATGGTTGATGGTAGTCTTTTTCAAGAGAAAAAAAAATGCTTTTAAGAAATGGACAAGATACTTGTCAATCAAATGAGGAACCTGGGGCTATTAGTTGGTGCATGCCATGATGACGCTCGGTGTTAAAATGAAATATTGCAAGACAAGGGTACATGTATATTTTACGCATAATAATAATGTTTTTGGTATTTAATGGCAATATGTGAATTTCAAGAGAGTGGACATTATTGCATCGTTGGACACCTTCTCCTAAGTTTTGAAGGGCTCATCAGTAGAGAAGTTTTTGGGTGTACCTTATTTCCCTGTGCTATCGACACCTTACAACAAACTACGTACATAATTGTATACATATAAAAATTGATAGCATGTACAGATTGTTGCCTAAAATGCATACATGCACCAAGACTGGAGCTATGTGCAACCTTTTTTCATGATCATCATCATGTACGGTTCAGTCAGTCTCTGAGAGATTCTATCTTAAGACGACCGTTCGTAGTATGCATTAAAAGAATATCGGCTAAAGAAGGTCCAGACAGACCACAAGAAGAAGAAAAAACGAAAGACGACAAGAGTAAAAGAGTAGTGGTAAAGTTACAAGGCATATTAACGCAGGAGTGTGGTACACATTACGTACGTTTACGTATGTACTTTACTTATCCTCTCATTGTCATCATTATCATCATCGTCAGCAGAGAAATAGCAGTGGTGCATGTACTTTGTTGCATGCATGTCACATGAATATTATCAAGTGGACGGGATTATACTGTCAAATTCACACGAGCTGCAGGAAAAGCAAGACGTATCATTCTAAGGGCTCTCTCTTCCCCTCTCTTAAACCATTTTAGCCTGATAGTGTGAGCATGGTGGTTTTTGGTGATGTTGATCATCCTTGCAACTTCTTAAACTTGAGCAAATAGTCTATTAAATACGATCGTAAATCTCTGGCTCCAATCTCTTTTCCCTGAGAAGAAGAAGACACTTTTAGTTTTTCACTCAGCTAAAATTTGTGGATTGGAAAGCCCATGCCCACGTACTAAAATAAAAGCACAACACATTATTGTCTCAAGTTACTTTTAAACAAAACATTGTTGTTGTCGTCCTGTTTGTTTGTGCTTGTGTCTGTCGTGTTGTCCGTCGTCTCTCATCGTTCATCATCTTTCTTCCCTGGTGTTAGAAAGGTTTTGTCACGGCTTTACAATAAAGTGCTAAAGGAGATGTTATATTACCTGCTTATTGCCACAAAGACAACAGGTAAATGATAACATACAAGATTCATTTATTTTTATTATTGTCATTATTACGTGTTTACAGCCGCAGAAAGGAATAGTCTGGCTTTCTGGTTTTTGGAGCCTTTTCATTTCATTCATTCATATCTAGAGATGCCTTTAGATTCATTCATGATCAGCATTTTAGAAAAATCAGGAGACGCAATAATATTAGGTGCGATCTCAAAATCCTGATCTTGAAACAGAAGAGAATAAGAGTATCATTTCACATTTCTCATTGTTGTGCCATGTTGGTTTTAATACTATTTACGCAAAGCTGTTTAAGGTTTAAGTAAAGACAAAAGTGTTACGCGAGCGTGAATGGTTATTTCTAGAAAGAAAAATATTTTTGTGAATTGAAAGCTTTTAAGGCAATTAGTAGTATCTGCAAACTAGATCGTTCATGGCGTGCATTTTAGTCTGTCGCATCCTCCTCCCTGGCACCACTCATTGTCTGTATTCCGCATGCTTTTCGGTTTTGCATAGAGCAGCCAGTTCATGGCTATGTACACAAATTGGGATTGTGTCTGCAACTACAAACTTTCAGGTAAAAGTTGCTCCAAAAAATGTTAAAAATTTTCAAGGAAATTATGCAGACAAAAAGTAGCTTGGCTGCATGCCGGATTCCCATATCACACAAGGGTGAAATAAAACCTGCGCCTAATACCGGATAGGAATGGTTGGTTATATAAATGCTAAGTAGTTTTCGCATGCATCAGATACCATTGGGACACAAAACGGAAGTCCAGAAAAGCTTTTTTCATTACTTTTTCACCATCATTCAACTACATTATCCGCTTTTGGTCGAGCAAAGTCTTGTAAATCAGTAGTAGTGTTCTAAGTAGACGAATTTCCTTTCCCATGCTCTTTGAGGAATATGATACGAAAGAGAAAACAGTCAAATCTACAAATACTTAGGCACATTTTATGGGAATAAGTTTTAATCGGAAATGGAAATTGGAAAAAACATAATATTTCGATATTAATAGCTATATTTATTGTAACTTATGGGTGAATTTACTGGCAATATATACTCTGATAGTAATATTACTATACTCATCTTTTAATCTTACTCATTGTCATAATTTTTTGTATGTATCAATTTCAGGAAAATAATAGAAACGTTCACACGATTCCATGCGTAACACGCTCTAATAAAGCACTCGCATTGCTGCAGTCATTTTCATTCATTTCATTCTACAACAATCTATACCGTGCACACGGAAGGAAGGAAGCTCTTGCGGTTGGATCTCCGCTTCCACTGGTCAGCCAATGTTAGATCAACTTTGCCTTGCTTGCATCAGCAGCAGCAGTCCATGAACCGATCCTGATACAACAAAACGTGAAAAAACACAGAGAGAAAAGGGTATAATACCGTATAAATAAGCCCTTCTTCTTTTCCAACAACTAGTTTAAGAAGCATCATTATCAACAACGTCAAAATCATCGTTCGTATACATGAACACTTGAATGCATGCACATGTACACCTTCGCTCTCTTTGCTTTTAATAGCAACTCACTTGATATATACCCAAGGTAGAACTCTATGTATCGTTCCTGAAGAAAAAGGGTTAAAACCGGTTCGGCTACCATTTGTTGTGGTCAGTTTCCCCAAAGTTTAGTATAGCAGGCAAGTTTGTACATTTTCTCAGTTTAGTTTGCCTGTTGTTGAGAGTGAGTTGTGGAAGCTAAGCTGAGTTCTCTACTACAAAAGCTGAGCATAGTTTGCTACAAATCTGAATGATGAACCTGAATCTTGTACACACAGATTTTACTAAAAGGCTTTAGCAGAGAAACTTTTCGTGTGTGGATTTTGTGAGCAAGTATTTTTTGTAGCAAAAGTGTCCTGTGTCTACACATTTTAAAGTGAAGGAATAAAAAACTACATACGAAACTTTCATAGTCTCAAAAGAGCAAAGAAAGAGAAACAAATAGACAAGAAACACAACTTGTTTACTTTTTGGGGTGTTCTGTGTTTGCGGAACACCAAACAAGGGGAGGAAGAACGAGAAGAAGTGAATTTCTTGTTTCAAGTGAAGTACACATAAAGCCGCCATACTGGATTTCTCAAGATTTTCGTCGGGTTCTACCCACTTTCTTCCCCCTTCCTTTCCGAGTCCACCACCCAGCCGTGGATCCTCGTCAAGTGGGACCACTCCAGTTGGACTCTCAGGAATGGCTTATCTCAAGCCGTCAGCTTATCCCACTGGAGCGATTAATGGGCTTGGCTTTGCCATGGGTATGTCATCCTCGCCCATGGACTCTGTCAGTGCCGTTGGATTTGGACCTGGAATGGAATTCGGTATGTTTTGTTGTACGTTTTATGCTACGCATTCTTATTCCTTGTCATTCATATATGTAATTGCCATTGCATTATTGAGATGAATGTAATGCATGCTTAATACGTAGCCAAAAGTAATACATAGTATTTCTTGGTACTTCACAGGTGGACCAAACAATCCCCGAAAGCAACGTCGTGAAAGAACGACTTTCTCTCGAGCTCAGTTAGATGTTCTAGAAACGCTATTTTCCAAAACTCGCTATCCAGGTAAATATAATAAAACCAAGTTTTCCCATTTAACTTCCACAAGCATATTACTTTTTGTACTTTCTTCCGAAAATCCGCTCATCCTTTTACGTATTTAGTCAATCCATTGCGAATGACAGAAAGCCTTATATAATTTCATTTCCCCAACAGCGGAACAATATACAATTTCAAAAACTTTCCTTGAAATTCCACACAAACACCCATTTCTAATCCCTTTTCCTTTACTTCTTTTTAGATATTTTCATGAGAGAAGAAGTCGCACTCAAGATCAACTTGCCAGAATCCCGAGTCCAGGTAAGCTTTTGATAAAACTTTGAAATTTTATTGTTGATAACATGCATATACACTAGCATATATACATGATGATGATGATGATGTCGGTGATAACCCCACCAAAGCCATACAACTTTTAGTACATATTTATACCGTCTCACACCTCTGTAGTCAGAAATAGAAATCATCTTGTATTTTCACATGATCATCTCATCTTTACTTTTTGAGCATTTACATCGTTTTCTTCCTTCTGGAAGAAAACACCAAAATAGTTTATATGCATATAAGTATATATTATCCGCAGTTTTCTGTGAGCACACTTTTGGAAGATTGTCACAAAACATCAGAGAATTTTCTTGATCCCATGCAGCATTCCCAACTCGTCATTGTCACATGGCATTAAGTAGTACATTATACGAAACTATATACACCTAGCATTTCTATTAAGCCCATACAGATACACTTATAAATATGAAAGAAGTCAGGAGAAATACTTAATTTTAGAAGCTTTCAGCGTGGAAAAGATGAAACCTGCTTGCTTGGTTGATGACAACTTGCATTTAGTCTTTAACTTTTTGAGCAGGACACACAAAGTTTTCTTTCTCATCATCAACATCACACGTCACCACCACCACTGTAAGAGTCACTACTTCCTATACAAAATTCCGCGTTGCTACATTACAAAACTGCTTCATAACAGTCATGGGATGATCATCATGAGCACGACAGTTTTCTTTTCCTCATATATTCTCCATCTTCAAATAATAGCATGTCCTCTTTTATTCCAGCTATGTGCCTTACTTTTACTCCTCACCGGAGACTCATCTTAAAAACTCTTTTCAAAGCTCTTTTAGTGCCTGTCAAAATCGGTATTAGTTGGGCTGTTGTCATCCTCTCATCTCTTCTACTTCAGTTCAGTATCCCTCAACCATGGGAAATTCTTAGCTTTCTTAACTCAGCTTAAGTCGGACTTCTTCTTTTTCCCTCTCGCTCTCATTAAGTCTTACATTATTAGCTTTTCCTGCTCTCGTGCTCAAGAATTGTTGATGTGCTTGTGTGAGAATACCTGTTTTTATATACACGACCAGTAAGTGTGTATACACAGATGAAGCCTTACACAAATATTTTTGTCCTCCCTTTCTTTCCCTGGTTTATACCACTAATCAAGTAATTCTTTTCATATTTATTAGATTTTGCAAACAAACATATAGCATCATCCAAAGAGTTTACTTTTTTAACATGATAAAATACGAGAATTCTTTACTTTGCTTTTTTATTCAAAATTTAGTTCAAAATTGTTTTAAAAGTATCTATATGCAGTACAGCAATATGAAAAAGATATAAAAATATACCAGTTTTTAGTACACAGACATACTGGTTTTCTATTTCCTATCTCGACATTTTTCAAGCATTTCTTCTTCTCTCTGCCAACATCTCCTTTTTTGTCATTCGGTCGATAGCTCGCTTTCCTTCCACTTGCTTTACTCGTCCAACAACTTTTGAGTGTGTACTCCTCGTGTATCGTATTTTTCCCTCTGTCTACTCTGATTTGATTCATTTAAGTCTCTATTTTCCTTTATGGTTGCTTCCTTTTTCTTGTTCCGCCGAATCGTAACATGAAAGGTTGACTGGAACTGGATGATGACACACACAGCACCAATAGTACTTACGTATATAGTAGTTTGACCAACTGTTGTATTCCCACAAGACTCTCCTCTGCTCACAGCAGCAGCAACATTTTTTATGCTTCTATTTTGTATTTTTTTCTTTCTTGTCGTTGTCGCAGTAGTTAAGTTTTCATGTTCCATCCAAAAGCAAACTTATATATCTGTACCGAATTTTATGTCATCTGCTGCCTTTGCTTACCTTTTTCTCTTTGTAGATATATTTTGACTGTTTCTCCAATCTTGTATAGCTTCTCTTTTTTTACTTTTTAAGTTGGCTAGAAAAAACCACCAACTTACATGCATCATTGTCTACTTTTCTCCATCTCAGAACATTCGACACGACACAAGCATGATAGTTACCTATACAGAACCTGAGAAATATCTGTAGCAATAGAGAGTGGTGGTGTGTAAAGAAAGCGATAGCAGTTGTGTGTGTCGTGTTGCATGCAAGATGGAATATGATAGAGAAGAGAGGGAATGAACGTCGAAGAGTGAGAGAGAATTCAGAAATTTTAAGCCGTTTCCAAATGTCCTTTTCCGTTTGCTTTTTACTTGAAATTCAGAGTAACGGAAAGAATCAGGTTTTTTGTGTGGGCGAGTTTGCTTTGATACCAAAAAATGTCTACATCGAAGTAAAAAATAGAAAAGAGAGGCATTGTGTTTCGAAGTATGTATGTGGAATTTACCGATATGGAAGTAGTACTTTCAATTTTTTTCCTTCATTGAATGCTTGGATTTTAAAACATATATATCTGTATTAAATCCTTTCAGTTGTGATGATGATGATACCCTTTATAATGCTTTTCGCTGTCTTGTTCTATTTTATAACGTTCGGTTGATCATCAGTGAAAAATGAAAAAGAGGATGGATCTCTTTGTACTCATGAAACTAGTAGATATGCCGTTTGTTTGTGTTCAGAAAAAACGAACTTTGGAAAAGGAAAAAACTAGAATTTCTGTTGACAAAAGCAGCATTTATAAATACTATCAAAAGAGATAAGATATAGTACTAGAAAAACTGTCTAAAATCCTTTTGTAGCAACAATATTTTCTAGTTTACTGTCTTATTAGTATTCTATCTTTCATTTCATCTTTATTTACAAATATCTACAAAGGATCTTATTATATATACTTTTGCAAGGATCAAAGAACTCGCCATCATCAGTGATGTATCAGAAACGGCTTTAAATAAGATTCGTTTAATTAAAAGAAATCTTCCGATTTAAGTATTAAAATTGTCAAAATGATCTTACAATTTGTTCTGATAGGATCTAACATAGAAACATGTATAGCACGTATATGATCTCTTTGATCACAAAATACATGATACACTGGCTGGAAAACGGCTTCTCACAATGCCCCATACTTTTTACTTTATACAGACAACGTGGCAATAAGCCTGTCACTTTATTAGAGCAAGGGTGTACGTATCTGATGTTATTATGGAAAGTGTATAATTTCATCCTTGCTATGTGCGCCGCCTTGTTTCTTACGTTTCCATTTCGAGCAATTGCTTGGTTGGATGATCTGAGGAGAGTCCGTTGGAGTGTGACTAAATTGAATTGGGAAAGTTAATTTACTTGATGTGATTTAGCTGCAGGAGTGGATAAACTTTGGGTTAGGGAGATTGCTGCGTCTCAATCCTACACAATTCTGATAGGAGTAGTGAGTGTTGCACGTATTTTACCGGAATATACATCAAATTTATGATGAGTGTTTTATTTCCCCCGCAAAGGGCACTCGCGTCAGCAACGCGATATCTTTCTCATCAGATCATTTACTGCTTGTTTTCCTTCACTTGACGAAAATGATGATTAGATCAAGTCCCTTCATCATAAAAAACCCTGTGATATTAAAAATGGGACAACAGAGTTTTCTCTATTAGTGCTAATAAGTACAGCAAGCATATTAAATAGAAGCGCTATCACTGACATTTCCCATCAATAAGGGAAATTACATTTGCCCGGAGCGAGTATCATCAGCGTGATGGTCTTGTGATTACCAAGTTTACATTTACAGTAGCAAAGGATTAGGATTTTCATGAATACGCACGTTTTTACTATGATGATGATGACGTTAGCGATTCAGCGCTTTTTTATCATAACACCACAAGCAGTTTGAACTTCTATGCGAGTAGCAACAGCGCAGAGAACATTTTGGCATTGAATAAACTACTTAACAAACTACTATAATATTTTATCCTGCGAGACAACAAATCAATCAATTTTTATATTCATGTGTGCTCCCATTGTTTTTCTTTCTCATTTATAAAAGTTTTTGAATTTTGAAGAGTTTTTGTCACTAGTCATATTCATAAAGGCAAAAGTATTAAAAATAGAAGAAAAACTGAATAGCTGTAGCCAATAATACTTTCAGGTATCCTGTCGATCAAGCTTGATTCCTGAGTAATTTAACTGTTGTGCTGCGCAGGATGACAAAGTTTTGGTGTTTGTATATTCCAACCTCATCACACTACTATGATGATTGATTGATATGTGAAGCATGCCATTTTTCGTTTGCTAAGGATTACGCGGAATAGGGCAAAGTAGTAGATACTACCTCATTTACCACACCACCGCATTTTCATCTTTGTACAACAGACATGCATCATTAATAGACGATCGCGTTGTTGTGTGTGTGGCTTTGGTGGAGTGTAGGCATGTGATAAACCAGTTTCTTCACTTGCCTGTTCACATATTCCTTTTCACTCATTTATCAATATGTCAACACACTTCGATTTTAGATGAGATCTCGTCATCCTCATGATCAAAAGAATTTTTATTTTTCCCTTGTGTTTCTTTTCTTGAATGAAAATGAATGTACCAAAAAAGATTTTTCAATTTTTTCCCTTGCAAGTTGCAAGTACTAAATTGAAATTTCAATGACGCTTCCTTTCTTTCAAAAAATATATATCATGATTGAATGCCGAAGAATGGGGATTACACTTTCTTCATTGTCAGTTTAGTTTACTTTCTTTTTCATAGAATCATTATTTGCAAATGATCATTTTTTCTTTTTATTGCATCTCCTTTAAAACGCGTAAAGACTTGTATGTACACAGCCTGAATAAATAAAAAAGTACAAGAGAAAAAAATGCAAGAAAGGGAAAAATAAATAGAACCGTAACAAACCCTTGGTTTAGTATCCAGTCACGAACACGATTCCTTATTACCAAATCATAGTTTTCATGTTCCATTTTTTCTTCATGTTTGTTTAGGTCTGGTTCAAGAACCGAAGAGCAAAAGCCCGTCAGCAATCTCAGCATCAGCAAAGTACTGGAGGTACAGGGACACCAGGCAAACGTGGTCGAGTAGCCAAGTCAATCAAATGCTCGCCAAGTCCTCAACCAGGTGCCCTTGGTGTTTCTGGCGCTCCTCCAAACTTAACAGGGACCACAGCCCATTCCCATACAAATAATCCAAATGTTGTTGGAAATGGCGGCAATGTGTCCAACAGTAATAGTAGCAATAGCGGCAGTAACAATCCCAACGGAACCTCCGGTGTAACAAGCAATGGTGGAAGCACAGCAGGAGCGCCTAGTCTAAGTCATTTGTCCAGTTCCAATAATCCTGGCGGAAATGGCAGTGGGAGTGGCGGCAGCGACTCACTTCATTCAATCAAACAAGAGCCTGGTCAACCACAGCAAGATCCTCTTAGTCCCTCATCAAGCCCGTATGCAGGAAACAATAACAACAATGTCGTGGGCAGTGGCGTGTACATCAAGAAACAATCGACTTCGCCTACCAGCAGTAGTCCTCCTGGGTCTTCATCCCAACACTCTTCATTAGGCGATGGCTCACCCAGTCATCTCTCCACCGGTTACAGCACAACTTCAGGAAACGGGCATGGGCATTATGGAATTGTAAGTGGACATAATGGGAGTCAAACTGGACATTTTAGCCCAACGTCAGTAATGGACCATCATAATTTCGGGTCTATCACGTCAGCAACTGCCAGCTTTCCCTGGCATACTCCCATTTCCGAGTATCCACCGGGAAGCACGGTTCAACGGACAAGTCCGATGGGTTACGCCAGCTATAAAAATGGAACTTGTTATCCGTCAAGTTATGCCTCGGCAGCGGCCACCTCGTTTTACCCCAACATGACCGTAGACTACCTAAACAGCTCACATGCTGCTGCGGCACATCATCATCAGTTTGCGGCTGCTGCGGCTCATAATGCCCAGATGACCAATCATTATGCTATCTCCGCAGCACACTCGCAACAACATTTTGCCAATGCCAAAAACGAGTATATGGATGGCTATGAGAAGTATCAGGTTCTATAAAAAAGTAAATATTTGAACTCATTATAAAGCGATATATCTATATATAACGTAGCACAGTAAGCACAGAAGCTTCTAAGTAATATGGTACATTAAGCAAACACTAACTACCTACCCATACGTATACATTCCTTCATAAACAGAAATGTTGGAAAAGTTTTTCTCTCATTCTAACGTATCTAGAGAAGAAATGCAAACTGGTTCATTTCTGTTGCATTTAATTTTCTCGTTGTGGTAAGTCGGTATTTTTAACTTATGTAATGCATAAGCACAATAGGTATATCTCCAAAGATGACAACACCTACTACACCCACATAAAAGAATAGGATAAAAGGAAAATGAGATATTTAGTGCATGAAGCCAATATATAATTATAGTTTCACATGTCAAATATTTTAACTTATCGTTTTAAAAGGAACTTTAATGGTTTTACAAGATTTATTTTTATTATCATGTTTTGTACCCTGCCCTATTACGGCGTATTTACCGAGTGCATTCAATTTTATACAAACAAAATATGAAAGGATTAGCGATCGACGTGTGTATAGCATAAAGTAAATGTGTTTTGTGGCCAGTTATCTCGTATAATTCCTAAAGGAACGTATATAAATCTCATTATTATATGCAAGTGTTTTCTGGTACAGAGTAAATACAGTAACATGGAACGCGCAACAGGGACACATGCAAAGATTGCAGTTTTAATTAAGCTAAGAGAAAATAGCTAATATCCTAATAGTTTTGGATAATAACCGATACATTTAAAACTCTTTAAATGCATATTGTAGTAAGCACAAATCAGTTTAATAGACAAGGATATCCCTCTTCACCTTTATTGCATGTGATATAAGATTTTAAAATTGAAAAATGTGTACATGGGATACCTATCAAACTACACTACTAACTGTACTTACAAACGATATTAATCTAGATTTTCTTACCCAAGTTTCTGTGCATTTTAGGTCTAGATCGGTTAATCAAACTCAATCAAAATTATATCTGTGCAATATCATTGTTTGTTAATGAATTTTTCTCTCTATATTTATTATGTGTTCCAAAACAATTGTATACACAATTTTTTGCTATTTATAATTAATGTAAATTTTGTTGTGCACATATTACGTTTTTAAGGACAAATATTTCTCATCTAAAAATGAAAAAAATGCCAAAATACTGTACATAAGAATGTATCTTAGATAGTTAAGTATAGATGTTATAGTTAATTATAAACTTGATGCAAAGTTATGATACTTTAGAAATTATATAATAGTTAGGAAAATGTATTTTAGATGCTATTCATAAGCTATGTAATTATACTATTACTAAGTAGATCCATGTAAGTACTACTGCAATATTACCTGTATGCTATGTTCTTTTAAGTAATGCTTTGTGCATCTAAAATATTAGTTAAGTTGTCTGTAGATATAAATGTACCCCTGTAATCATCTAACCACACACTACAGACAGGGATAAAATTACTCTAAGGTAAGAAATCGATGATGACGATACCGGATCTACTACTTGTATGATGTATAAAGATTTATCTTAGCAAAAATGTTATAATTACTTATTACTTTACAACATTATATCATTTTACGTTTTATTGCAGTTTTGTAATAAAAGAATTACAAGTCAAAAGCAAAAACGACGCAATTGATTCGTTTTTTTATTTCATTCAATTAGCACGTGTAAATTAATAGCGGCAATATTTTCATATAATATTTTATGTATTATTTTATTTCATAATGAAAACATCGAAATATGATATGCGATGGAGATCAGTGTGCGTAAAAACATGACACAGTTACACATATTCCATCAAGGACAAATAAAGTAATTAGAATGCATTATGATAAAAATTTACTGGCACATAAGAATATTATAATGTATCGCATTCCAGGACTGATAAAAAGCCTCTGGTAAACGTCTTCCGCCTTCAACAGAGACGCAATTTTATGGTAGCAAATTCATCGTAAACTGCGAAAGACATACATAGCTTTTTAAAATTTCATCGTGTTATCGTATGATTACATCATTGTAGTCAGCGTCAGCAAGTCTCTCTGTGTTTTTTGCACCGTCCTTGTTGAAAAACTAATTCCGATTGCAATGTGGAAAAGATTATTGGCAATATGTGACCATAAGCTAATAAATCTATTTACAAACGTTAATTACCATATTATTATTGCGTCGAAGATATAGATCTGAGGTCTAGGTCAGGTCAAGTGCATGATAGCAAAAAATCGTGTTTCTTTGAAAAATGATACCCGGATGAAATTAAGTTGAATTGTCTTTACAAATCAATACAATTAATGATACCAAACGTCGTGATATCGCTAAGTTTTATGTGGAACGATGAAGGCTACAAACTTTAAGCATCTGAAATCGATCAGTCGTATTATGGTAGATTAACATTGGCAAAATCATAGAACATCTTTGAAGATTAAAGATATAATGTTGTATACTGTCAACTAGGAAGTAAATTAATTTGCTAGCAACTAGATGTAATATACTATGTTGCCTAAATAGCAACTGTAGGAAAAAACCACGTCACGTGCTTCTTCTTGAGAAGACAATATAAAGCTCTTCTACTCCTGCTCCATTCCAGAAATGCATAAACTTAAACAGCAAAAAAAGATTTGGGGAATTACTCCACGGCCTATTGAATCACTAAGTGGTCTCTTATGTTTGCTTTTAAGGAAAAATAAATACAAATGCTGTCGGTGGTTTGGTATGACGTAACAGTTGGAAACTACATCATACATATGCGAGAAATAAATTCATAATGAATTTTTCAAGTGTTGGATATGCCAGTAAAATTTCATATGCCTAAATACGAGTACCATAATACTTTGTATGAGAAAAAGGCAAATACAACATGCAACTTGCATGAAATGTTCATTTCGCTTCCGTCCTACAACTTAGAGTTGAGAGTCATTGATTATATAAGCCCGAATGCATATTTTTGGTGTAAAAGTTTCATAATTTTATTGCATTTTCTTAATATCCAAATATTCAACTGGGAAAGATTTCAAGATTCAAGATTTTCAAACATTTGGAACATAGATTGAGAACAGAATTTGGAATTTCTATATTTCCAGTATTGTTTAGGTATGATCCTGCAGTAAAAGCGGAATTAGAATAATCCAATCAAATCCAAGAAATAAAAGCAGCTTGTGCCTTTATTTCAGTCAAGAAACCTTTCAAGATTTGTTTTAGGTATCATTTTGCGAATCTTACTGCTTCATCTACTACAGTTAGAAATGGAAACATCAGTAATGTGTCCTTCGGGCTTTTTCAAAGGGGTTTTTCCAGTTTCTGTCTACACAATCCAAACAGAAATCTTGCTAAACAAAGAAAATAAAAGCCAGAAATTGTCACAGTCACGCCAACGGTAGCAACATCATCATCCGTAGGCTTTCAGCTCCCGGGAGCAGAACACACAGCAGTTGTTGTTGTTTCAAAGAGCACACAAACGAGAAAAGGGAAAAGAAGCCAATGAAATCAAGCTTAACTAAACAAGTCGAGTTAAAGGCAGGAGGCAGTAGTGTGAGGATGGTGATGATGATGCGATGATCATGATAAAAATGTGTAAAAAGGACACATTTCACTCTCTCTTTGCCACGCTCTTGTATAACCGCAAGCAATGGGCAATAAACAGAAACAAACACAAAAGTTGTAACGTGGCGTTCCAAGATAAACTCAGGGGACGATCGATTTAATGACTATTTAGTTTATTTTGCGCCGTGACAAAAGGAGAGGCAAGGGAGAAAGTAAAACTAACATCAACACCACAAAAAACCATCGTAAAAAAGCAACCCTCTGCTACTTTTGAGCAAATGAAACTGCTGAAACGCCAATAAATAATGTGACAAAAATGGTGACGATGATGATGCAACACATCTTTTTATTCTCAAGGGAATCATCAATCCATTAAAAATCACTTTTGACCAAAGTGTGAACTAACTGCACTGTAAACTTTGCGTGTTGCCTTTGTTTGGATAGTATGGTGGTAGAGCCCACAGGGCTCACACTGAATACAACAGTAGTAGTGGCACTCACAATATTCCAATCTATAAACTGGGGTGAGTAAATTTGCATTTATTAGTGTGGGAGCTGTTACATTTGCCGTCAAAACTAAATCAAATAATGCGTGAAACTTTTTTAGATGTTAAAACTGAAGCATTTGGTATTGTTGTGTGGTAAAATTGGAAAGGAATATTTTCTTTGCGCATCCGAAGAATACTCTTTTATTTTGTTACTATTCAAACATTTTTTATCCACAATAATTGTGGTTCTGATGAATATAATCTCACTGACACTCTCAGAAAGTGTCAAGTTTGAAATTTCAAACCTCCACATACCACATATATTGACGTTTCATTCGAAAGGTTTTAATTGACTGGCTTCTGCTTTCGGAACATTAACAGTTCAATGAAAGATTTCTTCATTGAATACAATTTGATATTTTGATAAGTTTAGAATAAAAACGCTACAGAAATCTTGAAGAAACTAGAGCATTTTATAGAACCGTAAGAAACATTAAGAAAGAGAATATAATGCATCACAACTTGATTGACAAATTCATTGATGACATAACCGCGAAGGACGAGATGATAATTGACGGGAAATATTCAAACGGTACAATCACAATCTAGACTGCTTGGCACCACCGCTATGCTACCCCCACCATCGATATAATATTAGATGGATACAAAATACAATATCATTTCGTCTCCTCTTGTGGTCTTTTGCAATACTACAATGATCATGACAGAAGGGAAAAAGCACTGGGGCATGGCATTGTTCATTGTACTAACTGACACATGAACAAAAATGTGTGGAAATCTATTACACAGTCGTCGTCATCATTTTCTTATAAAACCGACTGTGTGTACATCGTCCAGGACAAAACCCTATTCTTCCTTGTTATGATTCAATATTTCAACTGTGTGATCACGCTATTTTATTCATTCCAATTTAAAGATAGGATACGCGCATAGAAAAAGTGAAATGCTTAAAATTTGTGCTAGTGAATGAGAAGTAGTAGTATTCCTCCGGTAATTTCCTGGGCGGAACCCTTCTCGTTATCGTTGTCATTCTTATTTTGGGTTTGTATCCTCCCTACACAATGGGGAGTAAAACCGCAGTCAATTCAATTATCACACCAAAATCACAATTCACCATTGCGCACACAAATGGCTTGTATGCCTACATTCGAGGTGGCATTTTGTATGCACTATTTTTATTTCCTCCTTTTCTAACTCAGTTCTAAATGTTCCATACAGCTCGGTAGATGTTTGAAACATAATACGAGATGTCATTCAAACTTGATTCAGTTTAAGTTCCCAACCACATTGCACTGATTTTTGTTTGATATTCATATATCCATTATTATTCATATTTTCTTCAAGATTCTCCTTCACTGCGACGGAACAATGCAAGCGGATATGTCATCTTTTCTTGTTACGTATACGCATTCATTTTGATTCTTATTGTTGTCCCTCCTTCTTTTGGCTTTGCCTTCTCCTTTCAATCAGAAAAAGCAAAAGTCTCGAATGCATAACATTGGATGTAATAATAATATTATCAATGGTAATAATATTTTAACTGCACAAACTGAATTTCTAATAAAATCAATACACGCAGCTAAGAAAAAGAAATGCAGGAGATGAAGGAACATCATCATCACCTTCGGGTTTCTGACTAAATACATGTCATGTACACTTTTTCTATGATACTGCTGAAAGGACCACCACCACATCTGACAAGCAGACAAAGCAATTTTCAACAGAAAACTTGCCCCGTTCTAATATCCATTGTAAATACGTTACACAGTGCCGATTTTACTGCCAAAAAGATGAAAGAGCTGCGTTTTCTGTATGTGACATTATTGTCTTTGTGTGTACAAATGTATGTACACATCATACAAAAATGCAAATGAGATTGGAATAATATTTGGAGTATACAAATGATCAATAAAATATTTTGTGTTCAGATGC
This sequence comes from Entomobrya proxima, assembly GCA_029691765.1. Lineage (NCBI taxonomy): Eukaryota > Metazoa > Arthropoda > Collembola > Entomobryomorpha > Entomobryidae > Entomobrya > Entomobrya proxima. Next base: position 24,487,136 of record CM056171.1, read on the forward strand.
CTGCTATTGTCCAGCAGTGGGCTTTGATGTTTTCATCACCTTTTTCCAAAAAAAAACATGTTTGGTGGAGTAGCTGCCTACATATCACATATTAGCGGTGGAAGTTTCACTGGAAAAATAAGAGAGAAATGTGATCAGTGATAACCGACTTTGATAACAAAACAGCCTGCCGCTCCGCGGACATTGCAACGAAGAGAGAAGGTCAGGGAGATCAACAACATAGTTTCCTATAATGCCCCACACATCATAATATGTACCAATCTACTACTATCTTCATAATATACTGCATTTTTTGAAAACGTATTAAAAAGGACAAAAAAATGTCCCGAAACCCATTTTGAATCCTGCTGGGTTTGGGTCCACCAAGCACATTGTTATGCAGCATGCCACATTTTGTGACAATTATACAAAATATACCGAGAGAAGATAAAAATATGTGCGTGTTGTGTTAGTTTTGAATGCATCTCATTTCATTTTTGTGGACGCTAATCCCTCAAACCATCATCATCGTTATATTTCATTTCATATTCAGGCAAACCAAAGCCCAAGTAGCAGAGAGCAAAACCCAACAGTGTCAATCATTTCAAAACAGAGTGTATGCATAATGTACACACGTTGCAAATGGAAAAGAGAAGAACAGACCTCACCTTCATTACACTTCACTTCTTTTGCATTGATATTATTTTTTCGTAGAGTTTGAATTGATACTTGGTGGTTGTGGGACAAGTAAAATAGGCAGTTGAACTTACACCAGCATTTTTCCTCAGTACATAAGAATGCTCTTCTGTTTTTGTATTTACATGCCGACAACATCCAGGGAAGAGAGATGAGAATTCCCTAAAAGTCGAGCTAAGGAGAAGAGAAGAGGCATGAAGATGTGTAGAACAACAACAGCCACAATCATTGACCAAAAAGATGAAGTAGAGTAAGTAGTTATAGCGGTGGTGTGGCGGCTCTTGGGTTTGTAGATTTACAGGCGCATGAAAATGGAAAGATCAATATGAGTGCGCTGTTTTTATGCATGTGGATAGTTTCTTTCGGATTATGGACTCTGGGATCATCATCAAGCTGGCAAGTAAGTTTCCTATACTCGTGGACAATAAATATGATACAAATGTTTAAGAAGGAACAGGAACGTGGTAGAAGCATAAGCATATTGCATACGTTTTTCACTTTTGATTGTGATACACTACATTTTTGGTTACGATGATGAGATGACTGACGTTGCAAAAGGGAAGCGAAAAGCGACGAAATGTGTTGGAAAGGCATATAGAAATATATAACTTTTGAGAATACTTTTTTCGGCGAGCCTATTCAATAGGAAACAGTTTTTCGTAAATACACAACGTTCAAGTTATATAGCTTGTTTGCAGATCCCTTTTTCGGGTCGGTAGCAAAAGCGTTTTGTGTGTTTAGTTTACATACCTAAATTCATGCCTACTTTTGACAATAGATCTTGTATCTATTAGTATATTATTCAATACGATCATGACCACGTTTGAATCTTTCAGAAAGAGAGATATTATTTGTGTTCTGTGGGGAGTCTTTTTGGGTTCATTTTGACAGCCAAGTGATTTCAATGAAACTTTTATGAATGGGTGCAAAACATACAGTGAGGTAATGTGAAAGAAGATTTCTGGTGGTGGTAACGAACGATGATATTTTTATAATGCAGAACAAGCCAAGCCATGATACTGTATCTAAATTAGCACACATAATGATTTCAGGTTTAAAGACTTCATAACAGAATTTCTATAAATCATAGCTAAAATATTAATGAGTATTAGTTCTTTAATGCGAATCCTTACTGACTAATTACATATTCAAGACAACTAAGATTTGAGCACGATAACAAGGCAGATTAACTTTTTTATTCTGATTAATTGTAACGATTCGGCTAAGCCAACGATGACATACAACAAACAACGGAAGTACGTTGACTTTTCTTACATGAATCTATTTCTCAACTTTTTATGTGTCCAGCCAGGCAAAGCCGGATACGCAATTTACAGATTATATGTCCACCCAAAGTTCCTTTTCCCACGATGACCAACTACATTTCGTAACAGGAACAAAATTTAATAATCTGTCAATAAAATTATTGAACAGATAGTTACAACATTTTGCACAATAGGTGTTGACACAGCCAGCAAATATTAACCCTATTTCCGCTCACACCAAAAATAGCTTGAATAGCACCATCATATCATAAGTGTCCCTATAAAAAGAAGACAAATTATTGCTTCCTTGCCATTGTACCAAAGAAAGAAAAACGCTCCACCTTCCATCGTCTCATCTTATTTTTTGGGGTAAAAGATGCCTCAGCAAAGTAAACAAACAATTTACGTAAAAATATATCCTTCATGTAACCGCACCACAAAAAATTGGTGAAGCATATAAAAAATGACAACACAATAAGGGAAGTAAATGTAATCGAGGCGAGAAGTATTTAGATACTATTATCAAAAAAATCACACGCAGTAGTGGAAGATTCTGTGCGTTTTCCTCTTTTTATTAATGTGACTAGTTGAATGGCTCTTTGAATTTTACAAGTTTGTTCATTCGTGTGCGTGTGTGTGAAGGGAAAAAGAGTGGAAGCGTAACTTTTTTTTTACTTTTTGTTAAGATTGCCAGCTCCAACCATTTATTTCGGGAACACACGACTCACACCAGGAGCTCATCTTGAAATTGAAAGAAAAAGGATATAATTTTTTATACTCGGTGAATGTGGGTTGGATTTGATATTACAAATTACACAAAAAGGAGGAAGGAAAAAATCATCGTGAAGATTTTGATATCATGTCCCCCTTTTTTCCATTTTATATTACATGTTTCAGCTTCCTTCTTCTTCGCTTCTTCCCTTGAGCTTTTTTCATTACATTAAAAACATGTCTCAAGAAAATGAAAATCTGTGCACTACCAGCCGGTTGTGTATCGTGATGTAAAAGTAAAGTGTTTATACGTCTTGCCTGCACTCTACTATGATACGCAACAATATCACTAAATGCTGATGTAATGTAAACTGTGGGATGTCGTTCATTGTAGCAATAATTTGAAAGCAAAGGTATACGTTTTTTAAAAAATTGTTATTTTTTTTCTTTTTCGCTTTTTCAAAGTTTATCTCTTGGTGGGACATGTAGCGTAGTGTGTCGCATCAGCCTTTAGCTACATTTTCGTCATCATCCTTATTATCATCCTGGGAAAAAACCTGCTGTTGCTTCTTTTTAGAATCTTGCATGTGTGCGATACAGTTGTGGCGTAAGCAAAGGGAAAAGGATAAAAATAGAGACGAAATACGAACAAGAATAAAAATTGGGATGACAAATGAAAATCCAAATAAAATTATTGCCATTCACAAAGCCCACCACACGATTGTGCTTGTGTGTATGTATGTATAATATGTCACATACACAAGCATACAAATTTCATATTATTACTATTTTATATATTTTTTGGTTTTGTATCTTTATGATATTTCTTGAATTGAAAAATGACGGATAAATTTCAGTTGAAGAAAAGATGAGGAAATTTATTACCCTCATTTTTAGTAGTAAAAATCAAGCAACAATAGTTATCAAAACCGTACGTACGTCTGTACCGAGATAAAGTACAACCTGTTTCCTGTGCAGAGCAAAGTAGAAGTAGTAACGATGTCACGTTTCAAAATATTAAACCAAGTTTGGGCTCTTCATAATACCTGGGAACATAAGAGCACAATTCACAAGAGACTTTTAATAAATAAAATTGGGAAGTAAAATAGGACCAGTAGCAGTGGTCTCCCCTTTTCTCTATATTTCATAAATTTATAGAAACTTGCTTGATCAAAATAAAAAGAGTAGCCCTTTAATAAGGATAAAAGGAGAATCAAATTGATATTGCTCATATTTTCTTCCATTTGAAAGTAGTCGCCCACGAAGAGGATGACAGGCCTTCCCTGCAAAGAAAGCCTTCATGAAACACCGATACGAAAAACTCTACAAACTTTTCTTTTGCTTGTTTGTAAGAATAAAAAAGAGGAATGAATGAATGAATTTTTTCCATTTGAAAGACTGGGTTATGTTTATACGAAACGATTTCTAAATTGGTTGAGTCATTCATCCAAAAAATAAGCACTTTAGAAGAGCAAGAATTTTTAATAAAACATTCCCTTCGTTTCTTGTGAATTTAACCAAAAGTATTTCTTTAAGAGTTACCGTTTACCATGCTGTCTGATTTTGTTTTCTTCAAGACATAAAATAAGAAAGTGTGTTGCTTCATGACTTAAGACTTGTGGGAACGTTGATGGGTCCAATATTATTTTACTCCATTTACTTAACTCAATCTGACAACCGAAAGTGTAGAAGCCTGTAGGTAAAGTCACATTTTGAAAAGATGAAGAAAAGATGCCGGTTACTCAAAGTAGGTTGCGCTTTTTATAGTTTTAATTGTTCTTTGAATGCATATCTATTTATATATTTTTCATATCCATAAAAGAAGTTTTATACAAAAATCCAAATTCAAAACCCAGAATTCTCTTTATATTCCATTATCGCTAGATTTTCGGAATTTCCACACAAAACTGCAATAAGTAAAAAGAGTATATTTAATAACATGAATGAAAAGCAGTTGTTTACTTACCGGTACTTGTAAGAGCAGTCAACGAATAAACAGTACTTAAACATTTCATGATTGATTAAACTGATTAAATTCATGACAGTAGTCCCCTGCTGCGTTGTGCATACATTGGATGCAAACCTCCGTCAGCAATAATACCTGCGTGTTTCTCTGGTGTAGCGTTTCATCTATTTGGTAATAATGATATTTTACTTTTCAAAGTTTACTTTCTTCTATCGTATTAGCCAAAATTAGCTCATATATACAAGCCAGACCACTTTACTTCCCGGATTTTGAGAACAGTAAGCAGTGTCAGTGTTGTAGCTATCATTCTGACACACGACTTGGTTCTTTCTTTCTATCGTAAACCACCGACTCACGTCTCTTTTTTGTCTTCAAAACTACTCCTGGCTTCTACTCATGGGCCGTCTGTTCATGCTTTCACGTATTGATCCCCCTAATAGACCTGCAATTTAATCTTCATAAACAACTGCATAATAAATAATGTTTTACTTTTCACAATAAAAGTTACTTTTGTTTCTACTTAAACTCAGGATCAAAGTCGTGGACCGTTGGGATTGGCGTGTGACTTGGCGTGTGCATCTACTACTCAATGCTTTTTATTTGTGAAGCTCTGTATCACTTACCGGAACCACACAGTGAAAGAGATGATGTTGGTTGATGTGATTTGAAGTGCACACTTGATTTTTCTGTGTAACACGTAAACTTAAAAGGAAGCAGAGTACTAGTCGGATCACCCGGATATTATATTGGTTTGCTACCTAGCATGTGGCTAATTTGCGTCCGGGTACTTTTGCGGTTTTTCAATTGGAATGAATGTAAACATTCAACAGCAATAAAATGCAATGCATGAGATTTTAATGATACCAGGAAGACCAACTAGCAAACTGGCATAATAGAATAGAGATGATAATGTTGATATGTGTACTGCAGTCAAAAGCCCCTTGAATGTGAATCCGCGACACACGACCTACACGTGTCTGTCTTTCCATATTTCTAATATCAAGTCACAAATTAGTTTGCTTTGGTATTATGCCGAGAAATCATACAAATATTTTGGTATATGTATTTTCTGACAACTTACTGCTCTATATATACATTATGGTTAGTTATGCATGTTCCACGCTTGGACAACTTGATGATTGGCAATAATGGGAACCGTTTGGCACTACTGCTACCCTTCAAAATGTAAACTTCTTTTCAGATCTTGCGATTTCAATTTAGGGTGAATTTATGGATGCTTGTGTAGCATGATGGTAAAAATAGGAGAGTTGCATGAACTCGTTGCATCCGTCAAATAATCCGCTAGGCGGATGATCAAAAAGTGAATTAAATTTCAATCTTTTGTTGCGATTGAATCCCTTCGTATTTGGAAAAAGAAATCCGATAGATTGACAAGTTTTTACTGCCTTTTATCACCCACTGCTCATTGCGATTTTTTTCTAGAAACTAAAATGACAACTGTAATAATGGTAAGTAATTGAGATGCAGACGTTGTAACTCTTGAATCCATGATATTGTTGCACACTTTTGTGTGTTTGCGTAATACGATTCCCCAGAATTTATACAATGAAAAGTTATCTAGATTATCATTTTGCAACTTCTAATGATGCAGATGCAGATCTATGTGGCAGTAGATTTCCAATTGCATGGGAAAGTGCAGTTAATAATCCACTCCAATATGCTTATCATGTTTAGATAAAATTCACAGAAAACTAAACTGTCACAACTAGTGACAAGGAACTATACAGTTACAGTTGATGAAGTTTCTTGTTAAAAATAATTGTAGGGAATTACGAGAAGATTTTTCGGAAAAATTCTAAACCACATCGGTCGTCATATTTATGATGATAGTCAATAGTAGAGCGACGTCAATGCATGATACTACTTACTCATATTGTTTAAATGTAATAGAAGCATATCTTATTTTTAATGGAAAATATGATTTAAAAAATAGGAACAAATCCGCCTAACTGATTTTATTAAGTAGAAAATATTTTATTTGAATGTGCGTGTAAATAAGCAAGAAGTTGTATGAATCAAAATACACATGCCTACAATTCAGTGAAAATTCGGTAATTTTAAACAAGTTGAATGTATTCGTTCAGAATATTACCAAATATGACCAAACATTTCAAAAATGCTTTTATAAAATGAACCAATTGTTTTTGGACTTTTTGAAATTGTTATATTTCTGTTTGAGCTACTTTTTTCGTCATGCATCATGTGACGAATTATCTAATGGGATACTTTGTATTTTCCAAACCAGCAAATATTCGCGTGGATGGATTCTTGTTGCCAGAAGCCATTATATTATACATCTGTACAGGTGGGCAGCAAACGCACACGATGAAACAGATGTGATTTTGCCACGAGAAAGGGTGAAAAACTGTTAGGTAACTCGCCCCCATCACCACACATTCCAATTCCAACATCATGAAGCACAAGGTAAGCATACCTTGAAATGGATGAAAATTTCTCTTTTGAAACATGCTGCGTATAAAGTATGTAAATATCACAGATGTGTGCAATTTTCCTGTTTGTTCAGTTAAACATCACACATTTTCCTCCTGAAGCACAACAGCAAAACCCTTTGATTTTCCCCGTGTTTCATCTCGTTTGCATGTCATTTGTGCACGTAACTAATACGTAACAAAGTAATTATCGTAATAGAAAATCTGGTGTTACTAATTTGCCCCGATTAAGTTGTGTTGTCTTCCTCTCTGGCCTGATATGCCTGTTGCTAACAGATGAGCACACTCTCAGAAATAATCATTATGCAGACTTTCACCTGGTAGTTTCGTCAAACCCCACGCGCTCCATTTGGTATATACGCTTTAGACACTCTTCAAGACTAATTATCATTACCAAACGTCATCATTTGTATTGGGGAACCAAGATATAGCTATAGTTTATCAAATGCATAATATTCCATTGATCGCTTGTTATGTCACAGTGGTATTAATATTGATATTGATAGAAAGCCAGGCATTTCATGGCGTCGTACGTGAAGTTGGTCTTTGTGTTTCATGCTTGGAGAATGAATACAACATATCGAACGAGAAAACCAAAAGATGTGTTTTCCGTTTTGCCTTCGACTAATTATGAAGATGGAATGACTCATGCCATTTCCACATATCTGATTTGTATCTACAGTTGCTTGTTTCCCAAAAATCTTTGAAACCAATAAAAGACTAAATCATTTCTGACAAATCGCATATACAAATTTATTTGAGCTACAACAGATAGTAATCTAGTGTCTTTGTCCGTTGTTGTATGAGTGTAAGTGTGTATGTCATATCACATGTGCGCTTGTGTGTGTTGTTTTCCGAGATTTGTACAATGTGATAATGACAATGATGAGATATCATCGCAGTTCGTCATCATCAGCCAGCATCACGTTGATGGATATAATATTCATAAGGATCAAAACGGATTAAGATTATTTTCTGCCATATGTATGCTTTGATATAATGATGAAAGGATTTTGATTCTGTTCAATAATTAAAGAGGCATGTTGAAGGAGGGGCTCAAATGAAATGTGTTAAAAAGAAACAATCATTTACGAGTTTGTATTTTCATTTTCATGCTCAGCTTATTTTCGAATGCACGAATAATTTTTTATAATTTTCAAAAGACCTTGATAAATCGTACGATGAAATTACCACGCACATTATATAAAAAATAATAAATGTGATTAAGGAGAATGTAGTATCCAAATTGTTGGATGATTCCGTATTTCACAAGAAACAATATTGTTGGAGATATGTGCTACTTTGTACTGTTCATTTGGTTTGGACTACACTGCATAGGCAACTGTGGAAAATAATAAGAAACGAATTGCTAGCCATTTAGAATAAATACAGTTAAATCACACAGGTGAACTTTTAATGGATGGTACAAAGTGACATTTTGCATTGTAGACGTGTGCGTAATCATTATTAATGATACAAAAATTGTTAGTTGCGCATTGTCATTATAAGCTTACTCGGGTTAATTTATACGTATAATTTCCTGAAGTTTTTCTTTGCTGAAATCACATTTGAAAAATGGTCGAGGACACATTAATACATCCTGTTCTCTACTTTAAAACCGAAGTGTACAAGCAAAACATATTACCTATGCTTTCTTTCATCCAACCCAAAGCACAGAACACCCATGTAATTAGCTTTCTACCTTACGCTTCTAACTCTAAACATTTCATATTATTCAGTGAGCTGCTAATCCTATTCAAATACAAAAATATCTACGTTTTTTCAGTAAAGATTTTATAACTTTTCCAACCTGCGTAATAAAAGTATTAATTCAGCCAGTACAAAAAGCACAAACCATTTTTTAAAAATTAAAAAGTACACCAACCACATCTCTTCAAACAAACACCCTACAAAAAGAAATAAAGTCACGGGGAAATAGTAATAATGCATATGAAAACTGCGGTAAGCAAAGGGACCCGTGAAGTCACTAATCTCCCATTTTCCTGTCAGCCGTGGATAATTTAAGGCTGAAAATGGTGTAATTATATTCAATTTTTTGTATAATTTTTGCTTAAAATTTCTTGATATTTATCTAGCAAACACATAGGCAGACATAAAGCAATAGCGCAATAATGTGAAATTTTTCTTAGTTTGCTTGTTTTTCAATGATTTTCTAGCAATTCTAATGACTGTCACAAGAAGCATGTAGTACAGATAGTACAAATAGCTAGCTTGATAGTTCCGGATAGAGAAGAAAAGAGTTTCTTGACAAAGGACACAGCAAGATGCCAACTTAAGACGTACAAATAATTATATGGGATTGCCGTTGGCACGACCATCATTATCATTATTAAAACGACTCAAAAGAGAGGAGGAGGAATCAGTCAAACACTTTTGTGTACGCAATAGCGAAAGGGATCATTCCTCATTGTTGTTGTATAAATTATTTTATTACGCTGCTATACCTCTGCCAGCTCTGCAGTACAGTACAAGAAATGATAGATAAAAAACGAGCTGAAGAAGAGTGAAAGAAAAGGAAGGAGAGCTTAATCGCCTATTTTACAGCACATTCAAAATGGCCATTGGCCCAACTAACTAGCTAGTATGGTTTTTCAGAGGAATGACATGACATATGTCTGCTTTGCACGCTTTATACATCACACATTCGCATTCAGCATTCACCATCATCTTCAATAATAATGAAAAGAATAAATACGACAACAATAAAACATAATACAGCAACACGAACATTAATAAAAATCATTCATGATGTGTCAAGTCGAAGATGTTGTGGCTGCCAACCCTAAAGAATAGCCAGTATACACACAATACACTGAGGAACATAAGCATTCACGCTTTTTTCATACGTGCAATTCACCTGGCTCATTTTGTCCTTTTCTTTCTTCGTCTCTTCTTCTTTGCTTGTGATGAATAAAATGCAAGAAATAAAATGAAATGTAAAAAAGTATACTTAAGACATGATGGCAGGGTACATGACTATGCAGCCGTGGCTTGACAGGAAGGCAGGCACTAATAAAATAGTGCCACTCCAAATCTTGACTTACGGCTGAATTAATTACACATTAATTAAGAGATTATGGCTCCATTGGATGTGGTAATAATAATAACTGTAATTGCTGTCGCAGTTGCGTGTAATTGTTCAGAAGAAAAAGAGAAATGGCCAACAACAATGTGGTTGCTCGTTTAACTACCTAGAGTCGAGGTTTGCTGGTTTCCTTGTTTTGTTGGATGTGCGTTTGATAGAATGAACATAGCAGGACTTAAAAAATATCTAATGATTTTTCCAATGGGGCTTAACTGCTCTCAGAAATTTTCCACTACCTTAATAAATTGTATAAAATAAACTCAAACTACTCACGTGTGTATAACCAAAAAGTTTGGAAAGGTAGACGCGTTGTAGTATTATTATGGGCTTGTTGTCTTGTTCGTGTTGAAAATGCCAAAGGAATTTAAAAGCGTACGTCACTCGTAAAAACGGCATTCGTATCTACATTTCATGTTGCCCCATAATAATACGCAAAAATTAATCGGAGGTCAAAGCTACAAAACAAAGCTCTTGAATAAGTTCTCATTTCATCCTACTTTTATATGTACTTTTTTCTGAAGAGAATAAGCAGATAACTTGTCACGTTTCTGTTTATATCAAAGCTTTCAACCAGCTAATACTTCAGGTTGGGTTTGAGTGGTAATTAAAATGAAACGAAATGTACAAGTCAGATAAAATCTCCAAAATATAATGAACCGTTTTCTCTTTGATTTTTTCTCTGTTTGACATAAAAGAAAGAGACACGTAAAAACAAACAAAACACACAGAGCGGAGAACACAATGGGCTGAGCCTATTATTCTCCATCATCAACAACAACAAGCCTGAATCCTCATCATCATCTTATGATGATGATCAAAAGCAGCTATAGATAGGCTAAGAACGGTTTCAAAAGAATGGAATAAAAAAGAATTCTCTCTGTGTAAAAAGTCCTAAGCTGCTTTTCTGGAAAGCTTTACATTTTTTGCAACGAGCGAGAGAGGAAAAAGAGAGACTTGAAAGAAAAAATTCAATCTGTGCCTTGTTGCTTCCTCCTCCATTTTCCAAACAACATGTCTTACGTTCGACAATACCTTCAACAGCTTTTCTCCCTGAAGTTGTTCCATTTCGAACAAAAATCAGTTCATCAAACCTAACAAGCTCGTACTTATCTTGGTACATATTGGTTAATGTAAAGAATGCTATGCTAGCGTCTATTTGCTTCTTGTTCAGTCAGGCTGAACTTTTGGGATGACGTCTGTTTGGAAAAAATGTAAAGCTGAAGTGTAAAAATTTGTTGTTTTCAAAAATATGGAATTCATAAGGTCAGGGTAAAACGGTAAAAGGAATTTTAGAAAATCTCTCGCAGTTATGAGAATTTGCAAACTCTAAAATCTAAACCTAACTGTGATATTTTGTTTGCTACTTTCTTTTTAATAATGAATTATTACTTTATTTTGTAAAAACTTAAAATCTCCAACAATGAAAAATGTGACGGTTATTGTTTTCCCTGCTAAATCTACGATGTGCATATAAACATCTCTTAAATTAAAATCTCTGACATTATTATGATAAACAACATAATATCTATTTAACACCATCATGTACATAAACCAGTTCTTCAGTGTACACAATAGAATTTGATACTTGCTCATCAAATACATACACAAGCTTATATAACAATGAAGCTCTACAGGGACAGAGTATAAACGTATAGTGCACAGAAGTGCTTCCACTTACTAACTGCTGCTTGTACTACTGTCTTCAGTAAATAGGAAAGAAGAATGGCAAAAAAGTGTAAGTTGTGAAAAAATCATCATCAAACAAACGGGAGCTGACAATAATAAGATAGATCTTGTGTAATAATATGACTTGAGAGGATTTTCATGTGTAAATACGAATTATGAAGATAGATTTGCCGTACTTTGTACAACTAGCACCATCCTCATCGTCATCCTCAGAGGAGCATCAACAAGTACATAATATTTATAAGCATTTTCTCTCTCTCAAGTCTATTACTTCCACTTTATGCTGGTGACTACAGAGTACTTAACGTTATTTTAATGCTGGTCTTAAGTATAATATACACAGGGTAAAGAGGTACATATTGTGCATTAAGGTTGGTATTATGGCTTTTAGTTATATTTATTTCAGAGGTCCAATAGTCTGATCACTGCAATACGGTGTCCAAATAAAGTGATGGCATTATATGGATAAATGTAAAAAGCATATATTTATTGTTTGGATGTACGTGCATAAAAATATATAATGTAAATGTGTTAGATAGCAGTGGTAGCATTAGAGTAAGTACGTGTAAAAGAAGCGGTAGAGATGTTACCGACTTATTCTTACTTACTTTTTTTCTTACTGGAGAAAATATTATATTTTAGCCGTTTAGTAGTATTACAGAAAGTAAGCCGGCTTGACTTGGCTTTGCATCGTCTCCTTCTTCCTTTTCTCTATGTCCCTTAAGCCAAAAATCTTGGTATTAGATGTGACTTACAACAGGTTGAAGTGGCATCATTGTCATCATCACATTATTATTATCATCATCATCGCCCTTTGAAACGTATGGTGTGTATAGGTATAGTTGGTGCATTATAAGTACCTACATAATTCAAAATGACTACATTATTCAACAATAAGCAGATTTGTGGAGAGAAAATCGTTATGCCTCATCTACCGTTACTGCTTACTTTGCCACTTTTTTCAAGTGCTTGTGCCCGCGTGTTCCACAAAAACACTCATTTTTTACACTTTGCAAAGAAAACAACCCTTACACTTCCTGCATGCAAAATGAAGTGTATACAAATCTATTATAAACTAAATCAGCTTTTTGTATTCCTTTTCACATGAGTGAAATAATACCTCTATTCATTCATGATATAGCAAAAACAATCATCGGCCAAGTTCTAGGGCAGGCATAAACACAAACAATTTTTCCTTGTCCAATACAGCGAAATCAAACGAAGCAGAGGCGTCTTTGAAGGCCACATATTATTGTTTCCTTCATTTAATTGTTCAAACTTTGCGACTACACTTTTTGGCAATACAATTACTACCCCAACCGCTTTTGAGGCGATGTTTTGATAGTGTAAAAT
>CM056171.1:24500468-24515929 GCA_029691765.1 Entomobrya proxima
AGTAGAGGCATTTGGACGTGTTTATTCCACTTATCTTATACATGTTAATTTTCAAATAATTAAGGTAGTGATGTTCGAATAGGACATCATTTACTTAACATGGAAACTTTTGGAATTCCAGTTTTGTGTGTCAGTGCCTGAATGTTTGCCTATCTTTTCCATGCTATTTAAAAGAATATATAATTACATATGAGTTTATGCATTTAATTAATTGGTTATTACCTATTACCCTATGCATTGATAGTTTAAGGTAAGTAGTAGTAATAGTAATTTGGCTTTTTATGAAATGTATGCATTTTCGTTTGATGTTATACGAAACCGCATATTATATACGTATACTTATATGGGAAATGTATATGACTGGTGCATGTTCCTTTTTAAAATCCATGTGTGGTGTGGATTTCAACGTTTTCTTGGGCAAGTCATAGTGGTATGGTGTTGATGATGATAATGTAAATATTTTTGGCAATTGTTCAGAAGTCGAGCTCAGAGTTGACAAAAGTACACATGTGGTATTTTTTGTTGTTGTTATTGTCAGTGTAAGGAAGGGAGAAATGTTGAATGTGATGATGCTTCTTTTCTTTTTGTGTACGTTTTTCTTTCAATTCTCAGATTTAGTTTTATGAAGCTGGTTGATTGGTTGTAATCATAATTGTTACAAGATAATTATCCACTTACTTCCAAAAATGGAAAAATGTCAAAGGTCAAGCTATTTGCTAATGGCATTGTGTTTTCACAGGTTTTGGAATTTTTAAATGACGCATCCACGCTTTTCGTTCCGCATTTCCCGAAAATGAGAGACAGGCGGTGGTGGTGGTGATGCGAAAGGAAGGAAAGTTTTTTTTAGAGGAAAAAGTTTTTACACAAGAGAGCCGGTATTCTTTTGCTGTCACTGTTATGTGGGCATGTAAAATGAGTTGTATAGTTGTATGTGATAAACTCATAGCTTTCTCGATACCAATTTTTTGCTGTTTCTATTACCATTGATTTAGCTTTATAAAATGTTTACAAAGTAGGTTGTCATGCATGCATATAAGAATTCAAGTTATTATCTATTTGTATTTTTGTGTCTTGGTAATTTTTATGACTTTTAAAGGTTTAAATCACACCATTGACTCCGCATCTTATGTGAACGTTGAGCAAATGGTGTTGGTTAGTGATCATGTTGCATTTTTTTCAAGGGAAAAGTTTTTACATAAGAGATTTCTTTTGCTGCAGTTTTTCAGTGCAGGATCTTTCTTTTCTTTTCATTTAGTATTAAGTTTGCAGGTGGTGGTGGTCGTGATGTGATCATGTTACCTTTTTTACAAGAAGAGATTTTCTGCCCTTTTTGCTTTTGTTATTCGGAGATTTTGACTTTTGCTGTTGGTTTCTGTACTAAAATTGAATATACTCTTATATAGCATTGATTTTCTTGCGGTCTAATCCTTTGTTTCATTGTCAATTGCGCTCAAACCAAATATTGTGTCATCATTTGATCCGTCATCATTTGTGTTATCTGTTTGGCTAGTCGTGCTTAAGTTAACATTAAGGTAGCTATATTAGTGTAAAGTTGGAAATACTATAAAATGAGGACGACTCTGCAAAATGAAATGGAAAGGGAAAAGATAGGCATGTGTGCAGTTGCTGTTGTTTCGTGCTACATTATTCTAGGTACTTCGTTCAATGATTCAGTTCTTCCCTCGCAGTCCGGATGATGAAACGACAGTTCATGTGCGCTGTATTAGTTTTGTGAAAATTAAAAATCTAATTTGACTAACTGACCTAGTCAACTTCCAAAACGGCTGAGCGTATTTAGCTTTAAACGAAATTTTCTTTCAAACATAGCAGATGAGAAAGTTACAAATATTATTCACAGTTCAGAAAAAAAAATCATCATCACTTTCGATTCTGCATTTTATGCAAACGCAGAGCAGATGTGGGTGGTCGTAAAGTGATCATATTCCATTTTGGAATCTTTGGTAGGTTTTTCTGTTGCTGTTGTGTTGAGATTTTACTTTTTGCTTTTAAAATGTGAGCTAAAAATAGAATGCTGTTTTGTTTTAGAATGATTTTACTTTTCCTTCTGTTCTATATGCATTACTAACCAAATTAGTTCACTCGAAAGACAAAATATTATTATTCCACTCGTCTTGTAAATACAGAACAGTCTGTCAGTTGAGTTCGAACAGTCAATTTTTACTTTCAAAGAGTAATCTGGATTCATGATTTAAAAATTTAACATTCAGTTGTTCAGATACAACAACAAAAATGAGTTGTTCAGATAATTTTAGGTCTCTTTCTAGTTTTAGTAAGTATGATCATCTATATACAAAAACCCAAAAAGAATACAAACGATTATTGGACACTATAAAGCTTACCAGCAGGCATTCAACATACTATCCCTTCGAATTTGTTAAACATACTCTACGACCTTCACAAAGAGAATGTGTAAATTTGTTACGAAAAGTAGTCATACAAGCAAAGCAAGGTAAAATCTGTAACGGTGTCGTGTTGAACAGTTTTGCCGGAAGTGGAAAAAGTTTGTGTATTTCGGCTCTTGCAGCATTCATGAAGCAACATGAAATAAATTTTGCTTTGTGTACTCCAACGGCAATCTCTACAAAACCAATACACGGCCAAACTTTGCATGGGTTTTTTGGTTTATTTGATTTGAAAAAAGATTATAATGCGCTTGTTTGTGAACAAACGTCTCCTATGGTCAGAGCACGAATACGAAAACTGGAGGTTTTGTGTATCGATGAAGCCAGTCTCGTTAACTGTGAGTTTCTTGGAGTTATAATTAAACGAATTAAACTCATTAAAGGCGACAGAGGAGCCCCAGTAACGATAATTTTGGCACTGGATACATCACAACTTGAGCCAGTGGATGGAATTCCTCTTTACGCAGATAACATAAATGGTTCAAAATTCAAAGAACTTGCATCTGCTGGACACGAGTTTTATAAAAACGCAACGTACAGACTTACGTTAAAAGAAAATCTTAGACAGCGAGAGGATCCCACGTGGGCAGCTTTATTACATAATCTCCACGAAAACACTCTGACAGAAAAAGACGTATGCACATTGATGAAACGACATGTGACCCGTTTATCTAACGACGAAATAAGATCATTTGAGAGTGCACCTCGCCTATTCTCTACTAATCGTCAAGTATCAAAATATAATCAAGATTACCTAGTTAAGAAAAAAATTTGTGCACAAGAAATACAGGCGGAACTTTTTCCTCATTGCGATTTCTGTCAGAAGGAATTTCCTTCATTTTTCTGTGCACCAGATGTTGGCGTGATGCTCATTCGAAACGAAGCCCTCCATGCCAACTTGATCAACAGCAGTGAGGGAACTATAAAGTACGCCTGTTTCAAGAAAAATCCATTTTCCCCCGAATTTTTGATGTGTCATTTTCCTGAAATGACAGGAGCAACTATAATAAATAAAGTTGTCCCAATATTGCCGTACACAGAAACTATAATGTGTCATCACATCACTCACTTAGAGCCAACACAAGTCACAGTAAAGAGATATTATTTACTAAACAATTACTCATACACAATTCACAGATCTCAATCCCGTACATTACAACAAACTGTCGTGTGTATGGATGGTTTAAATATAAGAAGCTTCTACGTGGCGTTGAGTCGTGTTGATCGTTTTTCAAACTTAATGATAACATCAGATTACCCGTTGCAATTTTATTTCAATGTAAAACAAGATTTTGTGATTAAACTGACGAGAGAAAAAACTGTTGGATACTTTCCATCCGCTCTTTTACGCAATCGATATGGAGTGTGTGTGGTAAAACTCACCACCATCGAAATGTTTGACTATGCTGTTGCCTGTTCATTATTTTGCAACGAAGTCTGCGTTGACGGAAATTGTTTGGCTACCTCACATGGAGATGTAAAGAAAAAGATTAAACGCAAACTTGAGATACCATGCACTTGGACAGATAGAGTTGACAACATGATCAGTGTGCAAAATGTAAACTCTCTTGTTGAATACGAAGTTGAAAATGATATCACAGTCACAGTTTGGCAAATAAGTGAACATGACGCATCAGTAAAATTATTGCGGTCTCCTCAAGAGTTTCATAAAAGAAACGCTAACTTAGTTTTTGTATTTGGAAACGATAAAAATGAGTTAGAAAAAAACAAATTATGTATTTGTGCCGTTACCAACATTCTAAGCTTGTTTGGAAAATCAAACAATTACAGATACTCTACTGCCTGCCGTTTCTGCGGTATACGCTGTACCACTGAACACGAAGCTATTTGTGCAAAAAGCAAACTGAAAAGGCAAGATGCAGCGACACTGTCTACCTTACATAACACACAGTTACCATAAAACTAACCACCAAACTAACAGTCTATCGAGTTTTGGAATTTTGAAAATTTGGAATAAAGTTGGGAATTTTTACGAGTGAAAGCAATTACTTTGGTGGTGCGGTTTGCATCTGTTTTTAAAATGCCAAGAAAGAAGCAAAAGTTTAGTGGATTTCTTCATGAAAGAAAGTGTGAAGTACCGCGTTGCAAGTTTCGAACAAAAAATGCAGAAGAATATGATTCTCACCTGCATGAAAGCCATCGTTGTGAAGAATGCGGCGAACTTTGTAATGAGAAACCAATGCACGATTGTAATTATTATGTCAGTGATGTTGGTAGAGTCGGGTGTGAGCCAGAAAACGCCGATGGTTCGCCATTTTTCAAGCGACTTATGTCATCTCATGATGACTTGGCAGCTCTTTATGAGTACATTTTCGAAGAAGATTTTAAAAAAGTAGAAGATGCATTTGCAAGTATCGATCAACAGCTACAAGATTTAATATTGTGCTTTTTAAATGCACACAAGGGTACTCGTGTGAGATTCTTTTTGTTCTGTGAAATGAAAGATTTAAAAACTTTAAAACCTACTAACAGGAAATTCCGAAGCAACTCGCTTCGTGTTACACATAGAAAGTTTATCAAAGATGTTTTAAAAGAAAGTGTAATGTTCTTTAATGCCTTTATTGATTTGCTGTCAAGCAGTAATGGTAGTGGGTTAGTTGTTGAGCGGCTGCAACAAATCAAAATCAAAATTTCAAAGTACAAGCCAAAGCTTGCTTGGGGATACTGGGAGATGGAAGAGTTAAAAAATCGACACGGTTTAATTAATATTCAAGAGCAAAGTGGAAACTGCTTTCTATATTCTATTCTCTGCTCTTTATTTGCAAATAACTTTTCTGGTGATGGTGATGTAAAATATTCTGAAGCAAAAGGAAACGACAAACGAAAATTGAAAAGAGTTTTGGAGAAACCAAAAATTTACAAAACTGATTTCATACACAGAAGAAAAATAAACTTGCCTGAATTAGAAGGGCATGATGGTATGGATATGAACCAACTGTACGAATTTGAAATTGAAAACAATATTAGTGTCACGGTGTACAAGTATGACGATGAAACTCATGGTCTGTTGCCTTATCGCCAAACCAGAATTTGGTGTGATGATCACGTTAATCTTTTATTGATGGAAAAAAGTCATCCCAACATGGAACAAAATAAAAACTACGAACCGGATGTCCACATTGTGTGCTTGCTTGATCCCGTTGCATTTTTGGCAAAACGACAATGTCGAATAAAATGCGTATGTCGTTTTTGTGGCAAGCAAAGTAAAGTTGCTGACCATGAGAAAAAATGTTTTGAAAATCAAGGAGTAAACCTCCATTACCCTAAAGACAGACAATATAAATTTAACCAATTGCACAAACTTATAGAACCTAGTCAGCGTGTGTACTTTTCTTTTGTATATGGGCAAAAAAGTCGAAAATTTCATGACTCTCAACTAAAAATATTGGGCTACTCGATAATTGGAATCAATGCTGACGGAGAAATTGAATATGACTATTGTGAACTCCACGAAGAAAAGAAAGTTTCTGAACAATTTTACATGCAACTAATTTTACACACTTGGGTAAAAATAAAAGAACAGGAAGATCCTGAAGATATTGTTCCTTTGCAACCTTCTCCAGAAGATTACGAAAATATTAAACATATAACTCATTGTTACGTGTGTGGTGTTCCCGTAAAAATTGGGTCACAGATCTACCCTGTAAAGCACCACCATCACATGAAAAAGAAAATGCCACAACAAATCTCTTTCCCCTGCATGAATTGCAACTTAAACATGCAACCCGCAAAATTTATTCCTTGTTTCGGACACGGATTTACAGATTTTGCAGCACACGCGTTACTTGGTCAAACATTACCCGGTCGGCCAACACATTTGAAAATTATACCACAAGGAAGCGATGGAATTCATGGAATATCTTTAAGGAAAAAAGCAAGATTACTGGATAGCGCTAATCACTTGAACAAACCACTACATGAACTTGCATTAACACTTACAAACGATCAACTTCATCACCTTAGAAAGTTTGTAGGTGATGAAATCTTTCCACATGCAAGAATGGGGCTCATCTTCCCGCACACACTTATTCGCACAGAAGATGACTGGAACAAAACCGACTTGGGTACAATGGATTATTATGACATTAATTTGGGAAGAAAACCTACACAACAAGAATTTGAGCGGTCAGTAGAAGTTCTTAAAATATGTAAAAGTTTACAAAAATATGCACAAGTTGTCATGTTGACAAAAACATGCATAACAGCAGCGGCCATGGAGGCTTATAACACATGGGCTTTCTCAAATCTTGGTCTTACACCGCTTTGGGATTACTCTATTTCCGGTTTTGCTTTTTCTGTTGCCCACTACGTCACAAAATGCAACTATGAATTTGTCCGTAACAATCAAATTGTGAAGTGCATACAAGAAGGAGTTATTGGAGGAATTAATTTACTTACCTCCAAATTTGAAACAGCTCATTCCGAGAGACTTGGTGATAGCAATGTTATAGATGAGGAAAGAGTGGAACTCATGTGTTTGGATTACAATCAATTGTATTTATCCTGTTTAGGAGAATATATGCCAGAGTCTGACTACAAATTTCTCACAGATGATGAAATTAAGCAAATTGACTTTTACAAAATTAACGATGACGACAAGATTGGTTATGCAGTTCTATGTGATTTGAAATATCCCAAAAACATTCACAAAAAGACTTCATCATTTCCATTTGTTCCCACTAAATGCACACTGTGTCCAGAGAAGACATTGTCAGATTACCTAAATTGCAAAAACATTATACCAGGAAGTGAATTTGTAGCTCACACTATCAGGCTTGACCAGCGAAACAAACAAAATGTTTGGTTACATCATGCATTACTCAAATTCTTTTTAGAGGAAGGGATGGAGTTGGTAGCCATAAAGAAAGTAATCCGATTCAAATGTGGAAAATTCATGGAAAAGTTTGTTACGTTAATATCAACTTTAAGACAACAAGCAACATCGGAGTGGGAAAGCTCTCTTGCAAAAATGATTGGAAACGGAAGTATTGGAAAATTTTTGCAAAGAAAAAATGACATATGCATCCGTCTTGTAGAAGATAAAACTGTTGCCGAGAGCCTTGCTGCTGAGCCACACGTGATAAGTGTCACAGCAGTACAAGAGTACTTGTCAATGTGGACAATGAAAACAAAAAAGGCTATCGTAGACAAGAACATGTTTATTGGTTGGGCAGTTTTACAGCTTTCAAAACTAAAACTGTACAAGTTTTACTACCGCGAGTTGGTCCCAGTATTTCAAGATCGTATTTCCTGCGTCATGATAAATACGGATTCACTTTTTTGTAAAATACGGGATGTCAACGCAACATTTTTACAAGATTTGAAGAAAATATCTTGCCTTGACTATAGCAAAATTCCTGAAAATGATAAATTATTCAACAGAGAGAATGCAGGCAAACTAAACTATTTAAAAATTGAACATTTTCTTGCCACATCTTTTGTTGCATTAAATAAAAATGTTTACAGTATATTGCAAAAGTGTCCATATTGTATCCAGGGGAATGGGGATTGTACAGTTTGCATGAACGAAAAAATATATTGCGTCAAAGGCGCTCCTCGCCAGTTACAACTTTCACACCAGAACCTACTAGATGTTCTAAAAAGTGGCAGCAAGTCATTTAAAGTCCATCAAATTTCAAAGGACGATTCAACAATACTTACAAAAGAATTTTGCTTACGTGTTCAAGAGGTAGAAGACCGGCGTTTTGTCACCCATCAGTTAAGTTATCCTGATGGTTACCTAAATAACTGAGCAACAACGTCAAAATAACTCCAAAAGTGTTTCCAAAGAGTGCAGAGTAATGAAAAAACCCACAATATATCTGGGAAAACGTGCACAGATGCTCTACAAACACTTATGTAGTCTGCTGTTCAACAGAAATTTATAATAGAACATGTGAAAAGATTACATTTTTTTCTTGCTTGTTCTTCCGTTTGTTCTTATGAGGACACGCTTTCATGAAAGTATCAAACCCGTACTATTAAACTGCGTTGTTACGTACTTTTAAAGTTACTTTGGCATAGAAAAAGTGCTATTTTGTATGTAAACTGCAGCATGAGTGCAAATATTAAAGCGACAAAATGATATTTCCGTAAACGTTTCTACGTAATGTCAAACATGCTGTGCTAAAACATATTATTTACTGGGTACAGATGTTGACTTGATCACCAGAAAGGACCCTGGTACACCAGATAAGTGTAGTTTGTATAAAAAAGATGTAAAACGGTCTATTTCGACATAGTTTGCTTCAATGTGATGCTAAAATGTGACTTGAAGTAGTCATTTTTATAAAACATAGCAAAATGCTGTGCCTGTTTCACTACAATGCGGTCGTATTTGTGAAAAGTATGATACGTTTTGTAAAAGATTCTATGCTAAAAACAGTATGTGTGTTAAATTTCATTATATTTTGGTATCAACTTCATTTAAAACCGACTACAGAACTCCACAAATGGTCTGTTTACTAATATATTTCAACATAGAATGGATATATCTATTAATTATACCATCTATTTTACCCTAGAATCTTTCTCGAACACACCAGCTTTGTATAGTTTCCTACATAAAACATCATCATGTTCAACTTTTTTCCGTTCTTTATATAAATTAACTTGTTTCTGCCGAAAATGATTTCATTTTACATCCATCTGTCAGACTAAACGGAACTGGGTTTGGCCATAACAAAATATTCATAAAGTTTTTTCAACAAAATCTTATTTGTTTATCTCAAAGAATTTTGCAAGCAAGCAATCATCGTCATATTTCGAAAAATGGAAAATAAATTTGATACAAGCAGCGTTAGCAGTGCCGACTGCAGAGGCTCAGGTTTTAATACAAATGTTAAGAGTACTGAAACCAGTGCGGGAGAGTTTTCTGTGGCTCACAAAAAAACAGAAAAACGGAGCAAAGACGATAAAAACTCAGCATGTGTGTCAACTCAAATCTTTAAGCGACCACATTTGGACGGAAGCGATGCAATCAAAGGAGGAAAAGAGTACCCAGACCGAGTGACTTTTGGAGTTACAAAAACAGTGAAACCGACGCAAACAGAAACGGATAAATTCTTTACTTCTCCCGACATTAAGACGTTTGGAACGGATAAATTCATAAAGCGATTCACAGATGATATATCAGATAATGTTTTCATTGCTATAAAGAACAAGTTTGGCAGCTTGTCAACTTTTAGCTTTCCAAGTGCGTCAATTGATCATTTTGTTGAACAGACAAACAGGATCATTACAAAAGCTGAACTGAAGAGCGGAACAAGTGAATTTGCAAATTATTCAGATTTCAATAAGGAGACCTTTTGGAATCATTATTGTGTTTTACAAATTGACAACTTCTATTTGCGTCCATTCACGTCTAAATCAGGGCAACTAGAATGTAGAATTCATCAACGGTTACCCAAAAGTTGCCACAAAACATATAGAAAGTACGGAAAGTCCATTAAGTGGACAGGGCCAACTGGAAATTTGTCCTGCGACGATTTGATAAAGTTAAACCAAGCGTGTGAGGAGCTTCTGAAATTACCTGATGAAAGTGAATAAAATAGCTAAACAACTGCATCCTACCAATAAAACAAATTCCCAGAAAGTGAATCAGAAATTAAGACAATCAATCCTTCATACACTTCAATCACTTCATTGTAATCAATTTTAAAACGACAATGAATTCCGAAGTTTCAACTAACCCTCCCCAGTCAGTGGAGTTATGCTTATGCCTTCTCTCTGAAAAACATAATCAACTCTTTGAAAAGGTTTCTGCTATTGCAGAATTTCCGGCTCACGAGTGTAAAAAACCTATTCTAACGTTTCTTGCCAAGCTTCATGAAATGGTTACAGAGGAAACATTTGAAGAAAAGTGGTTCATAACCTCTTCTTTTACGTTATATTTCCAACTCCTAACAAAATACCTAGAAAAGGGACTCGATTATAGCAAGTTCCAATTTGACAACGCACTATTTTTCTTTGAAAACGTTGGATGCCTAGTGGCTTTCAACTTTTCTATTTCAAGCAATTGGCAGCAGCCATCATCTCAAATCATCATGACAATTAGTGAGTTGTACTTGGAGTTAATCAGTGAGTGGGAAGAAGGATTTTCAACTTCCAAATGTGCCACATGGGATCAGGAAATCATCAGGGGCACATCATCATCATCTTCAGAAAATTCATCATCACCAAACCCAAACTCATCCGCTTCATCGTCATCATCACCAACCGTTTCATTGTCTTTATCATCTTCCGATGAAATTAACTAACACAACTAAGAAACGCACAACAACAACGAAACTAACCCTACTATGAAACACACAGCAACAACGAAAACCAACCTTCCAAAATGTTTTTGATGTAAGTAAGCTTTATGTAGTTGTTTGTGTAGAAGAAAAATTTAATTTAGTTTTCAAAATACATAATATACGTAATTTAAATGTTTTTATCTTCTTGACACGTTCTGCTTGGATGAAGTCAAAACCAAATTTGTAGTGTAGTAAAATAAAAGCAAAAGTATTTTCTGTTAAGATAAGTTACAACTTGATAATTTGTATTGTAGTATTTTGGAAGTGTTTCCCAAAGTTTTAAAATATAAGCAAAAATATTTTCTGTCAAGATAAGTTACAACTTGGTAATTTGTATAGTAGTATTTTGGAAGTGTTTTTCAAAGTTTTAAAATATAAGCAAAAATATTTTCTGCCAAGATAAGTTACAACTTGGTAATTTGTATAGTAGTATTTTGGAAGTGTTTCTCAAAGTTTTAAAATATAAGCAAAAATATTTTCTGTCAAGATAAGTTACAACTTGATAATTTGTATAGTAGTATTTTGGAAGTGTTTCTCAAAGTTTTAAAATATAAGCAAAAATATTTTCTGTCAAGAAAAGTTACAACTTGATAATTTGTATAGTAGTATTTTGGAAGTGTTTCTCAAAGTTTTAAAATATAAGCAAAAATATTTTCTGTCAAGATAAGTTACAACTTGATAATTTGTATAGTAGTATTTTGGAAGTGTTTCTCAAAGTTTTAAAATATAAGCAAAAATATTTTCTGTCAAGATAAGTTACAACTTGATTTGTTGTAACAAAGAAAGTCGGATCACTGTCCCATCTGAACAGAATTGTTATAACTTTAAGTTTGTAAAGTAATTATGTATCATAGTATGAGTGAGTTAATAGGGATTTTTGAGCATTGAATTGTTAGAGGTGAAACGTAGAGTTTTGAGATACATTTTGTATGTGGATATTCATTAAATCAATAAGAAACTGTTTATAGAGAATTTTAAAAATTGTAATTTTGTAATTTCTCAAACTGCATAAATTAAAATCATGTAAACTAGTTTGTTTGTGGATAAGAAATTACGATAAGTAATATTTCTTGATTACACTAAAATGAAACACTTTCATTGCAGAATACGTATTTGGTACGAACTTGTAATATTGTAGATGTATGTATTCTGCTTCTCGCAGTTTACTCTTAGTTGATGAGTCATAGTTAAAAATTTCAGTTACTCAGTTTTAGTTAGTATTGTTTGTTCTTTGTAATATTTTAGTACATACAATAAGTAATAGTAGTATTTTCAAAATTATCATGCGCGCATACGAAAGTAACAATTATTGTCATATTCAGTTCAATTTGGTTTAATTAGTTTGTATGTTTGTTTTTAATTGTAATAAATAGTCTTAATGAAAATGCAATAAAAATTTCAAAATGTATAATCGTGTTGATTTGTTCACTTTAATGCCTTTGGTCAGTTCATAGTTTTGCAGCACAACATAAACATTCTAGATAATTGATGATCTATGAATTAAAGCATTCACTCATTCAAGCAGCAACCATTTACTATCACCAAGATTTTAACATTAGAACAATTTCAATTCCCGGATTTACCACACAACAAAAAGAACTCGTACTTGCAGTCAAGTAGTTTGGTGCACGCACACATCTCAATAAATAAGCTTGGTGCAGGGAATCTACCATGAAGGAAAAGCAAAAGAATGAAACAAGAATGGTTGCAGAACAACAATAGCATAAGCCCATGTGCATGATTCTAACCTTTTTTGATTTTGCAGTTTCAACTCTCATTACATATATTTTCAGTACCATTAATCACCAAATTTAGTTGTCCATAAATTAATTTTTAGCATGACTATCAGAACAAGTAATTCATAAATGTATTTCTAATTCCTAAAACAAGATGAAGAAGACTAAATGATGATAGCTAAGACTCAAGGCATTCTTTTTTTTTTTTTTTGAACATGATGGGTGGAATATGAAAATGTTTTTGGTGTGGTGAAATTACTATTTGGCTTGGTTGGTCGTGGCAATGAAACAGTAAAAAGAAATCAACATTGAAACAGTAATATATCTTAAAAGTAAAAAGCAATCCTTCTTCAGCCTACATCACAGCAGCAAAAGTCTCAAAACAGTAGCAGCAGAAGGACAGAAAATCTTTTCTTGACTAAAATGTAACATGATCGCATCATCACAACCATCATCTGTTTTGCAGTCACATTATATGTGTAACTAAAAGTCGGATTCATGACTTAAAAGGCTTCAAAAACTCAAAAACGTTGAAAGATAATTGCTTGACCTTTTACTTTTTCATTTATGAAATCAAAGAAATGGCTACAATATTCATATTCCTCGTGCATGGTATGACAAACTGTAAAACATAAATTTTAACTTGAGAAATGAAGAGAGAGAGAGAGAGTAAAAGTAAAAAAAGCATAGAAAGAAATGGGAATCATCACATCCAACTAACTCTGCAACTTTTTTACATGCACACAACAGAAGCAAAAACATACCGTTTCAGTTTTGTAGAAAATATTTTGTTAAAGAAGATCACGATTAATACCACTATCTGCTCAGCGTTCATATAAAATGCGGAATCAAAAGTGTGGATGAACTATTTAAAAATTACAAAAATACAAAGACAAAAAATGGCATTATAAAATTACTTGATCTTTTACATTTTTGAAATCAAATGGAAAATGGTAAGTTATCTTGCACCGATTATTTTGCATGCATGACAGTAAAATAATTTCATGATACTAAATCATTTATCATGGATATTTGAAACTGCAAAAGTAAAGGGAACCACGAGAAAGAAATGAGTATATCACATCCAACTAAATCTACGACTATTTTTACATGCATAACAACAGCATTAGAAAAACGAAACGAAGAAAATCAGGAATGTACAAAATATTTTCTCGAATAAAATGTAACATGATCACATTACCATCTGTTCTACATTTATGAGAGATGCAGGTAAGAGAGCTTATAAGCAAAACAGGTCCAACTCTGTTTGCATAATATTATTTTCCATAGCATCATCATCAGCACAACACTTTGGCTATTCCTTAAAAAACTCCAACTCCTTGGCATGACTAGTCCAACAAATTAATTTTGATTCATAAAGCTTGATTATCCTGAAAACATTACGATAAAAGTTTAATCTTACGCATTTTCAGTTATCATTAAGCTTGTTGGTAAAAATGATTTATTCAAACGCAAGAGCACAGTCACTTTTGCTTGTACACAAACTCATAAGAAGAAAATCCCAACACTCTCGAATAGAAAATGTTTTCTTTTGCATGAAA
Source organism: Entomobrya proxima (assembly GCA_029691765.1). Classification (NCBI taxonomy): domain Eukaryota; kingdom Metazoa; phylum Arthropoda; class Collembola; order Entomobryomorpha; family Entomobryidae; genus Entomobrya; species Entomobrya proxima. The sequence continues at coordinate 24,514,508 of CM056171.1, forward strand.
CGTAACATGATTCCATTTTCCAGCATCTGCTTTGCAGCATCTTTTAAGTGTGGTACTAAAAGTTTAATGTATGGCATCATTTAAAAATTACAAAGACACGAAATAATAATGTCAAAAGCAAAAATGCACTGACCTGTTAAATTATTTGAAAGCAAAGGAAAAGGTAAATGTTTAATCATTTTGCAACAATTAGTATGCACGGATGGAAAAATGAAAAGATCAAAGGCAGAATGTATCACAAGAAATGACAAGAAACGGAACAAAAAGTTTAAAATCGGAATATTCTCTGCAAACACAAACTATGCTTCTCCATTTGCATGTACAAGACAGCAGCAGAAAATACAATTTGTCTTTTTGTTTGGATAAAACGTAACATGATCCTACACCAAACACTAGCATCTGCATCTGGCCCACATTCTCAGAAACACGAACGCGGAACTAATGTTTTAAAATGTTTACTCTAGTTGGAAAGAAGGGAATACTAAGATTGCTGCTGTTAACAAATTGCCATTGCCTTTTAGTTTTTTTTGGAAAAGCAAAAGACAAAGTACAATGGTTTATTGTACAATTAGCATGCATGCATCATAATTATCAATCAAGCAAAGTTTAGTGAATTTGCTATGTGTGCTAATGAAAGGATGAAGAGATTACAAGAAGATTATTATTATTTCGTGATACGCCGAGAAGGAAAATGTTTTTCTCTTTTGTTAACCCACTTACCAGTATAACGGCAGTAGTGGCAAGAGGAAAAATGAAACATGTGTAGGTAACATGTGTACACGTTTATGGAAACTCTTTTTTCTCCCTCTCTGGTAGTGAGCAGAGTAGTCAGTAGTTGCCAGGAAATTCTTTTTTCCTCCATCACCAGCATCACCAACACAAACATTACCACACATGGCTTTTAAATAGGTACACACATGTAGCACAGCGACAAGTAAAATATGTCTATATAAATATGAGAGGTTATTTTTAACATGTAAAACGATGAAGAGAAATGCTTATAAAGTTTATGAAAAGAGTATAATATGCTATTTCTACCTTTACCTTTATCCATCAAGCCAATGAACAGTGTAAACGAGTGCATGTACACTAGCCATAAGCCTAGAGTGCATTGAAATAGAATGGAAAAAGGTAGTCAAAATAAATGCACACTAGCCATAAGCCTGCTCCATGGCTAAGCAGCAAACGACCTTCCAACCTCCACCACCACCAACAAAAACAACTAACTAACCTTTGTCAGCATCATCATCATCATAACAACAGCATCTCAATCCACCCCATCCATCTCCCATGCAAAACCATGCAAAAACATCCACAATCATTTCTCCCATCTACCATTTTCTATACTATAGCAAAACGCCTTTGCTTTTATTGTTTCACCATTACCTTCAACTTTACTTTTAACCAACTATTTATTATACT
>CM056171.1:25126765-25143646 GCA_029691765.1 Entomobrya proxima
CGTCAGAGCTGTTCACGAGATGTTGAAGCCGTTTAAATGTGTTCAATGCAACAAGTGCTTTGCAATAAAGACACAATTAAACAGGCACATCAATGGATTTCACCAAAGGCAAAAACCATACAAATGTAATCTGTGTGATAAAACCTTCGCACAAAAAGGACACTTGTATAGACACAAAAATAATGTTCATCAGAGTCAAAAACCATTTGCATGTGTTTTCTGCAGCAAACAGTTCGCAGCAAAGGACACCCTAATTGAGCATACCTGGTTCCACATCGGCGAAAAACCTTTCAGCTGTGCTCTTTGCAGTGCATCCTTTACTAGTAGTTCACATATGAAAACTCATATGCGAACGCATACAGGAGAAAAACCATACCGCTGCGATGTTTGTGAGAGGCGATTTAATAATAAAAACGACCTAAGACAGCATCAAAGCACTAATCACGGTACGGTTTTTGTCATAAATTTTACTTCTGGTTTAATTTTATTAATGTATACTGTATTAATTTTGTTATCATTATTTTGCAGAGGAAAGTGTTAAAACCTACTCCTGTTTGTTCTGCATATCAAGTTTTCGTACACGGTATGAACTACACAACCACATTTACTCCCATACCAAGGAAAAGCCGTTCAGTTGCAGTTTTTGTTTGGATTGCTTTTCTTCATCCAGTAACCTCACGGCTCATGTAAAGAGGGTGCATCTGGATCCATAAAATCATTGGAGATAAACGGGCAGCAAGCCAAGTCACACTGTCGGTATACTGAAGTATAACTGCACATTTGGTGGGAGAAGCTTTCACACTGTACAACAAACGAAATGGATTTTCTTGTTGCGTAAATAATATATTTAGTTACTCAGGAAGTCTACGAATTTATATAAATTGGAACGCTAATTGTAGGAAAACTGAAGAATCGTTTCGCGGTAATATGACTTCGGATGTATTCGATGGTAGATTTTTTTCAAAAACTTTACCATTATGTAGCTGCTAACTTCCACATGTATAGCTTAAAAATTTGGTAAAAAGGGACTAGCAGCCATGAAAGAAAATTTTCTTATTTAGCATCTCCTAAAATACATTTGCATATGGATGGAATATGTTTTGATAGCATTGTTGCGTTTCAATGTACAGACACTTAGAGGCAAAGCAATATATATTTAATTCATACATTTATATTTTTGAATAATTTTTGGCTTGTAAATATTTAAACATTCAGCTTATCTTAAACCAATTGAACCTTGTTTTTGGGCCTCTTGGCTTGACGTAGTAGAAAGCACAACATAATTCATTTTGAACTTATCGCAATTACTTAAATTGTCGCATATTACATACTAAATTATTATGATTGTATTAAAAATCTGGTTAATGCGGTAGCTAATTGAAAAATAAAACCAAACCTTTGCGTAACTTATCCTGAACTATAAGGTTTTATATGTGTCTAATATAATATTTCAAGGATACAAACTGTTTCATGATTTGTGTAAGCCCATATATTGTACACGTAGAAATATTTTGTAATAGCTTCCAAACTTTACATAATACTCTCCAAACGCCATTTCTTTTTTCAATTAGAAAACAGCAGATTGCAGCAAGCAATCCTGATGACAACAGGATGAACAATACTTGTATATTTCCTTTCATGTTTGGGGCTCTGAGAGGCATCGAACTAGGCAAGAGTTTAGAGCTTCCCAGTATTTTGTTCCACCAGTCAAAAATACCAGAAATTTTAATGAATTGAAGATTTCGTAAAACATGAGTAGTAACAAATCCATACGGAACAAACGTCAAGCTGTAGTTTGTATAAGTTTCTGAGCTTACGTCAACCTGAATACCGTTACGCTGCAATTTTTTCGCAAGTGTGGTACTCACGTATGTTGGAAAAAACACTGCAGTGTTTTGGCAATTTCTTAGCTCCTTGGTTAAAACCGCTATTTCATTATCCCGAAAACATTTGTAATTTGACGATGGACCACGATGAGAACAGTTGACCGACTTTGTAATATTTGCAAATGGTTGTGACATAAGTTCGCTTTCGAGGAATATGTCAGCAATTTTGTTGTGTAAACGAGTGATCTCTTCAAGTGTTTGTAGTTTCTTCTGAAGATGTTCCTCTAATTTAGTTTTAGGACGAATTTTGGTTTGAGCATACATAAATAAATCGTGACTTGTAGATTGTATCGTAATGTGTTTTGATTCATAATTCAATTCTACTTCGTAATTACGAATTTTTGATTTACGCGAGGGTTTATCGTCAAACTTTGATTTCTGTCTTTCGTAAATTTTTTTGCTCGGCGAAAATATTGTGAACTTGTTTTCAAGCAATTGCTCCAAGGTCTCAAAAGGAACCCTAGCACGTGGCAGAATCAAATTGTACACGTTGACGTTTTTATATGCATTGCTCAGAATTACTCCAATGAGAAGAAATACACCAGTGGCTAAGCGAAGTTTGGAAATTTTTACCAACCGATTGGGAAACGGGTCTCCCTGTTCAATCAAGACTTTGTAAATGCACATAAGAATAGGCTTTTGTGAGCAAAACGACTTTCTTGTTGTCCCGGTTAACACATTCATGGATACAAAAAACAGAAGCATGCATAGCAAAATGCTGAGCCAGACATTGCTTTCGTAAGCGGAGCACAACTCTTTAAACTTAAACTGATCAATTTGTGGTTTTCCACAACTAACAAACTTAAGGTTTGCGAATGGAAAATGCATCATAATGGACAACTCGGAGTGCATTTCTTCTTTTATATAATTGTCTCTAAGGTGCCACGTGGCAATACCCCTTCCTGTCTCTGATGCATTTATTAATATTCCCCCTGCACACGTACCTCCATTCTTTCCAAGAACAGCATAGCTATAATTGCCCATCATATTCTGCAGCATGTATACATACAATCGAAATACTTTCTTTTCGCTTGATTTTAAGTTGTTTCCTTGAAAAAACTCTAGAACTGGGTTTCCTAGCCGGCATTTTTCTAATTCTGATATAACCTCATAATGGCCTGAATTAAATTTCTATTTAGTTTGTACTGTTATCATTGCCGCGAGGTTTTTGATGTTTTCAACAAAAGCAAACTTAGTCCATGTGTTAATGAAAATTAACACATGATTTTGTAAAAGCTTTTGGAAATAAGTTTGGGGTAACAGAGCACATACTTGTATTATTTGTCCCACTGGCTGAGTAAGCTTCTGGTTTCCAAATGACACATAAGCTATGTAATATATGTCTTGTGATATTTGTTTATGCATATGCTGCGGTTTATAACTTCTTATGTTTTCGTGTAAGCGATTTTGAATTTTTTCGTTATTCTCCACCAAGTTGGCTTTTGCAATATCTAGCAGTATGTGTAAAATTTGTGGCTTCTTTACAAAATACTTGTGCGCTTCTGTTAACATAAACAAACGAGAAACTGTTTCGTTGTCGTAATTGGGTCGAAAAAGTTCAAGATGAGCTGCACAGGACCAGGGCTTTGATGCAAAGGCAAAGTTTATACTTAATTCTGCACATAAAGGTGTGACGTAGGAAAGCTTACGTTTTGATACCAAAAATCGGAACATTTTTAGGGAGCTCAAGTGCTTTGACGATTTACACGGCCATTCGGAGTATCTTGATGGAACACTCCTGTTTTGGTTGGACATTCCCTTAGGAACCAGAACAAATTTTCTGAGTCGAACTTTTCCTGATCCTACTAATGTTGTATAATAATCTGAAAATACTGCTGGTACCATATTACGCAACATAATTGGATACAGTGTTGGTATGTTGAAGTTAATTTCATGGTAGTTGCTCAAAACAACCAGACAAGAAGCAGTAAACAGTGGCTTTAAAAACTGGTCAAGGTTTTGTATAATTGGTAACGTGTGCTTTGTGTTCTGAACTTTTGTGTAGACGTCCTGAACCCTTTTTAACTCATAAGTAAATTTATTGTTTGAGGGATTGTGAACACTATGGGCACTGTTGTAGTTTGATGCTATGTTTTCTATGGAAAATGTATCTCCTATGACTGTAGCTGATAAACTAAGCACACAAGTCATTACACACTCAAAATACCACGTCCTATTCCCCATTTTTAAACTTGAAAGGACTTTCTATTTACTAGATGGAGCAATGAAACGAAATGGAATAATTTCCTTTGCAATTCCTTCAATAATTTCAATCACTCACTTAAACATTATGTTTCATACAGAAACAAACAACAATAAAAACCGACGTCAGTGCAAATTAAGTATAGCTATGTCAATGTATTTAGTTTGTAAAAAGGTATAAGGGTTGGTACTCGCAGTAGATTGAAAGTGAACTAACTCAGGAAACCACAAGTAATTTTAACGCGTTGTTGGCTTGACTCGTGAAACTAAATCCACACAAAAAATATTTTGGGGGGTCATGGCTTTTCTCAAGCATGCTTAAATTATGCGTAAAGCTTCAAACTAACCCATAAGTAGTTTACTGTACTGCACTAATTCAAACTTACAATCTATAATCTACAAACACCGTTGTTTTTATAATTTTGAAATCGTGAGAAAACGTAGTGTTCAGATTCATAAATTCAAGTATATTTTTGAACTTCACACTAAATACGGAACTTTTCACTGGTTTGGCGTGTGAAAAATGCATTTTTGATCACTTGTATGCTGCTAAAATAGTAGAAACCTCAAACCAACACCACTTATATGTTCAATTAAATTTGTTACTTGTTTTCTCAAAATTTCTTCTTTACTTGTCGAGGCAGTTGTTAAGTAAGAATAACAAGCTTATCAATGCTAAATGAAAAGTTTTCTTTAAACAAATTTCCACTCGTCTTATCAACGTTCTCCTCTACTTGTACTCTTGCAATACATTTTCTATTTAAATTTCAGGTTGATGTGGTGATTTGATCTTGTTTCCATGCTGGTAGTCGGTTAAGGAACTGGCAGATATTATTATATACACATACAAGTATATTTTCATACACAAGTAAGTTCCCATACACTGAAATATTTCCATCCACCAGTAATGTTTCAGGCATAAGTACCTTTCCAAGCGCTATTATATACACTCCAACTAGTAGAAATAAAGCAATTGACTAAAGTAAATTTTTGAGCCAGGCTGGCAACTTTAAGGTACTTTTTAAACTGACGACTACTTTAAATAATTAATCCTATCTGAGCAACATATTCAATTTGAAGAAAAATATATCACTATAAAATACAACAACCAGGAATGTGTAAATTCTACGGTGAATATATATTGTTTATTATGCTAATACCCTTCTGATACTAAATATAGCTTGACATTTTATGGATAGAATGATTTAATTTAAAAGATTACGTTGATGAATAAATTTCATGAGAAACAAGAAATAAATAAGGGCTTCATAAATGCAGGTAATTAGGGGCTCTAAACTACGCTAGTTGTGCCGTCAACCTGGCTAAATGGGTTCTTGTGTTGTAAGCAGTTTTGGTGCATATTATTTTCCTTAACAGCGAGCATGTTTTAATGGTTTAGTAAGGATGTTTAGAATAGGATAAGGACTGGTAAATTAACAGCGAGCATTATCAATGGTTTCACATAGATTGGTTGCTAAATTTATTCAATAAATTTTATTGCTGCATTACTTTTACCTAACCGACTTGAAATAAGGCACTGTACCAATTTCCTAAATGTTATTTTGCATTTTTACGTTTAGAACAGATTCTGTTCAACAGAACGTTTTGGTAAGAAATTTGCTGTTGGCCTGGAAGATCCTCCCATACACTTCGGTTTATGCGGTTGTTTTTGGGGACTTGTGGCGTTAAAGTTTCACAAGTTGTCTTGTGATTAGTTTTGGAGTTCTTTTGTCAGTTTTAGAGTTTAATTGGAAGTTCTCAAATGTAAGCAGAAAAACCTTATTGCACTTTATTTATTCATTTCTAAAAATAAAATTTGTTTAATATCTTTTGGTTGTAAACTAATTCAAGGTCAATAAAATGATTTGATGATACTGCTAAAATACGTAAAACCGTAGTAATTTCCAATATATTTGTTTCCATTATACTCCGCGCATTCCAAGTTCTTCCGCCCAGAAACTCGCTGCATTCATCTTAGGATTACCTTCAGTTCCTCCGTTTTCTCCTCCAATCCTTTCTCTTTCACCGCAACTCTTTTTGTACATCTACCTTGAGTCCTTTCTCCTTCACTGCCTATTCCTTTTTGCTTGCTTAATGTTTACGTTTGGGATGACGTAATAATACGTTCATTGAGTACGTTTTCTAACGTGGGAAAACGGAAAATTCCGTTCTCGCAATCTGATTGGCTGAGCGGTAAAACGTATTATTACGTTTGGTCAAAAACGTTTTGCGAGCGGAAAAACGTGTTTATCCGTAGCCCTTATTCGATCAGCTGAGCGGTGAAACGGATTTATCCGTTCTCGCATGCCGTTACGTGCCCATGGGAAAACGTATTATTACGTTCGTTTCCCATGTAATACAAACAAATCCCACGTCAAGGGCTGAACTATATTTTTGAAATTCCCATTGCAGCTGATACCTGCTCCAAAAGAATTCCCACTTTGTCTGCTTGCCTTCCCCATTTTAATTGCCATGTAGGCTTTGACAACATAATAATTTAACCCCACTTTGACCACAAAATGGTCGTATTTAATTGCCATGTGAAAAGGTTAACCGATATGTCGACACACTTTGTCACCTCCAACTCAACTCCACCGCTTACAGTTGTTCAGGTCCTTTAGAATCCCAATATCATTTGATCCCTATCATCCAGTTCCTTATTCAGGGCATGCATTCCCCTGGCCATCTTATCAAACCTCATATCTTGCATTTCATTTTGTCAGCCTGTGCCTCCAACAATGTTTCCTTGCTGTCCAACAGGCTCCACTGCGCTGGTCCCTAAATCTCTCATCATCTCATCATCCCTCCACTTCCTATGCATCTTCTCCAGATTGATAGATGGATTGATAAAACTTGTAGCCCACTATTATTTGAATAATTAAAACTTGAAGTGGTGGAATAAAAAAGCCTGAAAAGAAATTTTAGAACCTTCATTTTAAAAATTAGCAATTGAAGTTTTTAAACGCCAGAAATTTGGTACGTGCATTTGATGGACAACTCGCGCAGCATAGATATTAATCTTCTCACTATGTTTTGTTGAATCGCTAATATAGTCAGAATAATCTCATTGTGAAAGGAGTAAACACAAAATTTACCAAAACCTTGTTTCCTAGCTATACTTACAAGCGTGAACTTAATGCGGAAATAGCAAAAATATCTACTTATTTTAAATGTTCAATTCGGTTTACCAAGAGTAAATCCAAGTGATGGTGAGCACTAAAAATTAGAAGTTCTTGGAATTCCAAAGTTTTTGCATATATATAACACACATGTGCCCGGTATACTTCACAATAAGATTCAAAGTCTCAAGTTGCCCCGGAGCGGAATTACAAAGGTGTGAATTTTGAGCATCAAAAAATGACATATTGACCTGTTACTCAATGACGATAAGGAGTTGACGGCTAAAACTTTTTTGATAAATTAGTCATGCTATTAGGTTCTATCTGTGACAATATAACGTTCTGACCATTCTTTCATAACTTTTTAGAAAATGATATCAAAAAATCCGAAAATTTTACAAATTTTGTTGAATTCAAATCGCTGTAACTTGCCAAGAAAAGACTATTGGAAGCTCCAAAAAGGTTGACCATCGGCAGTTTTTAATGCTCTATCTATCCTAAAACATTGTTGTCAAAAATGCTTACCAACAAGGAAGCTATGCATAAAACTGTAAGTCAAGAAATTTTCTTGTATCGACTTTCATGTATTCAGAGTCAATTAGCAAGTGGCTTAGACATGTAAATGATTTGGTTACCATCATTTTTAAAAGCCCTTAAAATGTTCTATTAGAAACAGTGATGATTTCCTTGACACAACATCATTAAAAAAATGCCAATCAAATTTGTCAGTTAGATGGGTTCGTCCAAAAGTGTCAAAATTTTATAAAATCGAACGTAACTTTTTTGTAGACAAGATATTGAAAAAATGAGAAAACACCTTTTTGCAATACTCATTGGGAACATTTTGACATGTCAATTATGAAATTTGGACAGTTTGGTGACGAGTTGTACCTGATAATCTGAAGCAATATTGACCAATTTTTAAAAAATTGTATTTTTTCGAATTTTGTTTTTTGTGCTGAATTTGGGTCAGACTGCCGTCAGCAGTCATCAAAAACATAAATATGTAAATATTTTTGGTTTTTTGGGACTTATGCGTAAAACCAGAGAAGTTTTAGAAAATTCATTTTTTTTTTGTCAAAAACAAAAATTAGTCAATATTGCTTCAGATTATCAGGTACAACTCGTCACCAAACTGTCCAAATTTCATAATTGACATGTCAAAATGTTCCCAATGAGTATTGCAAAAAGGTGTTTTCTCATTTTTTCAATATCTTGTCTACAAAAAAGTTACGTTCGATTTTATAAAATTTTGACACTTTTGGACGAACCCATCTAACTGACAAATTTGATTGGCATTTTTTTAATGATGTTGTGTCAAGGAAATCATCACTGTTTCTAATAGAACATTTTAAGGGCTTTTAAAAATGATGGTAACCAAATCATTTACATGTCTAAGCCACTTGCTAATTGACTCTGAATACATGAAAGTCGATACAAGAAAATTTCTTGACTTACAGTTTTATGCATAGCTTCCTTGTTGGTAAGCATTTTTGACAACAATGTTTTAGGATAGATAGAGCATTAAAAACTGCCGATGGTCAACCTTTTTGGAGCTTCCAATAGTCTTTTCTTGGCAAGTTACAGCGATTTGAATTCAAAAAAATTTGTAAAATTTTCGGATTTTTTGATATCATTTTCTAAAAAGTTATGAAAGAATGGTCAGAACGTTATATTGTCACAGATAGAACCTAATAGCATGACTAATTTATCAAAAAAGTTTTAGCCGTCAACTCCTTATCGTCATTGAGTAACAGGTCAATATGTCATTTTTTGATGCTCAAAATTCACACCTTTGTAATTCCGCTCCGGGGCAACTTGAGACTTTGAATCTTATTGTGAAGTATACCGGGCACATGTGTGTTATATATATGCAAAAACTTTGGAATTCCAAGAACTTCTAATTTTTAGTGCTCACCATCACTTGGACTTACTCCCTACATGTGGAGATGTTCCTTCAACAGGGTATTTGGGGAAGGCCATACCTGTGCACTTTCAAGTATCGTGGCGTGTACAGAGTAGTTGTTGATAAAGCCAGCAAGAAAGAGACCAAGGATATCAAAGCTCATTATGACAAAACCTTGTTGGTTGCCGATCCCAGACGCTGTCAAGCTAATAAGTTTGGAGTTCCAGGAGCTCGTGCTCGCTACCAGAAATAATACCGTGCAAATACAATCATGTTTCTTTTTCTGTAGTTTTGTGGGACAGGTGTCAATAAAGAAGTTGGGTTAACTTTCAACTGTTATAGCTTTTCAGACGTTTTTCATTAGGAATGAACTTGTTTATGTACAAAACAAAGTAATGTGTACTACACTTATACTAACACTTTTTTTAAAAAGAACGACTTTCTTTAGTTTACACAGGACGGTGTGAAAACTTCTTTTAGAGAAAATGTGAAAAATTGCATTTAACGGGAGCATTCTACATCTTATGTGTAACTAACTTTAAAACATATTTACGTTACGCGTACGTAACGTTAATTAAAAAAGAATTAACATTTGCTTATCGCTCAAGGTCCAAAAGATGTATATGAATTCCTAGTAGGGATTCCCTACGCTATGAATAATATTATTTGTAGTAATATTATGTCAAGTTTTACCGTGTGTGTATGATATTGCATAAAGAACAACTGTATACTGTAGCTGGCAAAAGTTCAAGAGTTATAGACGGCAAACATATTATGAATTGAGCAAACTTGAGCTGATTTCGGTGGTGATTTCGGGTCAGCCAACCCGATGACTTGCACTCACCTATTTGCGTATAACCGCACCCGCGGGCGGTCGGGTTGGCAAAAATAAGAATTCTGCGTGTACAGGGTCATACCTTTCTTTCAAGTCTGCGTTTCAAAAAACTGAGAAATACGATCCTGGCTTTTTTATTAGTTCTTATTTGATATATATGCTAGACAGTTTAGATAAAGCAGCAAATATCTCCACCATGAAACGGAATTTTGTCTTGTGGTATGTTTTTTGAAACAAGCATTAAAACTCTAGTATGGGCATCCCGGCGTTTTTTCTGATTTTGACGCATGCAAACGTTATTTTCAAGAAACTTTAAAAGTCCTAGTATTTTCTAATACTATGCAAATGATCACATTAGGTCATCAATTTTTCCCTGATATCGTCTCCCTGGAACCAAAACAACACTATCTTTGAATTCACAATGGGAAAGTGTACATATTCACCCGTTTTTAGGAAATGCTCAAAAAATGAAAAAACCATTACAACCTCTTCTCCCAATCAGTAAAAGATGTAGCGCAAATGGTTAGCAAGTTGAAAAATACATGCTGTTTTAAAAATATTCTTTCGATTTTTTTCAAGTCTAGGTACAAATTCTTTATCAAACGTTTCGTCGAACAAGTTGGAAGAAAAAATTCTTTTTATGTGTAGTTCTGAACGGTAAAACCCAATGTACACGAAGAGTGTACGTAGGTAGCTCTATACTTTTAAGCTAATCCTCTTAGTTGTTTATGTTAAAAAATCTGTTAGTGGTTAACCAGCTTTGTCGGAAGACTTTGTACTGTCTCGAGAAACCGTGGGAGTGCAACAACTGCTATAAACATTTCAGGACAGAGCAGGGATTAATTCCGCATGAAAGAGTTCATAGTGGAGAGAAGTCATATAAATGTACGCATTGTTATATGCGATTTTTTCAAAGTTCAAATCTACGTAAGCACATGAGCAAACACATGTTTCTGTAAATTTGGTTTACAGCAGAACAATACTCCCACAAGAAAAGCTTTCCTTCTTATATTATGGAAAGAAAAGGCTTTTAAGTGGTAATATGGTAATCATTAGGTAATCGTATGATAAAAGTGTACGATAATGATATTGTTTTACATATTATAAAAGAAATTATATCAAAAGCATTTTAAACCTTGTAAAAACCTAAATTAAAAAATAAAATACATATAAAATTTGTTTAAAGTATTAATGAATTTATTATTGGTTTAGTGTTTTGTCTTCTAGGTTATGCGACAATTATATAAAGAATTTTTATTGCTTTCCAAGCTATAGTTTGCAAAATAAATTTGTTTGTATTGTATTTCTGTATTGGTAAACCTCGATACAAAACACTTCAAGCAACTTTTGAACTGATACTCTTTGGAAAAGACTATTAATATTTTGTAGGCAATGCCCTGCTGTACTTTTTACAACAAAGAACTGTCATTTTTCACATTTAAAAAAATCAGTTCAATTAAAAGTACTAGATAACACCATCGAGATAAAAATCCTAAAAATATTATCGAACAAATATTTTGATTTTCCTGAAAATAGTGTGCCTTTAGGTAAAAATTGCGTTTAAAATAGCCAGTGTCCCCCATTTGCCCTCATGTTATAGAATTTCTTGGAACTGCCATAACTTTGGCCCGGTTTGTCCAATTCCCACGCGAGTTTCTGCAGTTGTAAAAAAAATGAAAAATTCCTAAAAAGCCCACGATTAAATGGCGAGTGCGAAACCCCTTGTTCATGGGAGTGTTGTCAAAATCTGTATTTTAGAACCTACGTAGTTCATACTAAAACAAAATTCTTTTTAGTAGACCCCAGTTTTTAGAGTTTATTGATCACCTACAGGTCTATAGATTTTTTATTCTTCTAGATTCATACCAGGCTTATTTGTAATCATTTTAGTATGGTATAAGTGTACAACACTTTGTAGTTTTTGGAAAAACATCTAACAAACTCCTTAAGATAGTGCTTTCTGGTGTTGCGTTTCAAACAGTGCAAAACTTGAATGTAATTTAAGCTTGGTTTAAATTGTCCTCTGTCAAACATTGAGCTCTTTTTTTGGCAACCTTTTACTCTTGTGATTTAACAAGGGCATAAATAAAAGATCAGACAATATAGTATCCCATATCGCATCCCATCCTGTCCAGCAAGACTTTTGATAAGCTCGTCAAGAGCTTTCGATTGGTATATGTCTCAATGCTTGGCTTGGGCTTCATAATGTTCGCAATATGCCCATTTGGTGTATTGTAAAATTGTAGCTTGGAAAATGCAATTGTTTCTATCAAGTGCAAACATAGTTTTAAATTGAAAAATGCTAAAGAGATAGACAAACCCAAGCAGAAAATATGGTTCATATCCCAATGGTCAGCCTATATACCGGTTCTCGCTTAAACCCGCTAATCATTTTGTAGTCTGTATAAATTGCTTTACAAAACGTTTGGAGGATTAAAATTTGGCTTGTCGTACACGTTTTGTACCTCAAATATCCAGGGAACCAGACCGATTTCAGCACTATTCCTAATCCGTAATGCTAAAAGGTTTATTCTTGAAAAAAAATGTGGTGCATTAACTTGTCTGTATATACTTCTAAAAATTTGAATATTTTTTCTGTACCTTGTGTTCAGCATATTACACATTGAAGAACCAACTTAGACAGAAACCGAATTTATTGGTAGGTACTTTCTCATTTTAAATGCCTCTTTTTCTTAGAAAGTATAGGCTTATAGATTAAAATTCAAGTCCCCAAACGTGTAGGTGAGAATGTATTTAGCATTTGGAGACAAAAACGTGTTAATCCCCTTACATAAATTAGAATCTAACATTGGTGCAACCTGCATTAGAAATTCTAAGAAATGAGTTAATGTTCCGAAAACCTAAATTTTCTATAGGTTATACAAAAAACACACATATTTATGGGTATTCAGGTACTCAATGCAAGCACAGATACAGAGTAAATTAAGTTGAGTGCGTGAAGAAATTCACCCTGAATGGACAAATTGTGAAGCCAAACACTGCATCGACTGAGTTTTTGATAGTGCATATTTTAGACATTATTGTTGTTTTAAAACCTAAAGTTTATGATAAACTTATATTTGTAGTTCGCTTCAAATGCTTTTACTTTTTAGTTCCCACCAAATGTTCACGGTGCACCGTTTAGTTTTTGGGTGCCTTTGATATATTCTTTTACAGCTGCTTATTTTGAATCACGATTTCTTACAGTTGAGATATTTGCCCAATTGCTCAAACCTTTATAATAACGTACAATTAGACTACAACAAAGAGAATATAAAACAATGGGACAAACTTTGGATTCAAAAACATCAGGTATACATTGTAAAATATGCAACAAAAAATTTCTTTGCGACTCAGCTCTTGTCAAGCATATGCGCAAGCACACAGGCGAGAAACCATTTAAATGTGACTTGTGTAACAAAACCTTTACACAAGCTGGTACCATGAAACGTCACAAGGGTGCAGTACATTTGGGCAAGAAACCTTTTCAGTGTGAGCTTTGCAAAAAGCAGTTTGTGGAAAAAGGGAATCTCATTCGGCACAGACTGGTTCACAGCGGCGAAAAGACATTTGGTTGCATATTTTGTACTAAACGGTATGGTCACTCCGGGAATTTGTACAGGCACTTAAGAGTGCACACCGGAGAAGAAAGCTTTCCCTGTTCCAAATGTAGTAGAAAATTTGGAACAAAACAAGGTCATGATGAACACTTCATCCAGCACCATCTGGGTAAGGTTTAGCAAAAACAACGTTAGTACTATAAATAATGTGCATTCAGATTTCTAACATGTTATTCTATGCTAACAGGAAAGGACATCGCCAGGCGTTTTCAGTGCGTGTTTTGTAATCAACGGTTTACTGCTCTGGGGTTCCTCCAGGCTCACATTTTCTCGCACACTCAAGAAAAGCCTTACAATTGCTCAAAATGTGACATGGAATTCAGCAAAAAAAGCAATATGGAAAGTCACGTGGCAAACAAACATTCAAACAAACGATTGTATTCGTGTGACCTCTGCCCTAAGTCCTTTAAATCTCTCAATCAAATGAGAAAGCATCTACGAACACATTTGGGCGAGAAATCCCACAAATGTGAAATTTGTAACCGGGCATTTATTTTAAAATGTAACTTGAAACTTCATTATCTTGTGCACTCAGACTCCAAAATGTTCAAATGCGACGAGTGTAACCGGTCTTTTAACCAGCCTACTGGCTTAAAGAAGCATAAAAAACAATGCATTCCAACAATAGATCTTGGAAATGTGGACATTGTGAGAAATGCTTTAAGACAAAATCTGAGCTGGGTACTCATGAAAGGGTTCATAGTGGCGAAAAGCCTTTCCAGTGTCAACACTGTTTTGCAAGGTTTGCACGGCAGGCCCATTTGAATACACATTTGCTTAGGCATGTACCCAAATGAGATACTGAGTTCCGCAGTACAACCGCTGTACAAAGGTTTTTGGTGAACATAGTACATAAAATTCAAGACACAATAATTTACGTATTGTATTGTTGTCTTGTACCAAAAATGAATTATTATGATTGACTGACATTCTAAGAAAAGCTCAATGTATTATGTTTGGTTTGAAAAATAGACAATATGGTAATACTTAAAGCTTTTAGCAAGCCCACTCACTCACTTTTCATTTGCAAATGGTTCAAATAACAATACTGTAATAATTATTATGAATGCTTGAAATTCAAGATCTTTGTAAAGGTGTTTTACAAAAGTCTATTAATCCTTCTAGAATCAATACTTCGGAGGGTTGGTTTTAGTTTCTAATTTACTCTACCTGTATGATGCCAGTATATAGATTAGTTTAGTAGTAATGTACAATCAGAAAATGCCATTGTAAGTTTAGTTGTGTAGTTATAAAAGTTATATAATATGTAATGCATTAGTAGAGTTTGCGTTTTATTATAATTATGCTAATAGTTATGTAGAGAATCCTTTTAATTTAGTATTTTTTGTTGTTCATTGTTAAAACATGGCGTTTTAACAGCTTAAAAAAGATGTTTCAAATTGATTTTCGGAAAAAAATTTAAGTATGTAATCAAAATACTTAATATTTCCAATAAAAACTTTAAAATGCGGTTTCTTTACAATTAATTTATTAATCACATAAGTTTGCCACGCGGTGACATCACACTGAAGAGACTAGTCTGAAAGAATTTTAGTCAGTGTAACATGGTTTAAAAATTATTTTACCTTGATGTCCAACAAAATTGTTTATAGTGGGCTTGAATAAACTATTCAAAAAGTTTCTTAGAACCAATATTTTTAGATTTGGCTTCGTTGATTTTATTTTCTGTATTTGCCTATCACAATGCTCAACTACGGACAGTATATCATTGCTGCATAAATTGGATACAGATTTTATAACCCTAAAACAGCTGAAACGTAGTCTAAATATTACGCACTATATCTACCTATGTATAGTCTATAGCTTACTGCACTTCCTTACGTGCTTAGGTATTGGAACAGGGACCCAGTTTTAAAAACTCTTTTGGCAAAAGCATTTACGGAATAAACATTCTGGCAATGTCAAATTTATGCTACCTATTCTTGAAGCAAAAACCGTAGTGTTGGAATATACTAACGTTATGTTAGGCGTAAATAGGAATGATTGATACATAGAAACAACAATGGAAGAGCTTGTCAACTTATCTACTATGTAACTGAACTATATTTTATAGTCGGATTGTTTAATATACGTTTTCAAATTCAAACTGGCAACCTTGGGAAGATTGAAAACACCCAACTAATAGTTCGGATGATTGGAAATTGCTATCTTGCTCCTAATATTTGGAGGTGGGATGATCCCAGGGTGAGGTAAGTAAAATTTGCTTCAAAATATGAGTGGCTAAAGTGATACTTTCCTTTCCTGGATGTATTATTAGGGTAAACGTTTCAATCTTCAGTCGTCAGTCTTCCTCAGAACAAAAAAAGCAAACAAAGATGCGATGTGATAGAATGTAGAAAATATTAATAAATAATTTTTTGGTCAATTCCCATTTTAGTAGATTTTGCTTTAATTTGGGGTAATTAATATCCCGTAAGTCTAAGGCACATCACTGACGTGATGGGTGTAGCTTCTTTAGGGCTACTGACATAATAAGGTTGTCCTTACAGGTTGCGTTGGTCATGATAAAAATGCATTATTGCAGAGTCATGCCACTGGTACAACACGTACCTAATTTCATATTCAATGCACCCAAAAAAGCCTTTCGCTTTTTGTGTTACGTAATATATCTACATCAGCTAAGCTTGTCAAGCAAAGAAGTGAGATGTGCTCGTGTCCTCTTTTATTATGTAATCTACTTTACTTTTGGTTATCATTAAGTACCTTAAATGGGTCACTCATTTTTACTTCGTGACTCTATACCATTAAATACATTTATGATTACTTATGGACTTTTGCAGTCCCTTTATAATTTTGTATCTAACTTACGGTATATAAGATCTGCGATTGGAGTTGATGCTTCAGTCGGGAACAGGGTTTGGGTCTACTTGGGAAATAAAACTATATTATAAAACCTACACTGGGGACCTTGTGTATGGGGGGAAACTAATTGGGAACATTGGGCCTTACTTTGGGAACCATTGGGTTTTACGGAATCATATAAATCATAATAGGAACTTATCCCATATCGAATACAAGTTGATTTATGCATAACTAGGAGGATTTTGTAACAGATTTCTATTTTTAAACAGTCTGGTCTAGTTTGAACATAAAGCGTTTCTTAAGTTTTTGAAAAAAAGCTGCTGACGGCTTTTTATTTATCATGTTAGTATCGCAAAACCAATAGTTTCCGCGTAGAGCAAAGAAGATGCATCCATCGATTATTGACAGGCTGTTTGCCTTTGGCAAAACTGATGTCTCTGTTAAAGTGGTTTACTCGAGAAACACGAAGTGTATTAGAAGACGAGATCTA
>CM056171.1:25143746-25161174 GCA_029691765.1 Entomobrya proxima
TATAAAACTTTGTAAAACACCCGATCTCTAATGACTGATTTAGTTGCAGATTAGCAACAATAATAATGAAAATGTTTTAAAGGGATTCTGTCATTTTACGTTTTTGTACATTTTAACACAAAAATTGCTGCACTTACACTTGCTGGGATATCCCTGTTCCACAGATTTGGACAGTTCACAGAACCGAGCCCATCCATAACCAATATAAAAATAAAGCATTCTTGAGTTAAAACTTCGTGCTGGACTTAACCCTTTTTATTATTTTGGTCTTTAGCCTAATGTTCTTTCTAAGTTGAACTTGCTAAACACTAGTTCAGTGTTGACCTGTTGTTTTTGGAAATTAAAGATTGTCCAAATAATTTATGGTTTGCTTGGAAGACTTGAAGATTGAGAATGTTTGTAAATCAGAGTTAAGTTAACGGTGAAAGCTGACCGTCGCGACGTCGGTGAAAGTAATCATGCTTCCGCTTGCGAAGAATGTCGGTGTCACTGGCTTATCATCCCAATTTCGTTTTTGGGGAGTCAGAAGTAACATTCAGATCAAAACTGCCAATGCCAATAATATAAACTGTGCAATGCACTTTGTCATTAAGAACGAGAGTACTGTTGTGGGGGTTCACAGTTTGTCGGTCTACTGCAAACCCTCTTTCTATTGATACCGAATGATAGGGATCCTTCACGAAGTCACCGTGCGAAAAATCCCTTTGTGGTCAAGGTTGGGAGAGCTATTAGACTGAATATTATTACCTTTTCTAAAGGTTTGTCTGTGCGGAGTTGATTGGTTTTAATGAAGCCTACTAACTCGATTCCTCCAGTGTTCTTACACTACTGATGACTTGCCTAAGACGCGTACTTCTCAAACAACCGAGGACTAATCAATCAGTAGAAAACACAAGAATTTATTAATAATCACTTCTTGATTGCCCGTGGCTTTATTACGGAGATAACCACCAAATACAATGTCACAGCTAATTAATTTCTACAATTTAAAGGCAATTTTTAAAATATTCCTGAGGACACGGACTCAGCTCTAATTTCGGCAAGTTCTCTTTTTGGCAGACTTGTTTCACACTGAATGTTGAACGAACGGCTCGCTCAACTTCTCTCTTCTTCTCTTCAATTTTTGTCCGTTACAGACTGCTTGGCTCCGTCCCGTTGCTGACTCCCTCGCAGTCTGGCTATTCTAGCTTATTCTATTTTAGGGCAATCTGATACATACAGGCATTCATAAATTCATACAATACATTTTTCACACAACATATTATTTCTAAGCTATTTTAATGCTAAGATCTTGACAAGTACTAAGATAAAAACAAAGAAAAGCTATACCGATATTAATTTTGGAAAGAAATTTAAAAATTTACAGTGGCAAAATACTTCAATTCGAATAATATCCCCAACACTTTTGTATATAAAATTCACACTAAATCTAATTAGATCCTAACAATTTCATAAACACTTAATGTGTCAATTTTATCCATGGTACTTCCAAAGCCGGAATAAAACAGCTTAAAATTAAGAGTCGCCAAATCTAAACACGTTGACAGTCTAGTGATGCAAAAATTCAAACACTGTTCTGCTTGCCAGTTTCAGGATAGTTATAATCAAATTCTAAAAATATACATGCATTATGTTGGGTAAATTGCAGTACTCTATATATTGGAAGGGCCTCTAATACTTTATTGAACTGTAACGCACTAGATGTTTTAAGAGTCATTGGGGCTTATTAGCGGGTTCCAACATAATTTTAAGGTGAATTAATATTTGGGGAATATCATGACATTTAGTAACGTTAAAATGCCCCATGGCAAATGCAACATTTTCGGCGTTCATATACTTCAAAGAATCATAAAACTTTACCAGTCCCCTTGAACAAGATTCCATTAATTTACTTGCTTTTTTGTCAATAAATCCTTGTAGTTCCACTATTTGACACAATGCACTATTTTAATTGCTTAAGATTCCATGAATTTTAAACAAAAACGCAATAAATTTGCATACTTCCCGCGGTCTTGCAGAATATATTCCGTTAATTATCATTGAATAAAATTTCTAATTTTTCCTTTTACATGTCTTACAATGCCAAATATTTTTTTGAGATTACTTTTACTGATTTTTAAGTTACTGAAGTGTTCATTAATGAATTAGCTCTTCCATTTTTAGTCCAAAGACGTTACAATGTCGCGTGAAAGCGTACGGTTTTCTATGATGCCGGTGGATGTCAAGATAAAGTCACACCCAGTTTGATTACCTGGGTCGGCTGTAATCCGCAATGTTTCACGAAAAAAAACAAAAAAAGTATTGCAGGAAACACGGCTGACTAAAAAGCAAAAGCTGGAAAAGATGCTACGAAAATGGAGGGATAATGGAGGGGCTTTGAAGACGTTGAAGCAATAATCCAAGAAAAGACTTGAGAAAAGAAAACTTGAAATGTAAAGAGATAATGTTTCACAAGACGGCCAGGGACTACCCGATGCAGCTGGATGATCGGCAGCAGAAGCCTAAGATCCTAAAGAAAGTAAAAATCAAGGAATAACCAAGAGCTCCATAAAATGCAGCATTTTAAATTTTAAAAGACTGGTTATTATTTGTTTGCATTTCATTAAAGTTTTGTAATTTAGTATCAAGCTTTTGCTAATGATATGCTGACTTCATTCTGCCACTACAGGTACCTCACCGTTTTCCTAAAAACCTCATGTTGTCGATTTCCTCATTCATCCAATTCTTTGCACTCCCTAATAATTATTTTATTCACCTACAAAAATGAACTACAATGGAATGAAATCCAATGTTTCTAACTAAATTGACGAAGAAGTTTTTAACATGCGCTGGAAACTCTTAAGTAGTTATTGCCTTAATAATCTTACTGTTAGTTGCAGAACAATATTGTAGCAATTTAATATTTTCGCGATGACTTGACAGCACTTGTGTTTTTCACGGAGATAGTGACAGCTTTACACAAGACTAGATCAGCGCTTGGAAATAAAGGGTCGTAGAGAGAAAATTTAAACTGCTTGAAAATTCTTGGGGTAATTCTTATTTCAGTAGATAATTAATGTAGCAGTGAGTGACAGAATTTTTGTGAAATTTATTCACATAAAGTATTGTATTGAGTTATTTGGTAGGGGTTCAATTAATTTATTTATTTGGTATTGAGTGTGCATATCAGGAGCGTTGAACGATTATAAAAAATATTAAACCATTAAATGGTTAATCTTAAACCATTGGTTTAAGTGTTTTAAATATTTTTAAAATATTCTATCAATTTTACACAAATCATTTCAAACATTCCATTTTTTGCTGAAGAAGCATTTTAAAGGATTATCATGAAAATTTCAAATGAATGAATTTCCAATCCCTAATTGAGTAGGCACCTGGTGCCTCTTTCTAATCCTGGGCTCCCCCTCCTCCAAACTCTGACTCAGGACCTTTACCTTTGTCGGTTTCCTCCTCTTGTCACTATCATCCTCCAGCAGCATTTCGCAACTACTGTTTCCTTCAGTCCACTTCTCCTCAGGGTAAACCCGGGTAACACTACTTAACAATCCCTCCAAATTCCCTGCCCTCTTCACCTTACCCTCAACAATTCCACAACGAAGCTTCGGATTATTGCTCCTCGACCTTGACCTTTTGAGTAGGTAGCGGCGGAAGTATCGGCATCATCTAAGCCTACATGTCATCATGCCACTCAAACTAATTGCAACGGAATAACGGAATTTAGGCTTGAAATAAAAGTTTTCGTGACTGCCGAAAATTTTTTTAAAAAACGTACAACACTTGGCTTTTTCTTTTGTACAAAGTAGCCATAAATACAAAAAGCAGTGTTAGTGTTAAAATCCAGACTTTACTATCCCGTGGTGTAGTCCAAACAGCTACAGAATTTATACTGAAACAGTTGTTTTTGATTTTGCAATGTTTTACAAAATATTAATTGCTCTGAATTGTATAGAAGAAAATTTAGCACGCTGGACAAAGCAAAATTCCGTAAGACTGTTTCCAGTTCGGTGGAAACTTGTAACAGATTTTGTCGAAATTGTTGCATGATAGAAAATTTGAAAAATATAAATTTTTATATTGAGATAAATATCCGAATCCATAACACTGCTTAAAATGGATAAAGTCCAATAATTAGATAACTGTACAAATGAGATAACTGTCCGGTATGAAAAACCGGCTAAGATAAATGTCCGTGTGATAACTGTCAATATAAATGTGGTCCGTTTCCCATGCAAAATAAGGTTTTCATTACTTGTGGGTTCAAGTAAGATCTTACAGAAATGGGAAGTATTTGTTTCCTATGGTATGTAATTTTGATGTGTAGCTAGAACAGTAAAACTTCGAGAACCTTATACTTACAATACTGTATTTTCAATACAAATACTTATATTGTGTGTTTTATTTTGCTGTCATATTGCGTCCCGGTGAGACGGAACAGAAAGCAGATAAGCAGAGCGTAATACCAAAGGTTCCTTGCATTGCTGTCTTGATGCACAAAAACTTAGCCTGGTTCCAAAAGAGCAGCAAAGACAAAATGTGATAAGTAAACACTTTTTTGTGTCAGGACAGGTAAAATCGTAACACTTAAAGTACGTTTCGACTGTTTTAGGGCTATAACATATGTATCCATTTTATGCAACATGTTTGTGAATAGTTTATTCAAGCCGATTATAAGCAGGTTTGGTAAGCATCAAGATGAAATTTTTTTAAACTTTGTTACACTCACTAAAAATTCTTTCAGATTTGTCTTTCTAGTAAGACGTCACCGCGTGGCAAACGTACTTGACCAATTATGTTCATTGTGAAGAAACCGATTTTTAAGTTTCTATTTGGAAATATTAAATATCTTGATTACATAGATCAATTTTATTCAGACAATCAATTCAAAACATTTTTATTTTTTTAAATTTTTAGATATGCTATGTTTAAACAATCAAAAAGCAAAATCCTAAATTTAAAGGACTCTTTACACAAATATTAGCATAAATTATACCTACAGGTTAACTCTATTAATGCATTCCGTACATAGGTATATAAAACGACTTTATTAAGTACACAACTTAAATTACAATGACATTTTCAAATGGTATATTTCTACCAAACCTATCAATATGCTTGCATCCTAGAGTTAAGGTAAACAACAAACTAAAACCAACCCTCAGAAGCATTAATACTAATTGAAAGACTAATAGAATAGCTTTTCTAGAGCACCTTCACAAAGATCTTGAATTTCAAATGACATGCAAATGACCTATTAAATTATTGTAATATAAACGATTTGGAAACCGAAATTGATTAAACCAAAATTAATACATGGAGCTTTCTTCAATGAGGGTAAATCATGATAATGCAATTTTGGTACATAACATAAAGAGCATATAAATGAATGTGTCTTGAATTGTATGTAGTATATTTACCAAATCCATTAAGCAGTGGTTTTCTTGTTGACCTGAGTATCATATTTGGCTACATGTCTAAGTAGATGCTTATTCAAATGGGCTTGCTGTGCAAATTTTGCAGAACAGTGTTTACATTGGAAGGGCTTTTCGCCACTGTGAACCCTTTCATGATTACCCAACTCATATTTTGTCTTGAAGCTTTTCTTACAATGTCCGCATTTCCAGCGCTTAATGTTAGAATGCGCTCGCATTTTATGATTTTTTAAGCCAGTAGGCTGGTTAAAAGACCGGTTGCACTCGTCACATTTGAACATTTTGGAGTTTGAGTGCACAAAATAATGAAGTTTTAAGTGACCATTTGTAATAAATGCCCGGCTACAAATTTTACATTTGTAGGGTTTCTCGCCCAGGTGGGTTCGAAGATGCAATTTCATATGTTTGGCAGTTTTAAAGGTCTTACTGCATAGGTCGCACGAATGGATTCGTTCATTTGAGTGTTTGTGTACCATGTGACTTCTAATGTAGTTTTTGTTGCTAAATTCCATGTCACATT
This sequence comes from Entomobrya proxima, assembly GCA_029691765.1. NCBI lineage: Eukaryota > Metazoa > Arthropoda > Collembola > Entomobryomorpha > Entomobryidae > Entomobrya > Entomobrya proxima. The sequence goes on from CM056171.1 coordinate 25,149,696, forward strand.
TTGAGCAATTGTAAGGCTTTTCTTGAGTGTGCGAGAAAATGTGAGAATGGAGGTCTGCCAGAGCAGGAAACCGTCGATCACAAAACACGCATAGAAAATGTTTAGTGATGTCCTCTCCTGTTAGCAAAATATAATATGTTACAAATCTGAATGCATGCTACGTAGAACTAATAATTTTAGTAGCTAAATCTTACCTAAATGGTGTCGGCTGAGGTGTATATCTTGTACTCGTTTTCTTCCAAATGTTCTACTACATTTTGAACAGGGGAAGCTGTTGAAGCTTTCTTCTCCTGTGTGCACTCTTAAATGCCTGTACAAATTCCCAGATTTACGGTATCGTTTGGTACAAAATATGCACTCAAACGGCTTTTCGCCGCTGTGAACCAGTCTGTGCTGAATGAGATTCTTTTTTTCCGCAAATTGCTTTTTACAAAGCTCACATTGAAAAGGTTTTTTACCCAAATGCACTGCATCCTTGTGACGTTTCAACGAGTAAGCTAGTGTGAAGGTTTTGTTACACAAGTCACATTTGAACGGTTTCTCGCCTGTGTGCTTGCGCATATGATTGACAAGAGCTGACTCCCGAAGAAAATTTTTGTTACATATTTTACATAGTAAACCTGATGTTTTTGAATCCATATTTTGGCCCATTGTTGTATATTTTTTTGGTTTAGTCTAATTGTTCGTTACTATAAAGGTTTGAGCAATTTGGCAAATATCTTACTTGAAAGAAATCGTGATTCAAAATAAATACCTGTAAAGGAATGTATCAGTGGATCACAAAAACTAAACGGTGCACCATTAACATATGGTGTGAACTAAACCTAAATCTAACTAAATCATAAACTTTTTGTTAGCAAACCAACAATTTTGTTATACAAATGCACTCAAAAGATTCAGTCGATGTAAAGTTTAGCTTCACAATTTTTCCAATTAATGGGAATTTCTTCGCGTACTCACAGTAAAGTATCTGCGCTTGCAATGAGTACCTGAATACCCATAAATATGTGTATTTTTTGTATAACGTATCAAAGATTTAGGATGTCGGAAGATTAACATATTTTCTGGAATTTTTAATCCAGGTTGTACCAACGTTAGATTCTAATTTATGTGAGGGGATTAACACGTTTTTCCCTCGATACGCTACATTCTCATCTATACGTTGAGGGACTTGTCTTGAAATTTATCTTGAAATCTATATGCTACGTTCTACGAAACGAGGCATTGAAAAAGAAAAAGTACCTAAAACCTGAATGCGGTTTCTGCTTACGTTGGTACTTCAACCGTGTATTATACTGAATACAAGGAACACAAGGACTAATAAACGCATTGGTCTTGCTCCCTAGAAATTTGAAGTACAAAACGTGTACAAGAAGCCAAATTTTAATCCTCCAAAACGTTTTGTAAAGCAAATTATATTGACTACAAAATGATTAGTGTGTTTAAGCAAAAACCGGTATATTGGCTGACCATTGGGAGTTGCACCATATTTTCTACTTGTGTTTGTCTATCTTCTAAGCATTTTTCAATTTAAAACTATGTTTGCACTTGAGACAAACTACTGCGTTTTGTATGCTACATTTTTTATTATACAAAAAAAAGGCCATATTGCGGATTTTTTGGAGTGCGGGCCCAAGCCGCTCCGCACTGAGACAAATACCAATCAAAATCTTTTGACGAGCTAAAAAGAATTTTGTTTTCGTATGAACTATGTAGGCTCTAAAACACACATTTTAACAGATTCTAAAAGAACTGACTAAGGCGATTCATTGCGGAATGGGAATTGGAAGCACTGAGCCAAAGTTATGGAGGTTCCAAGAAATTCAATAACACGTGGGTAAATGCGGGACACTGGCTATTTCAAACGCCCAGTTTTCACCCAAAGGCCCAATTTTTTAGGAACATCAAAATATTTGTTCGATATTTATTTTAAGATTTTTATTTCGATGGTGTTATCTTGTATTTTTTAACGAATTAATTTTTAAAACTGTGAAAATGACAGTGTCTGCTGTAAAACGCACTTTACCTGGCAACACAACAGAACAAGCAAGGCGATGTAAATAATATAATAAGCCTTTTCTTCCCATAATATAAAACTAACGTTTCTCTTGTACTAACATTGTTCGACTGATGACCAAATTTACAGTAACAAGTGTTTGCTTATGTGTCTACGTAGATTTGCACTTCGTGTAAATTGCATATAACAGTGTGAACATTTAAATGGCTTCTCATCACTGTGAACTCTTTCATGTTGAATTAATTCCTGCTTTGTCTTGAAACGTTTATTGCAGTTGTTGCACTCCCACTTTTTCTCTAGACAATGCGCACGTCTTTTGTGTTTTCGTAAATTGTGTAGCCGGGGATACGATTTGTCACACTGGTCGCAATTGTACAGCTTTTCACAAGTAGTGTGCACAAGTGAATGAGATTGCATTTCCACTTTGGTAACAAATCTGTTGTCGCATACTGTATGTAGCGACGCCAATAAGGCTACCCGCACAAACCAGCGTCACACCAATCCCAGACTTATTCCCCGAAATTAATGCCAAATCAATTTAACACAGACTTGTAGGTTAGCACAATAATTATCTTTATCAATCTCAATAAACTGTCTTTATTTTAATCGCTAATCAAATAACTTTCTTTCGCTCGAATAATTACTCTGAATAATTATTCCTCTCAACTGAAACCCGAAAAGTTACCACTCTTGTTCTCGCTCTCGCTCACACAGACGAACTGACTGACTTCTCCTTCTGCTGTTGACCGTCAACTGCGTGCATTCCAGGACAGGAATGAACACGAGCCGCACAATGCAACCAAAACCAAAAACTAAAATACATTCATAAAAGTGATACTCGTCACTTTACTCCAACATCACTCCCACCTCTTTTATAATTATAAAAGAACAATTAAGTCCTGTGGATGAGCAGGGGAAAACCAGGCACAAAAATGAAAACTAAATAGACAAAAACAAAAGCCTGGACAAAAACCCTACCCGGTAGAGAGAAGCTCTACCCCATTTGGCTCCAACAAGACAACTTCTCATTTTTAACGGCCAATTAAGTACATCCACTGCCCACAACTTGTTGGCTGCTTCACCTCGCGAACAGACCATGTTTTTTTCCCTTCCGCTTTTAACAATGAGGTGACAACTGGCCCAGAACTCTCTTCTTCCCTCTCAGGTATTTCCACTGGAAACATCCGCTGCAAATTCCTTCTTACGGACAAGCTTGCTCATCAAATCGTTCCCCGGAAGCCAATCTGTTACCATTTCTAAGGGCCTTCATTTGCGGTTATCTGAAACAACCAAAACTAAAACCAACCACATCAGAAACTGTCATGCCAGCTGTTCTCTTTTTTCCTTCACATGTCACCAAAAGGCCCAGGTATTCCCTCCGGAATCTCTCCTGGATCGCCTTTTGCAAGGCCTTCATGCTCCGGAAGCTGCTTTAAATTCCCTCAGCAAGCTCCAAGTCACCAAAATGGCCAAGAACACGTGGTTTCAAAACCATTGCAGGGGTTAGCGGCACCAGTTCCATTGGCTCTTCCAAGTCAACGGGCATCTGTGGATCCTCACACTAAAACAAAAATAAACAAATGTCCACCAAAGGACTCAAATTTTTCATGTCCACTGAAGGACCCAAATCTCATGTCCAATGAAGGAGCCAAATCTCATGTCCAAAAAAGGAGCCAAATCTCACGTCCAAAAAAGGACTCAAATCTCATGTCCAATGAAGGAACCCAATCTCATGTCCACTGAAGGACCCAAATTTCATGTCCAATGAAGGAGCCAAATCTCATGTCCAAAAAAGGACCCAAATCTCATGTCCAAAAAAGGACCCAAATCTCATGTCCAATGAAGGAACCAAATCTCATGTCCAATGAAGGAGCCAAATCTCATGTCCAAAAAAAGGACTCAAATCTCATGTCCAAAAAAGGACCCAAATCTCAATGTCCACCACAGGACCCAAATCTCAATGTCCAATCAAGGACCATAAGTGCAAGTGCCCACTTAAGGGCTGTGCATGCCAGAGGAAGTCGCAACTTCGCAACTGGTCTTCATTTAGTCGCGCACGACTCCCAAGTGCAAGTGCCCACTTAAGGGCTGTGCATGCCAGAGGAAGTCGCAACTTCGCAACTGGTCTTCATTTAGTCGCGCACGACTCCCAAGTGCAAGTGCCCACTTAAGGGCTGTGCATGCCAGAGGAAGTCGCAACTTCGCAACTGGTCTTCATTTAGTCGCGCACGACTCAATTAGAGAGGCTGGATCCCCTCAAGTCCAAGTGTGGAACAGGTATTCCAAACCATAGCCACTACTCCGCAATTATCCGGGCGTCCCCGAAACGATGCGCACAAGAAAGGTTTTTAAATATACCTTCCACGGTAGGACTGTGCTTGAGGATATCAGCCGTCTCCTTCTCTCACTTTCTGTTTCCACCGTCCACAATATCTAGCAGACCCTTTCCAAACCAACCAGCTTCCTCCCACCATGCGGACACCACCAAGGACCGCGATCAACAACCACTGGAGGAACCAACACTTCCGGATTTTGCACTCTAGACACGCCTCCACTGCTCAGATTCACTGGTGACCCATCTGGTTCTCAAAGAACACACCCAAGTCACCAACACGCCGAATCCAAGCCCAAATCTTGGAGGAGTCACTACAAAAAAAACAAATCCGGCGCAATCTGAATCCCGACAACTTTGGTAGCTCGGACACCTCACTGGTCAACTCGGACAACTGCTGTCTGACTGGTGGCCTCCTGCAAATCAATCTTTAAAAAATCAGACGCCAGCAACAATTTAATCATTAGTCACACATCTCTGCGTAATCACTGCAGCCCACACAATACCAACGACACTTATCTGGGCAGGGCCTCCAAAAATGTAGCGACGCCAATAAGGCTACCCGCACAAACCAGCGTCACACCAATCCCAGACTTATTCCCCGAAATTAATGCCAAATCAATTTAACACAGACTTGTAGGTCAGCACAATAATTATCTTTATCGATCTCAATAAACTGTCTTTATTTTAATCGCAAATCAAATAACTTTCTTTCGCTCGAATAATTACTCTGAATAATTATTCCTCTCAACTGAAACCCGAAAAGTTACCACTCTTGTTCTCGCTCTCGCTCACACAGACGAACTGACTGACTTCTCCTTCTGCTGTTGACCGTCAACTGCGTGCATTCCAGGACAGGAATGAACACGAGCCGCACAATGCAACCAAAACCAAAAACTAAAATACATTCATAAAAGTGATACTCGTCACTTTACTCCAACACTGTACATTTGTACGGTTTTTCACCCAAATGCGTTCTAAGATGAGCAGTTATGTTTGATTTACGCGTAAAAGTCTTCCCACATAAATCGCAAGATCCGAGTGCGCCGCCTGCGCGTGAACTCTTAGGTTGCCTTGGTAGCTAAACTCCATGTGACAGGTAGAGCAGCTGAAAGGCTTTTCTTGAGTATGGGTGAGAATGTGTCTATTAAGAATTGGAGTCGACGTGAACCGTGAATTGCAGAAGAGGCATCCAAAACGCCTATTGTCAATTCCTACGAAGAATCAATTAACCACAATTATTTTTTGTCAACATTACACTCCGGACTACATTAGATTGTACTGAATCGTGTATAGTTTAACTTGGTGACTGTTCAAGTGCAGTTTTTGACTCATCTTACACTTAAATGTTCGGCTGCACAGTGGGCATGAGTACGAGTTTTCTCCAGTGTGCGTTCGCAAATGTTTATAAAGGTCACTCTTTTCTACAAACTTCCTGGAGCATAGGAAGCATTGAAAAGGCTTTTCTCCGCAGTGAACCCTTTCGTGTCGATCAAGCGAACCTTGTTGAGTGAAGCACTTGTTACACTGCTTACATTGATATGGCTTCCTGCCAAAGTGTACTCCATTCTTGTGAATGTTTAAACTGTCTGCTCTAGAAAAATACTTGTTGCAGAGGTCGCACTTGAAAGGTTTCTCACCTGTATGTACAGTCATGTGCTTTTGTAAGGATGAGTTAGAAGAAAAACTTTTATTACATATGTTACACAGCGCAAACTGTTTTTGAGCAGCGCTTTGAAACTCCATAATAAATGGTGTTTGTGATCGACTATAGATGTGAAATTTAGAAATTATGTTTTATTTGTATTAAATTTCAATTTTGCTATGATTTGCTAAGTCAAAATGCAGCGCACTGCTAATTTATACAGCAACACAAAAAACTTGAAACAAGAAATTTCCAGATACAGCTTTTTAAAATGCTTTTTATGAACCAAGTTCAGTTGGGGTTCGGCACAAACTGAAATGCACTTCTTGGTTTTATTCAGCGAACTCTTAATCCATCTGACTAAACATTAAGATTTGGGAGTTCAAAATGTGGTCTTAAAAGTGTTATACCTTTCTTCAAAAAGTACCTGAATATCTGCAGCAACATATTAAAGGCTTACGTATAAAAAAATCAACAAATACTGGTTGCAGTTCTGGTTTTGTCTGCCTGTTAATAGACACAGTTAAAAGGGAATGCGTGATATTCAAAAAGACATCCAGCATTTGTTAGTCAATGTAAAATGTCTACGTGAGAGTGGTTTAGTTTGTAGTGTTTACTATTTTAGTAGGGTTGTTAAGGTGCTTATATATCATGTATGTACATAACCTCCTTGACATTGTACAATTTTAGCGTATATACCAACTTGTAATGCTTTAAGCCTATAAAAGGATTTTTTTGGGATTAAATAAGTTCTCAGAAGTCAATTGTTTGTATTATCAGTTAAACCTTCCTTTGGCAAACTTCACGTACGATTCTAGGTGGGAATACCTGCATGCACTAGCTCAAGAAGAGTTGTGAACATTTAATATAAATGTAGGCTTTGGAGCCGTTTCTAGCTTTAAGCCAACGTTTGAAGCATCAGAAAGTCAAAATTATTCTGCATTGAAATATTGTTATTAAAATAACAAAAATGAATAACGTTTGTAGAATAAAGAGCCCACATTTGTTTTACAGTAGTAGCACATACTACACACAGTTACAGCTTGATGAAACACCCAGTTAAATCTAGGTTCATGTGGAACAATTTGATTTACGTTAGCGGCTAGGAGTTATAGTTGTGTACCAACATTCACCCAGCGGTAAGCATATGCAGTTTTCACGATTCTGTTTTACTAGATCATACAAAAAAAAGCAATCAAGTTCAGATTGATCAGAAATCTTGGTAAAAATTCCGGACTTCAAAATATGAAAATATGCATCCATTCATGTAAAATTAATAATGATAAAAGTTATTCCAAGTAACTTGAATCCTACTTTGTACCAAAAACATAATAATTTGAAACACTAGTGTAGTGTATGTGGTGAGGGGTTTTATGTGTTGAGCAAAAGTACTGACCCGGCTGGGATTCGATCCCCAGACCTCAAGGATTCCGGCCTTGCATGCTACACCTTACACCACCGAGTCCCTTGCTCAACACTGACAGAACTTACCCGACGTGGGTATACTACGACTAGAAAGGGAATTCATGCCATATTTGCTTTCCAGATGGGACCATTTGAATGTTTCTTAAGCAAAGCATTAGTGGCGCGTACTCCCTCCCTAGTAGTTTTGAGCTTAACTCTATTTGTGGACAATAGTAGAATTGATAGTTAACGATTCTGAGTCTATGAGTTGTTCACACATGCGCGTACCGAGGGTGGGTCCACCGGGTGCTTGTGACCCCCCCTGGAATCTGAGAAAAAAAGATAAAAACTCGGAGGGAAAACGACGTAACCGTAACAAAAATAAATTTAAGCAGGTATACTGCTCTCCACATCAATATATTTTGAAAATTTCAGTTCATGGTACTGCATATGAAAAATGTGTTACAACCAAATTGACACATGGTTTACTTTTGGTATAAAAATTATTGCAACAGTGGAAATTACCTATTTAATTTTCGGAATGGTAATAATAATAAGGCGTATTATATTGAATTAAATTACTGCGCATATACGCCTTGATACAAAGATCTTCTATTTGTAACGGCGTAGAGATATTATTATGATCATCGTCATCATGATCAACAGCTTTGTTCACTACGCTCATCGCAGTGACAAAGCATTGCTGTAAGATATGTATTGTTATTGTAAGAAGCAGCCAAAGCAGTAAGCGTGATTGCAGCGTAAGCGTCAGCGCTATAAAGATATAGTGATATAAGGATATAGTAGTATGTATGTATGTACGTAACGATAAAGCTATTATAAGCCCATGCAATGTGTAGAGCAGCAGCACTACAGAAAAGAGCGTCATCACCATCACAGCGACCAACACAGCACTAGGGACCACCAACACCAAGAGCAGCAACGCTTCGGATAGCATTAGTTTTAGCTTTAGTTTTAGTGTTAAGATTTACATAGAATAAAAAGAAATAAAAACACGAAATCCGATATCCTTTCCTTCCCTATTATTCCCATAATCAGCTTTCATGGAGTCATAATAATTCCCTCATTAATAAATAAGCCAACACCTAAACATGGTGCCTTCCGTAAGTGCCCTTTAACCTTTTTTTCTGCTGTCTCTTGTTTTTCGGTGTTGTGTGCTGTGTTGGATCGTGGTCGATCTTTTTCGTATTGCCGACCGAGGAAATTGTGCTTGTGCTTTCTTTTTTTCATTTTTGCTTAGTGCTATAATTGTGTATAGAATTCCTCGTGCGTATATCTGTAGCTCTACCTCCACCACCAACTTCTGTAAGTCATCTTTCCTTTTCATAAACTTTTGAATATACATAACATTATACTTTATTGCAAAAACCGTAGACTGCTTATTATATACTAACATGGCTCACAATTCCAATTCCCAGACAAACATAGACTTTAAATTAATTGATCCCAATGGAACGTTACGCATGACCCATTTTATCTGCAGTTACAGATTGTACTGCCAAACAAATAATTTTGTTCCAGAACAAGTCAGTCAACATCTCCTAAAACACCTTCGAAAACCCTATTTCAAAATCTATAAGAAATTATTGAAATGTATTCCTGTAAACTTTCCTGATGAAATTTTTAAACACCTTTTAATGTTCGATGAATATTTGCAAGGTCATTCTTACAATCATTTGTGTAATATGGTAGATAATTGTAACTGTAAATTCTGCTTTAATTTAGTAGTGCATAACTCCCCCTTAATACCGAAGGGCCACTGTAAATCTTGGTATGCCCCATATCATATTATGGAAAAGAACTGTTACTGTAAGAATTTCGACATTCACAAAATGTATTATACCCACGTTGATAGTCCTGACTAGGTTTCATTCATTCATTCATTCATTCAAATAAAACCGATTTTTAAAACGTAAATTAGAATCCATCATAATGTAGTTAAAATATGTTGATTTCAAAATGAAACGACTTTTCATAACGATTAACGAAACATCTTAAAGCTTTTTCTATACATATCCTTCAAAAGACCATTTACAAGTAAATCAGAATTGCCCATACAAATGTAAACATAATGTAATTCCCCGTATAAAATCTCGAACCTTCTGGAGCAAGACAGACCAGACAATAAATGACCTTGAGAGCCACAAAAGCATTTCTTTTGCATTTTTAACAATATCTTTTGCTTTGTTCAGTTATAACAACGTAAATGTAAACTTACATTAAAGTAATCACCTTCATAAAGCAAAACAAAACGCTCACTCTGTCGTCATAATGATAATAGAATGTAAACTTCACTTTGTTTCTTTGCTTCGCTTCACTTCGTGCCCTTGTCCGCGTTACACCTCTACATCTACCAAGTGCTTAACTAAAAGGTTGCTTTGCTTTGCCTTGTATCAATGTCGCTTGACTAGTTTGTTGAAAAGAGCTATCTACATTATTGTGAGTAGTCCTTATAGTTGCCTTACCTTGATAGTGAAGTAATATTAAATGAATGAGCGCATCATAATACAATATGCCCTAAATTCCTTTGAGATTGATAGATTGCATTGCGCATAATCATGATATTTAAAAATTACAAAACTGAATAGCATTTATTACTCCTTCGCCTTAGGTTAGATATATATATATATATATATATGAAATGAGAAGCCAGACTGTTTCTACTGATATTGTTAGACAGTCATAATATGTTTTGCCTTGAGTTGTCTAGTTCTATAGAATGTTGTTTTGCAGCACTCGTAAAGATGAGTGGCTTAAAAGGAAAGTTATGTCCTTTGTTCAGTTGTTGTACACGTCATAAGTACATGTCTGTTCACTGCCGCCATGAGTAGCATAGGAAATGTCCAACGGCTTAGTTAGTTGGATATTGAATGGTCAGGTTAGTCCGTGTTTATTAGGTTAGAATATTCTTCGCTTCGTAACTTATAGACATCACGAATCAAATAGTACCTTTTCCATCCTTCGTTTAGTAATGTGTGTTGCTGATGTGATTGGGATCTGCTGGCCTTTTCAGTGACACGCTAACTAAATGATAATTGTACATTTTTGTTCGTCGATGCCTCCTTCGCTCCGCTCCGTTTTGTCTAGGGGGGGGGAGATAATTTTATTTATAAAAAAAAAAATAATAATGTTAATCATAAATGAAAGTTGTCTACAGAAATTAAACAGAATAAATTAATCAATACTAGTTAAAGAAATTATTAAAAGAGCATAAGTAAACATGAAAATACTCCCGATGCTTTAAAGTAATGAATCAAATAACGAACGAATTTCAAAGAAAATGATATAATAAAACAATGAACAATACAGAAAAAAATGAGTTATTCAATAAATATTAAAGAATAGAATGAAGAATTTATAGAAGTACCAAATGGATATTACCATGAGTACAGAAGAAAAAGAAGAATTAATATTAAATGAAGAATTATACATATACTTATATACAAATGTTGCAAATATAATATATACAGAGATACTCATGAAACAAGTCAATAAAAAGACTTAAAGTGCCAAAAGAGTAAAGTTTACTAAATGGCCTATAAAATAAATACTAAATGAATAAATTAAACGAATGAAACAAATAGTACAATGAAATTTAATGAACATATACAAAAGAACTTCGCTTCGTAATTTAAAATCCCGAGTGGTCAGTCTTTACGAAAAAGGATGTCGCAGCATCTTGACTGTTAAGTCTTGTTACTACAAGCTTAGGGGTACCAATTTTTACTATCCCTAATAGGTTAGCCGTCTCCTTAGAAATCTATCTCTTTCTAGATTTACCAATAAATAGATTATTAGAATTATTAGATAGAGACAATTGACATTCCGACCATAAATAAAACCGTAAAATAGTGTATCATGAACTTCTGCCAACATCGTTGTCTAATTTCAAGCATTAAACCATTTTAACACTGCACTCCAATTTAAATATATTATGCCCTCATCGCTTTTGTTTTGCTTCCCTCCTTAAAACCTTACCACTTTTCAGCTATTTTCTTGCAAATATGTCTAAATGTACACACATCCTCTTTGCTAAAATCACTTCCATGTATTTGCCATT
>CM056171.1:25161274-25179115 GCA_029691765.1 Entomobrya proxima
GTATGCTGAACTTCGAATTTTTAGCAAGAAATTCTTACCAAAAGCTTTTAAAAAACTTAATCTGATTGCTTCTTTTGCATCTTCTAGTAAAACAGAATAGTGACAACTGCATATGAGCATCACCACGGGCTCGTTGACACCTGAAAAATTTTTTGCTTCAATTTTCATAACTTTTACGCTGTTATGATATGTAAGTGTCTATAATACGGTTTACCAAGTTTCAGATCCATTAGTCGTTCTGACGCGGCTAGGCAACGGCTTAAATTTTCAGTGTTCAAAAAATGAAAATTTGTAAATATCTCGGATTAGAATTTAAACAGGTCAGTTCTATTTTTTGCGATAGTTGGGTATTGTAGGACCATTTAATTTGATGCAAAACACGCGATGACTAGTTTATGAATTTCTGCAAAAATTCATTTTTTCAAATTTTTTGGACTTTTTCCGAAATCTTTTGAAATAATTTTTATATGTTGTTTTGCTTTATGGTGTATTTTGATTGATGCCCATTCTAGTATTTGGTTGCTCTATCTAAAGCAAAAAACCGCTTTCAAAAATATTGCAATTTGCAAAAGTTATGGCGAAGAATGTACAAAAACACGAATTTTTCTGGAAATTTGGAGACAGTTGAATCCAAATAACTTGTGCAATATTGATCCGATTGCCAAAGTGAAATGCATACTAGAAAGCCAACCGTCCATTCTACAGAATAATGTAGCAACCTGTCAACATTAAGCAGTTTTAAGGTAGTTAAACTACACAAAACAAAAAAATCAGTTGCAAGGAAAAACGGTACCAAGGTTAAAGAAGGCGCCATAATTTTTCATATGCATATGCTTACCGCTGATTGAATACTGGTACACATGTTCTTCAAAAAATACATTAATACTTTAGACTTTCGGGTGGTTCAAACGTTGGCCTAACGCCACATTATACATTTTCAAAACCTACATTTATTTTAGACAGTGATAATTCCACTTGTACAAGTGCATTGTCACGTAAATATTCCAATATCGTACGTGAAGTTTCCCAGAGAACGGTTTTACAGATAATGCAAGCAATGCAATTCTAAGAACTTGGCTCATCCCAAACGAATACTATAATAGGCATCATACGTTGGTATATACGCTAAAATTGTACGACGTCAAGGAGTTTATGTACGTAAATGCAATGCTTGCACCCTAACAACCAATCTAAAATAGTAAACAGAGCAAACGAGTACACCCTGACGTAAACATTTTACATTGACTTACAATTGTTGAATGCCTCGCATTCCATAATATTTGTGCATAGTTACAGGTAGAAAAAGCCAGAGCTGCAGCAAGTATTTGTAGAAATTTGTATACGTAAGCCCGTCAAGCGTTGATGCAGATATTTCAGGTACTTTGAAAAAAGGTACAACATTTTTAAAAGCCAAATTTTGAACTCACTTGTCTCAATGTTCAGTCAGATATATAAATATTTCACAGAATAAATTTTAGAAGCACATTTCAGTTTGTGCCGAACACTTACTGGATTTGCTTCATAAAAAACAATTTAAAAAGCCGTATCTCAATATTTCTTGTTATAACTTTCGTGTTATTATTTAAGTCTGCTTTGCACTACATGCTGGTTTAACAAATTATAGCAAAACTAAAATTCAATACAAATAATATATAATTTCTAAATTTCCCATCTATACTGGATCATTAACACCGTTTAATATGGAGTCTAAGGGCGCCTCTCGAAAACAGTTGGCGCTGTGTAACATATGTAATAAAGATTTTTCTTATAACTCATCCTTACAAAAGCACATGACTGTACATACAGGTGAAAAATCGTTCAAGTGCGACCTCTGCAACAAAGCATTGTCTGCAGCAAGCAACCTAAACAGACATAGAAAGACAGTGCATTGAAGTGGGAAAGCTTTCAAATGCAAGCTCTGCAACAAATATTTTTCTAGAGCAGACAGTTTAAAAATTCACAAGGACGGAGAACACATTAGCAAGAAGCTACATCAATGTAAGCAGTGTAACAAGTGGTTTACTCGACAAGGTAAGCTGGCTCGACACGAGAGGTATCACGTCAAAGAAAAACGTTTTCAATGCTCCCTATGTCCTAAGAAGTTTGTAGAAAATAGTAACCTTTATCAACATTTACGAACGCACACAGGAGAAAACTCGTACTCTTGCCCACTGTGCAGCCGGACATTTAGGAGTAAGAGAAACCAACAACTGCACGTGGACAGTCATGAAGGTAAAATATTAAAATTTAGTCCGTAGTCCATTGCTGGCAAAAAATAATTATGGTTAATTGATTCTTCCCAGGAATTGACAATAGGCGTTTTGGATGCCTGTTCTGCAACACACGATTTATGTCGACTCAAATACTTCATAGACACATTCTCACCCACACTCAAGAAAAGCATTTCAGCTGCTCAACCTGTAACATGGAGTTTAGCCAGGCAAACAACCTCGCAGTTCATATGCGAGCAACGCACTTGGATGTGAGATCACACTCTTGCGATTTATGTGGGAAGACTTTTAAGCATAAATCAAACAAAACTGCTCATCTTAGAACGCATTTGGGTGAAAAACCGTACAAATGTGCAGTATGTAACATCAGATCCCGAGAGATCCTCTCAAATCTATAGTGGTATAAGTGCGTAAGTTAGCAAGCGTGCACATTGCAATACACGCATCAAGCAGACCAGCAAGCAGGAAAAGAGTATTCTTGTGTGAGACATAATATGTATGTATGCAATATGTAATAGATATAACTTATTCTAAGCAAGCAATATAATGTATGTATAAGTAATAAGCATTATAATAATCTCAAGAATATATTCCAAGTGAGTATTTAAACCAGTGATTACACAATAATAAAGAAGACTCGCATTTTACACTCTGAAAGATTCCGACTTACGATCTCGCTTTCCCCGTTTTATTCATACTCACACATAACCGAGTCGCATATTCTATAGGAATCTGAATGGTGGAGATCGGCTTCGTTTTAAAATTCCTCGTACAAGCGAGTTCCCCTAGAAACTTTAGCATAAAAATTTCAGAGTTCCCAATTTTTTAAAATTATTTTGTTGAAAGTAAATATTTACATCATTTCTATTGGTAGAGATAGCGTTTTAGAAATTCCACTTACAAGCGAGTCCCATCAGGAACTTTAATTTAAAAATTCCCAAAGAAACAAAATTAGGGTTAAAAAGTTGTTTAAACTATTTCCTATTTACAGTAGTAGAATTTCTTTTTTCCATTTTACGATTCAAATCACACTCAACAATTTAGAAACTGCTTCCTAAAATTCATTGAAGTTAAAAAATTTAATAAACTCAAATATTTGTAGAAATCCTACTTTTAAAACCCACATCAGTCATAATCTTATTCAAACTTTAAAAATATAATTTTATTGAGAATTGTTTCTGGATATCTTAATAAAAAGTTTTTGGTACCAAAATTTTAAAACTAGAAGAAGTATATTCGTATAAATAATCAAAACTTTTACAAAGGTTTTAATATAATTTTCTAAATCTATTTTATCTAAACATTTCGAATCTAAATCCTAAATAGAAGAAATATAACAAATTCAAGTGGTTTAAGTGTTTTCAAGGTGTCAAATTTAAACGGGTTTATAATCTATAGTGTATTTTGTAGTTGTGTAAACATTTATTTTATTTTACGTTTCTGGAATCTGGATTTCGGTAAGGTTGTCAATCAAACCATTCCTATTATTCTCTCTTTTTACTCCTACTCCCATTTATATCATGATCATGGCATCAGCCACTTGCAAAATTCCTTGCAAAATCAACGGACGGAATGTCCTAGCCGAACTAGATTTTTCTCGTGCGTTTTCAGAGATAGGGAAAAATTTGGTACGCGGAATTAGTAGAGTTAGAACACAACAGAAGTGCCCAATCCAGAATAAAGGTGTGGTTGTCGTACCACTTCAATTTGAGCTATTTGTTCTCGAGCATCCTTTTGTTGCAGTTGAGGCAAGGCATACAAAATTAGGATGGGATTTTCTTCAATCCCTTAAGGTACATATTGACAGTGAGAAGTGTACACTCGAAAGTGAGCTCTTCTTGGCTCCAATTCCATTCGACCTTGAGAAGCAAAAATGGGAAATAGAAGCAGGCGCGCACAACAAAATTTTACCCATTTTTCGGTCTCCGGCTGCTAACCGTGCCAAACCAAAAGCAAGCCCGCTTCAGACTTTGGAGTTAGCTGGCAAGGCAGGGCATGCAACAGAACAAAAGCTTGCAAACGAAGCAGGAAGTTCACCTTCTAACTGGGCAGATGAAGTAGAGTTAGAAGAGTCAAGCACAGGGTAGAATCATTTCATTTCGAAAAATGTTTCTTCATAAAAATAATCAGTTAATCGTCTAAACCTTCTCAATTCTCAAGAACTTAATTAATTGGCATATAACACTTTAGAATTACTCTCTAAAAGTAAAATATAAAGATGGAAATTAAGATTTTGTTTTCAAAAATCCAATTCTTTTTAGTGACTTCGTCAAATTTCAAAATTTTTTTAGAATTTTTAATGTTGAAATCTAAGTATTTCATTCAAACGTATTTCCAAAATAATTGCTTCCTACGTATGAATGAAAAAATACATTCATACCTTTTCTATATTTCATTCATACCTTTTCAATAATTCATTCATACCTTTTCAATAATTCATTCATACCATTTCTATAATTCATTCATACTTTTTATAATCCATTCCTATATTTTAAAATCCAATTATACTTTTAAGAAATCTATTCACACTGGTATTAATTCATTCCCATGTCAAGAGCCTTTTTAAGTTTAGCAAAAATTACTTATTCATATTTCATGCTCTTTCCGATCGTAGATATCTTTCTCTATCTATCTTTTGTTAAAGAAAAATTACGAGCAATATTAAACTACCAGAAAACTTACCAGAAACCAGATAGATAAATAGAAAACAGTTACAAAAAATAATGCATTGAAAATCGCAATGATACAAATTGGGGTTACCCAAAACCAAAATTCAGAAACTATTTTGTTAGTGTGAAGATGTGATTAAAGCATTCATATTATTGCTTTAATCTTTTTTGAACACCAATAGACGTATTAGCACTATATTAGTCATATCTGGGCGGATATATCTAAACGTAAAATCAGTAAAATGTCATTGACCACTACAAACCCTAAAAGATAAAAATAAAATAATATGAAACATGTTATATAATAGAGTGTATAAATTTAAATAGATATCAAAGCGATTAGAATATGATCTTTAAACTAAATTATACTAGATAGGTTCATAAAAAATTATCGAAATTTCATTGCATGCAGAAATCTCAAAAGAATGTTGATACTCAGATTACACGTAATGCACTGCTCATGCATACGTTAGCATCCAATGGTTAAGTAACATCAAGTAGAGCATTAGAGCAAAATACTCAAGATTGTTTTTACTTTACCACGACTTTGCTTATTTTTGCTGAATCCAACATCCTTTTAAGTAAACGTCATGAACGTCATGCGTTTTGTTCTCCTGCTCAGCATAAAATAAAACTTTGACCTCGTGGACTTTTTTGCTATGCATTTTAAATTAGGCGTTTGAAGATTAGATAAGTGGAACAAAAACAAATTCCTTAAGATAGCATTTAGGCAAATTTAGAGGCACATTTTACAAATCTATTTAATCATCACAAAGTTAGAATTTCATGGTATCTATATAGTATGTATATAGTAAGTTGATAGCTTGGCTCATACAAGAATTCATTTAATGACTCGTCGTCCCAAATTAAAAATGGCTCTAAGCAGTTAAAAAACAAAAACAACCTTAATGCTGAACAAGAGATGATTCATTCATTCCATTACTAACTCCAGTCCATTGACACATGATCCGATTAACCTAAACAACCTTTTCACTCCTAAGTTGACAATTTTTCTGCAATTCAGCTTCCTTTCTATGATTCACTTTTTAAAAAAACGTAATAATGGTATATGCAATGAAACAAATGAGGTAGTCAAAATACTTTTAAGATTAGAATGCAAACGTACGTACATAGAGTAAGTATATAGGTTATTTTAGGTATTAAGTATATAAGCAAATTATAGTGCATTATAGATTGCATTATAATGAATACGAGTTTTACAATAATGCAAATAAGCTCTTTAAACAATGAAGAGTAAACAAAGTCAGATTTCAAGAAAATATTAAAATTACAAAACGTTTTATAATAAATAAAGAATTTAAAATTGAGCCTCACCAAGCAGAGACAAAGCTCTCCTGTGGGTCTGTGATGTGCCATTACTATGCTACGATGAATATACAAAACACTATTATACAGCAATCACCAAACAAGGACAAAGCTCCTATGTGGGTCTGTGATTTGCCTTAGCTTTGCTACGAAGAAAAAAGTACTCTAAAACTAACTCTGTTTACTTGTATTCAAAATAATATTTAGATTGTCGTTTTGACTAAAGTAATTGAGCAGAATTTGCACTAAACGTGGTTTTGATGCCATGTGGGTTCGTGTAAAGCCAATACTGAGGTAAACGTAACACGACAATTAAATTAAATGATACAAGTAAATAAGTACTTTTAAATAAATATTGCTAAATGAAATGTCTCACAGAAATAAAAAATATACTTCCTAAATAACAAATAATAAGAGACGTTCTCCACTTGCGGAAAAACTGCAAGAATTATAATCAAATAATAATAGATATAATAGTAAAAAAACCAATATATTAATAAACATAATCTAAGAAATTGAGAAAAAATAAAAGGTATTTAATATAGTACTACCCGTTTGACACCATTGTTGCATTCGAAACCTAAAAATATATTCTCAAATAATCTAATCTAAACCATTTTTTTCAAAACAAATGAAATATTCTAAAATCGATCAAATTACATTAACTTTCAAAAAGACAAGGAAAGCGTACACAAAAACTTTAAGAGTATCTATCCTATTTTAAAAAACAGATAATAAGAAGGTTGCAAAAATAATTCTATGAAATGAAAAAAGAAATTAATTGAGTAATATTAATTTTTAAGAAGATCTATTTTAAACTCCTTTATCTAAACCTAAAATGATTTTTTGAATGAGTCATAGTTAAACCTAACGATAAAACTAAGTGTGAAGGTCATCATCCTAACGATTCAGCCAAAACCTTAGGCAGCCGGGCGAGGTTGGACCAATCATGACATAACACTCCTTTTGGACCTTTTGGACATCTGTATCAGATCAGAGCAATGCTATGTGCTCTACTTTTCCTTCTTTAATCGTGGGTTTTCCCATTCAATGGACGGACTTCAAAAACACTTTCATCAACATGACGCAGAGCATTGATCAACAGCCAACTCAACAGTTTTCTTCAGCAGATGTTTCATCAGTCAACGTGAAATAACGCATGAATTTAAGAACATTATCAACAAAATTTCATCATCAACATAACAGCATTCCTGGGCACGATGTTATCACCATCTTCATCAACTTCATGCACCAAGCCAGCAACAATCTTCTTAAAAGGATTACGCAAGTAATTTAAATGTATATAGTTGTAATTTAATATAAACATTGATATATGGTATAATCGGAATATATGCTTAAGTTAGAATAGTAATAGTGGAATACTTATGATAAACTCCAAGCGTTTTGAATTTCAGGCTAAGCAAAGATATATAGAAATAGTTAAACAACAATTAGTAGGCATGGGAAAAAAATCTTTTGGTTAGTTTTGTTTGAACAAATTGGTCTGATTTGAAGGCTCTTAAGATAATGATTAAACTTTTTCTGAACTATGACACATTGTCAAGATAATGAACAGTAAATAGTAACATATAAATAAGATAGGAAATAATTTACATTGCAACAATACATGAGAAATAGGTACTGAATACCTAAATATGTAAGTAAAATGACTTTTGTAGAATGTCTTGCACGGCTACAATAATTGACAAAATCCAGTTTAACTTTTATAGTTACCTTTCGTAAATGTGGACACATTTATACCCTAATAGAAATTTTGAAATTCATTCCCCAACAAATTTTTAAAAAATAACTAAAATTTAAAAGCATAATAATATTTCCATAACTCCTAGCGTCTAGACCTTTATACCAATGCAAGGAAAAAACACGACAGTTCTTCAAAACAAAAGAGTAATTATAAGAAATTAACCATTAGACAGATTAGAAGATAAGATTTTATCACAACTTAAAATATAATTTTTTTGCCAAATCGTTAATTTAAAAAAAAGCTTTTGTATATACTGTAAATAATCTATAATTTTAGAAATACTATCCTACGTCGTTCTAAACACATTTATCTATAATAATATGAATAAGAAAAATTTAGTTCATTACTGCTTCTAGTGAGGAAAATATTTCACATAATTAATATAAAATCAATTCAGATAATAATTTAAGAACTGGAAAAAATAGTATGTATGAAAAAACAATTAGGTGGGAATACTAAAATTTTACAAATACTTCAAAGAAGAACAATTTGAATCTAACTCATTAATTGAGTTGTCTTTCTCATTATTTTTCCCTTTTTAAAAAATAAATAAACAGAATGTTTAATGTTGAATCAATAATATTTTCACAGATTCAATATATACAGGTTGCTAAATATACTACAATTTTATTGAAAGTTTTATTGAATAAATTAGCTTAATACGTAAACTGAACGATTGCAAAATAGACATTTTTATCGAAGAATTTATCATGTTTCTGATTTTTCAAACCTACTTATCCCATTCCTTAAAAAAATCAAACAAAGAAAATCTGCTTGTTTTCCTAAAAAACCTTTCCCTATTAACATTAAAACCTTTTTTTTCAATTTATCAGATTTGAAAATATAAGTCATATTATGAATATGAAAAAAATGAAGAAAAAGATTACTCATGCCTAACTGTGCGTATGGTCCGTGCGGTGTACTGCAAGTACTCGCCTGTACCAAATGAACAAATCAGCTTCATTGCTGTAGCAGTAGTAAGGTGTGGTGGCTAATGCTGTAAACTAAATTGAAAAAAAAGAAATAAAAAAGGCACTCGTACTTAAGTACTTGAGTGACATCTCACATTGCCCCAACCTATTTCATTCCTACTCTGCGAGCACATGTATAAATGAGTAAACTTAAAAATTATGCCGTCTCAAAATAATTCACTCCTACCTACTGTGAGAGTCGATACCTCGCAGCTGTGAAGATTCCTGACCTTTCTCCACTAACACTATCACGAAATGATGATTCATGACAAAATTCTTTTTTCGTTTGTCTTTTAATTTCAAGAGTCTTCAGTTCATGTATTTTTCAAGGTCTTTTCTCTTTAAATGCGTTAAAACATTCCAGGTATTAAAAAAGGTGTAATCCTAAACTTAAGAAATTTGAACTTTATTTTATATACAATTTAACCATTCAGTCAACCTAAATTTTTTTCCACAAAAACTAAAAAATTAACGTTTTGTTGTTATTGTTAAATAAAATCTTTAATATGGTAAAAAGGTTTGAGTATATAAGATGGGTAATTATTAATTAGAGGTATAAATAGATAATTATAATCAGATTACAGTTATCAGAGATATATTTTAAGAATTACTAATATATTTTGCAACAAATAAAGCAATCAATCAATTCTGTACTACCAAAAGTTAACTGAAATTTCCAAGAACTACAAGGTTAAAAGAGTATTTAATCAGACCTATCTTCAAAACTTCTAAATAATGTATACTTTACTTTTGTATCTTTAAGCAATATAATAATTTGTTGTAAACTAAAAATATGTGTTTATGTTAAAAATCAAATTACTATTTCCTATTCTGTAAACTAAACATTTGTACTATTCCTAGTGTTAAGAAGTGTCAGTGATCGTGTCGTGATACCCAAACAGTCTTATTCAACTTCCTGGAACTTTATTATAAATTCAAAGAGAAATTATCTGGACTATTTGATGTTCTATCGTATAAATTTATCGTATGGAATGTATCTTGTATCTATATGTAAAAGTTTTATTGACTTGTATAAAATAATAAGTTTGAAAATTTAGAGAAATTTGTAATCCTGTTTTAATCAAAAATGGTAACTTAATATAAATATTAAATAATGTTATCTTACCCCTTGGGGCGGACGGGACTGTCCAGTGGTATTTCTACACAGTACAGTACTGATAATTAAGGTCAAGTTATTTAGAAATAAGTATAATCTTTACGTTAAGCAAAAATTGTATGATAGTTAAGCCAAATAAGCAACAAAATTATATTTAAGCAAATTGTAGTAAATAAGAGATAGCTAAAGTTGTTACATTAGAATTTTCCATTAAAATACTATTTTCCAAAATTAGTTTGAGTTAAATTGCAATGTACGCACTATTAAGTAGAGTAGCCAACATCCCAAGTCGGGACAGTGATGTTAGCTGCCCTGTGTGGGGAGGCATCAGATCCCGAGAGATCCTCTCAAATCTATAGTGGTATAAGTGCGTAAGTTAGCAAGCGTGCACATTGCAATACACGCATCAAGCAGACCAGCAAGCAGGAAAAGAGTATTCTTGTGTGACACATAATATGTATGTATGCAATATGTAATAGATATAACTTATTCTAAGCAAGCAATATAATGTATGTATAAGTAATAAGCATTATAATAATCTCAAGAATATATTCCAAGTGAGTATTTAAACCAGTGATTACACAATAATAAAGAAGACTCGCATTTTACACTCTGAAAGATTCCGACTTACGATCTCGCTTTCCCCGTTTTATTCATACTCACACATAACCGAGTCGCATATTCTATAGGAATCTGAACGTAACAACAGATTTGTTACAAAAAAGGATATGCAATATCATTCAGTTCTGCACACTACTTATGAAAAGCTTTACAAGTGCGACCAGTGTGACAAATCATTTCCCCGGACAGAAAACTTACGAATACACAAAAGACGTGCGCATTTTCTAGAGAAAACGTGGGAGTGCAACAACTGCGATAAACGATTCAAGACAAACAAGGAATTAATTAGGCATGAAAGAGCTCATAGTGGAGAGAAGCCGTTTAAATGTACACATTGTTATATGCAATTTACACAAAGTACAAATCTACGTAGACACATGAGCAAAAAACACTTGCTACACTAAATTTGGTTATCAGTCAAACAATGTAACTACAAGAAAAATGTTGGTTTTATATTATGGGGAAACAAGGCTTCTTCGTGGTAATATGGTAATCATTAGGTAATCCAATGGTAAGAGTGTACGATAAAAGTATTGTTTTACACATTATGGAAGAAGTTGCATTTTATAAACCTAAATTAAAAAATAAAATACATATAAAATTTGTTTCAATTATTTATGAATCTTTTATTGTTTTAGTGTTTTGTCTTCTAGGTTATACGAAATTACAAGAAGAATTATTATCGCCTTCCAAGGTATAATTTGCAAAATAAGTTTGTTTGTTTTGTATTTCTGTATGTTCAAGCTTTGATACAAAAAACTTTAAGCGACTTTTGAACTGACACTCCTTGCAAAAGATTGTAGTGAGATTTTATTGAATTCGTCTTGCTTGTTCTTTTGTGTCCTCAGGAAAAGTGCTTTTCTCCACCGGGCATTGTCATGTTTTCACATTTTTCGAAATCAATTCATTTAAACATACAAGATAACACCATAGAGATTAAAATCTTAAAAATAGTATGGAACAAATATCCTGATTTTCCTGAAAATATTGGGCCTTTGGGTGAAAATTCCGTTTGAAATCGCCAGTGCCCTCTCATGATATAGACTTTCTTGGAACCCCCATAACTTTGGTCTGGTGCATCTCATTCCCGCACTTTTTATGCAATGAATCTCCTTAGTCAGTTCTTACAAAAAATGTAATCGCCCGAAAAGCCCAAGGTTAATTGGCGAGTGCAAAACCTCCTTTTAATGGGAGTGTGGTTAAAATCTGTACTTTTAAACCTACATAGCTCATACTAAAACAAAATCCTTTTTAGCCCTGAGTTTTTCGTGAAAGACCCCAACCGCAACCAGTGAATGTATATTTATATTGATGACCTACTGGTTTATAGATTTTTGATTCTTCTAGATTCATACTAGACTTATTTTGTACATATTTAGTATAGTATAAGCGTACAACATTTTGTCGTTTTTGCAAAAACATCTAACAAACCCCACATAAAAGGGCTTTCTGGTGTGGGGGTTTCAAATAGTGCACAACTTGAATGTATTTTAAGGCTGGTCTAATTTGTCCTTGGAGAAACATTGAGCTTGTGCTTTTGTGACAACCTTAAAATTTTGTGATTTAACAAAGGCAACAAAGAAGCTCAGACGATATAGTATCCCATAAAAATATCCCAACAAAACTTTTAATAAGCTCGTCAAGAGCTTTTCATACATGGGTTTTCAGGGGTGCTACTTAACTTTTGCCGAACTTATGAGGGCCGGCAAAATATGTTCCTATAATGCCACATAAATTGTCATTGTATGGTTCGAACAAGCAGGCATTTTAATTACGTTTTTGATGTAACACCATTGTTTTAAAACAATTCCCTAAAAGAGGCGTCGCCGGAAATGGGGAAACGCGTTATAGGGTTTTCCAGGGATTTTTGTTGCTAAACCGGTTGGAAATTTAGGTTTCCTACGATTGAAATTAGCGTTTCTAATCAGATTATTTAGCACTGAACCCATTCCGTATAAAAAATTTGGTCTGTACGGAACGTTGGAGCTACATCTCGATAAGTTTGAAACAATCAAAACCGGAATTTTGCGATCTTAGCAAAAACCAAATTATTTATTGGAAATACGAATTTCCACGGTCAAGATGAAAGTTTTAAACAATGCATAATACCCTGGTGCACTGTTAAAAAAGTTATCCGGGAATATTTGAGCAAAGTGATGCTGAGAAAGGTCAAATATCTTTGGTCATCGTAACGTTTGATCATCTTACACCAAAAGATTGACCATGGATTATGCCAACGAGAAAAAAGAATTACTCGAAGTGAGCATTATACTAAAGAAAACACTCATGTAGAAAGCTTAGATGCCAGCCCCATGGACTTTGGTAGCTTTAGCTATTTGAAACACCCATTGTTTCTAAAGGAGGGAAGAATTTTTGAGGTGTGCTTGGAAAGCTACTAACGAATACGGATAAAAGCCACCACTTTAAGTTTAACGGCTTCGTGAATTTTGGCAGAAGATAAGTAGCACCGATTGGTATTTGAAGAACTACGTAATTCAATGGTGATGAAACGCCTGATATTTTACCTGGACTTTTTATTCACATAGTTTCCTTGATTGTTACAAAGAATGTCACACTAGATGAGTACCGATATCCTATGACGGTATTATCACCTGGCGAAATCCAAACATTTGCTACGGAAATCCAGCAAACTTTAAGTATCCCGCAATGCACATTCCTAGAATAGAAATTGTAGATAGCATGAACAGATTTAAGTTTCAAGAGCATTCAATGGCTTGGTACCGCTCAACATGGAAGTCTGTAAGTTGTCACAAAAATTTGGAAACGTGGATTCCTAATTTAGTGAACTTGGTATCTGCTTTTGACATTTTCATTTGGTTAAGCATGTTGTGTACGATAATACTTGTTGCCTGTGTACTTGTAAGTCAGGATGTTACAATCTTGCAGATAGACAAAACTCACAAAACTACTGAAAACTTCGATCGTTATATAGAACCACAACAAAAATTTGCTAATGTAGCTACATCGTTTCTAAAATTACTTGTAGAGCAAAGTTCATCTGTCATTCAGGCACTAATCATAACGGTACCTTTTTTGGGTGCTTTGTACTTTATGCTACAATTCCTGCTATTTTGATTGTAAGCAACGCATACAAAGGAGATAATATAACACGACTTACTGTGCAGCCACAATCAACACCTTACGACCAGTTCAAAACACTTGTCAAAAATAACTTTAATCTTTACGCTGAACCATTTCTTGCCGATTTTGGTGACTACTTATATTTTAATGAAACGACGCCATATAGAAATCTGCCGAAATTTGTTCAGACAGACAACCACAGAGCTTACCCGATTATATCAACTTTTCGTTTGCACCTTGCCTTAAACGACGAAACCAAGATTTTTGGAGACCTGACAAAATCTGACATTTCAAATAGTACTTGGTACTACTTAAACAATTCTAAGTTATTTCCAGGTTGGCGCAATTTGAATTATTCAGGACATGGAATATACAAGCGACAAAAAACCTACTAATACAATACATGACTAAGTGCAAAAAAGCTGCAGTTATATTGCTAGAAATCAAAGCTAGACAGCTTCATTCAAGTTTGGAAAAATATAAATTGCCAGCATTCTTGGGTAAAGATGATATTTTTGAGAAATGGATGGGTTATCAGCTGCAGGGAATTATACCACACTCTTTTACTACCAGAATTAAATTGGTACTTCAGTCAGGTGTAGTAAATTTTTGGAATAATTTGCATAATGAAGTAGCTAAGAGACAAAGAGCTCGACCTTCAAAATTTCAGGCAATTGTTGGACAATGGGTCAATCCTGAAGTAAATAGTAATTTAAAGGTTGAAGTATTATACTTTATTGTAGTTGTAGGTCTGCTGTTGGCAGTAGTTGATTTTGTTATTTTTGAACTTCAGCTATTCTAGTAACACTATTCAGGTCTGTCTATCAGTCTGTTCTGTGATTGTTTTTTCTGTAGACAGTGCACTAGCTACTAAACATTCAGGTACAACACATGCTAATCTGTACGCGTATGACATATAAAGCAAATAGTTGTCATGTTGCTAATTACCTTTGGTTTTGCTATTTATAGTATATATGTATACAGACCAAAGTTCCAAAAACCATGAAAATAATACGTAGAATTTTAAACGTGTACGAGAAACCAAATTTTAATCCTCTTAAAAGGTTTTTAAAGAAAATTATACAGACTAAAACAGATTAGTGCGAGTAAGTGCGAACCAGAGTTGAGGCTGACCATTTGGTACCTGTTTCACGCTGTACTATATTCTTTACTTTCCTATTTAAAAACTACGTTTGTACGTGATTGAAGCAAATGCGTTTTTGTACGTTGTAAAATACATAAAAACAGTGGTCATAAAAGAATCTTTCTTTGACGTAAAAACCAACTGTGGACATGGTACAGAACAGAAAGCTTTATAAAATGATTACCATTACCTTTCATATTCCTAACCGAAGGTAATTCTTCATTTAGGACGAATGTGACGGCATTTGTATCTTTCTTGTAGTCCTCCCTCAGTCTTTTAACTTCCGTATTCGAGCAGCCAAGTAACACTGCATCCCAGTTAATATATGTTCTCTGTCTTTGATGTTGGACGTGCAAAGTTTTCAGATTTGTCATTTCGCTGAAAATATATTCCAGTGACTTCTCGTTTTCCACACAAATTTCTAAGTAGGTGAGATTAGAATATGCCAAATGAATTTTTTCTAGCTCAAAAATACTTAATCCCAGTGACCTCTCAATTCTAAACGTTAGTCGTTTTAAAAGTTCACTAGGATAGTAAGTTGTCCATGTATTCAGATCTTCTTTAGCAAATCCACGTACTTTTAATTCTTTCCATTTCGGGTATCTTCTAGAAGTTTCCAAAAGAACAGATGTTTCCTGTGCTTTTTCAAGTTTCCTAAAAAGATCGAATTCCATACTTTCCATTTGTGTTAGCAATCTTGGAAGAGAAAACTGACAAATAATTGTATTTGTTCTAGTGTATAGCTTAGAGTGTCTGCCAATATAAATACGTTTGATAGCAGAACAGTTTGATAAGAAATTTTGAAAAACCTCTGGATTGGAAAATGTAGTTTGCGTTTTAACGGAAATATACAGATGTTGAAGATTTGCAACTGAGTTCATATTGTAACTAAGGAGTTTCTCTAGATGAAAAATGTCACTATTGCTATAAATACACAGGTTATGCAAGTTTTTCGGAAACCGTACTGGTAAAACTTGTGCGCCAGAAGGTAGCTTGCGAATGAAAAGTGTAAACGAATTCAAGGAATTTGGGGCCCCGTCTAATATGATTTGTATGTCTTTTTCAATACCCTGTTCAATATCCGTTGATGAAATAGCAGCATTTACAATTTGTAGGTTGGGTAAATGCACGTTTTCCAGATTGCAAGCGGAGTGTAGAGTAATGTTTACTAATCCATCTGTGAATTTGTTCAGCAGTGTTGTAATTGCCTTATGATGTTCTCCTTCTATTATTTTGTCTATAATGCTATATCTGGGTAATACCAGTTCAAAAGGCAACGGCGGAGCAGATTTCAAACAATTGTTATCAATAAGTTGAATAAAATCTGGGATTTTCTTGTAAGTGAAGCGAACTGGTATATATTTGATCCATTGTTCATATGGGTGTTTTACGTTTCTAAGGTTTCGATATATTAAATGGTTTGTGGTTTCCAGCCAAGCCTTGCACACAAGTCGAAATATTCTAAAGACTGATTGATTAGGCACTTGATTTTCGTCAAAGAGGAGTAAAGTGAAAATGAATTCTCTGAGTTCTGGTAGACTCAAAACTTTTTGAACGCTTGAATCCATCTTGGAAGCTTTTTTGCAGTGAGGAGTGCTTGATTGTTGAATATAAAAGTTTAATTTGCAAACTTTATAAGTTGTATTCTATTACAGCCAGTAATTTACAGGTGCAAAAGCTACGTGTGATATCGGTCCATACAAACTGGACCTGAAAACAAAATCACAAGGCTTTTTATCAGATATGTTATTGGTTGATTGATAACAACAATAGGTAAACTTTTGCAATGCGCAGTTCAGATAAGTTCCAAACAAACAATTCCACGAAGATTGATGCCGGTAAATTCATGCAAGACAAACAGTGATTTTGCTGAATGATACGTGCGCTCAGGTAAAAAAAAACCGTGAGAAATACCAGGAAATTATAGTAGGAAGGGTAATTACCGAAGATGGTCGTTTCGGATTTTTATGAAAGTTTTGGGATATTGAAGTTTTAAAACGCAGATTTGAATGTGAGGGAAGTGAAAAATAGGTCGAATGACGATGAGTAGAAATTAACATATTTAGCAAATTACGAGAAAAATATAAAAAATGAGCTACCCAAACTATAATGAAATAACACATCTGGAAGAGATAGAATAGAACAAATAAAACATATAACACATAGGATGAACTATTTTTAGGAGTTCCATCAATCAACATTGAAAGTAAATCCGTCATTAAATTATCGTATCACCGTTTTTATTTTAATGCAAACTTGTTTCGTGGTATTTTACATTTCTTGGCAGATGCTGACGGCGTTACTGTGAAAAAATTAGGAAAACTAGAATTATACACTATATTCTAGATCCATGACCACTGCATAGTGCATTTATTTGAAATATACAATTAGAACGAAACAGGTTGACATGTTTCAAGGACTATTAGCTTGTACTAATTAACGTATCGATAATAAATTTTGTGATTAATTGTCTTTTTAAATGGTGTATTCTTATGAAAGGAAAACTGTTTGACAAATAAATAATATTCTTCTTTTTTTCAAAGTAAACTATGGAGGAGGAATCTACTGGTGTATTACTGCTTATAATGAATTTAAGACTCAACAATGCAAATTATTCAATGCTATACCCACTTAATGACAGCATAGTAAGGCAGTTTGGGTAGTAGGGTAATTTGATTATACTAAGTGTTTACATAGTTATTTCTTGGGCTTTTTCTTTGCTGGCTTTAGCTTCGTACTTTTTGGCTTCAGGTAGCCTTTTAACAGTATTAGGCACTCAAAAATATCAGGTTTTAATAAGTTCTGCCACATAAAAATAATTAAACTCATAGTCCTGTCACGTCAGGTTCCAAATACCAACTCCAAAGTGCCAAATAATATGTTTTGAGAAGTGCT
>CM056171.1:25179215-25201215 GCA_029691765.1 Entomobrya proxima
GCTTATTACTTATACATACATTATATTGCATACATACATATTGTAAGTTATATCTATTACATATACATGTTATGTCACATAAGAATACTCTTTTCCTGCTTGCTGGTCAGCTAGATGTGTATTGCAATGTGCACGCTTGCTAACTTACACACTTATACCACTATAGATTTGAGAGGATCTCTCGGGATCTGATGCCTCCCCACGCAGGGCAGCTAACATCACTGTCCCGACATGGGATGTTGGCTACTCTACTTGCTTAAAGTGTACATTGCAATTTAACTCATAATTTTGGAAAGTAGTATTTTAAATGGAAAAATCTTAATCTAACAATTTCAACTAATTCTTACTTACAATAATTTTCTTAGATCTATTCTTGTTGCTTATAAATAACTTAACTTTCATACAATATGGCTTACGCTAAAGATTACACTTATTTCTAAATAACTTGACCTTAATTATCATTACTGTACTGTGTAGAAATACCACGGGACAGTCCCGTCCGCCCCAAGGGTGTCTTTAGATTAAATTACTTAGTATATATAATTAGTTACCAATTTTTTGATTAAAAGTAGGGTTACAAATTTCTCTGAATGTTCAAATAAGTGATTTTATACAAGTCAATAAAACTTATATAATAGATACAAGATATATTCGGTAAATTTATACGATAGAACATCGAATAGTCCAGATAATTTCACTTCGAATTTATAATTAAGTTCCATGAAGTTGAATAAGACTGTTCACGACACGATCACTGACACTTCTTAAAACTAAGAATAGTACAAATTTTTAGATTACTTAATAGTAAATAGTAATTTGATTTTAAAACACACATAAATTTTTAGTTTACAACAAATTATTTAATTTTTTTTACAAGTAAAAGTACTTTACAATATAAAGTAAAATTTACATTTTAAGAAGTTTTTGAAAATAGTTCTGATTAAATTAATTGTTATCCATATTAGTTTGTGGGAATTTCATTTAACTTGTTGTAGTACAGAATTGATTGATTGCTTTGTTTTTTGCAAAGTATATTAGTAATTCTTAAAATATCTCTTTGATAGCTCTAATCTGATTATAACCATCTATATATACCTCTAATTATTAATTACTCATCTTATATACGTAATATACTCAAACCTTTTTACCATATTAAAGTTTTTATTTAACAATAACAACAAAACGTAACAACAAACAAAGTTTTTGTGAAAATAATTTAGGTTGACTGAATGGTTAAATTGTATATAAGATAAAGTTCAAATTTCTTAAGTTTAGAATTACACCCTTTTTTATACCTGGAATGTTTTAACGCATTTAAAGAGAAAAGACCTTGAAAAATACATGAACTGAAGACTCGTAAAAGTATAGGACAAACGTAAAAAGAATTTTGTCATGAATCATCATTTTCTATTAATGTTAGTGGGATAGGTCAGGGATCTTATCGGCTGCGAGATATCGACTCTCACAGTAGGAATGCATTACTTGAACGGCGTAATCTTTAGGTTTACTCGTTTATGCATGTGCTCGCAGAGTAGGAATGAAATAGGGTGGGGCAATGGGAGATGCGACTCAAGTACTTAAGTACGAGTGCTTTATTTTTATGTCTTTTTTTCGATTTTATTTTTCAGCATTAGCCACCACACCTTACTACTGCTACAGCAATGAAGCTGATTTGTTCATTTGGTACAGGCGAGTACTTGCAGTACACCGCACGGACCATACGCACAGTTAGGCATGAGTAATTTTTTCTTCATTTTTTTATCATATTCATAATATGACTTATATTTTCTAATCTGGTAAATTGAAAAAAAAGGTTTTAGTGTTAATAGGGAAAGGTTTTTTAGGAAAACAAGCATATTTTCTTTGTTTGATTTCTTTTGAAATGGGACAAGTGGGTGTGAAAAATCAGAAACATGATAAATTCATTGATAAGAATATCTATTTTGGAATCGTTCAGTTTACGTATTAAGTTAATTTAATCAATAAAGCTTTAACGAAATTTGGTGACTATTTAGCTACCTGTATCTACTGAATCTTTGAAAATATTATTCATTCAACATTAAACATTCTGTGTATTTATTTTTTTAAGGGGAAAGATAATGAGAAAGACAACTTAATTCATGAGTTAGATTCAAATTGTTCTAGTTTGAAGTATTTGTAAAATTTTAGTATTCCCACCTAAATTTTTTTTTCAAACATACTATTTTTTCCATTTCTTAAATTATTCTCTGAATTGATTTTATATTAATCCTGTGAAATATTTTCCTCACTAGAAGCAGTAATAAAATAAATTTTTCTTATTCATATTATTATAGATAAATGTGTTTAGAACGACGTAGGATAGTATTTCTAAAATTATAGATTATTTACAGTTAATACAAAAGTCAAAGATATTTTCTTTAATTGAAAATTAATGATTTAGCAATAAATCATATTTTAAGTTGCGATAAAATGTTATCTTCTAATCTGTGTAATGGTTAATTTCTCATAATTACTCTTTTGTTTAGAAGAACTATCGTGTTTTTTTTCTTGTATTGGTATAAAGGTCTAGACGCTCGGAGTTATGGAAATATTATTATGCTTTTAAATTTTAGTTAATTGTTTAAAATTTGTTGGGGAATGAATTTCAAAAATTCCTTTAGGATTTAAATGCGTCAATCTGTGAGGAAGATAACTATAAAAGTTAAATAGGATTTCTTTAATTATACTAGCCGTGCAGGATGTTTTAATTTTACTAACATATTTAGGTATTCAGTACCTATTTCTCATGTATGGTTGCAATGCAAAATATTTCCTATCTTATTTATATGTTACTATTTACTTCTGTTCATTATGTTGACAATGTGTCATAGATCAGAAAAAGTTTAATCATTATCTTAAGAGCCTTCAAATCAGACCAATTTATTCAAAAAAAAAAACTAGCCACAAGATTTTTTTATCCTTACCTACTACTTTTTGTTGAATTATTTCTATATATCTTTGTTTAGCATGAAATTCAAAACGCTTGGAGATTATCATAAGTATTCCACTATTACTATTCTAACTTAAGCATATATTCCGATTAGACTATATACCAATGCTTATAATAAATTACAACTATATACATTTAATTACTTGCGTAATCCATTTAAGAAGAGCTTTGCTGGCTTGCTGATATTTTTGAAGAATGATGGTGATAACATCGTCGCGAAGAATGTTATGTTGATGATGAAATTTGGCTGATGATGATGCATTACTTCACGTTGACTGATAACACGTCCGCTGAAGAAAACTGTTGAGTTAGCTGTTGTTCAATGCTCGACGTCACGTTGATGATAGGGTTTTTGAAGTTCGTCCATTGAAAAAACACGATTAAAGAAGGAAAAGTAGAGCACATAGCATTGCTCTGATCTGGTACAGATGTCCGGTCATCAAAAGGTCCAAAAGGAGTATTATGTCATGATAGGTCCAACCAAGGTTTTGGCTGAATCGTTAGGGGTGATGACCCTTGCAATTGGCTTTATCGTTAGGTTTAACTATGACTCATTTCAAAAATATTTTCATTTTAGATTCAGATAAAAGATTTAAAAATAGATTTTTTAGCATTTAGTATTACTTAATTAATTTCTTTTTCATTTCATAGAATTAGTTTTTCAACCTTCATATTATTTGTCTTAAAATAGAATAGATACTTTAAATTTTTTGTTTACGCTTCTCTTGTCTGTTCGAAAGTTTATGTAATTTTATCGATTTTAGAATATTTCATTTATTTTGACAAAAATAGTTTAGATTGGAATATTAGGGAGTATATTTTTAGGTTTATAATGAAACAATGTAGTGTCAAACGGGTAGTACTATATTAAATACCTTTTAATTTTTCTTAATTAAGTAGATTACCTTTATTAATATATTTATTTTTTTACCTTATTACTTATTATAATTCTTGCAGTTTTTCCGCAAGTGGATAACGTCTCTTATTATTTGTTTTTTCAGAAGTATATTTTTTTTTCTTTGAGACATTTCATTTAGCAATATTTATTTAAAAGTACTTATTTACTTGTTTCATTTATATTTAATTGTCGTGTTACGTTTACCTCAGTAATGGCTTCACACGAACCCACATGACATCAAAATCACGTTTAGTGCAAATTCTGCTCAATTACTTTAGTAAAAACGACAATCTAAATATTATTTTGAGTACAAGTTAACGGAGATAGTTTAAGGTAGTACTTTTTTCATCGTAGCAAAGCTAAGGCAAATCACAGACCCACATAGGAGCTTTGTCCTTGTTTGGTGATTGCTGTATAATAATTTTATTATTTTTATTTATCGTAGCATAGTAATGGCACATCACAGACCCACAAGAGAGCTTTGTCTCTGCTTGGTGAGGCTCAAGTTTAGTTTAATTATTTTATTTCATAAAAACGTTTCGTTATTTCAATATTTTCATGTAATCTGTCTTTGTTTACTCTTCATTGTTTAAAGAGCTTTTTATTTGCATTATTGTAAAACTCTTCTTTAGTATAATGCAATCTATGATGCACTATAATTATTTTATATACTTAATACCTATAATAACCTATGAACTTACTCTATGTACGTACGTTCTTATTCTAAGATTAAAAGTATTTTGACTACCTCATTTGTTTCATTGTATATACCATTATTACGTTCTTTAAAAAGTGAATCATATAAAGGAAGCTGAATTGCAGAAAAATTGTCAACTTAGGAATGAAAAGGTTTTTTAGGTTAATCGGATCATGTGTCAATGGACTGGAGTTAGTAAAGGAATGAATGAATCATCTCTTGTTCAGCATTAAGGATGTTTTTGTTTCTTAACTGCTTATAGCCATTTTAATTTGGGACGACGAGTCATTAAATGAATTCTTTTATGAGCCAAGCTATCAACTTACTATATACATACAATATACATACCATGAAATTCTAACTTTGTGATTATTAAATAGATTTGTAAAATGTGCCTTTAAATTTGTCTAATTGCTATCTTAAGGAATTTGTTTTTGTTCCACTTATCTAATCTTAAAACGCCTAATTTGAAATGCATAGCAAAGAAGTCCATGAGGTCAAAGTTTTATTTTATGCTGAGCAGATGAACAAAACGTTTGACGTTTGTGACGTTTACTAAAAAGGATGTTGCAATCAGCAAAAAAGCAAAGTCGTGGTAAAGTAAAAACAATCTTGAGTATTTTGCACTAATGCTCTACTTGATGTTACTAAACCATTAGATGCCAACAAATGCATGTGCAGTGCATTACG
Source organism: Entomobrya proxima (assembly GCA_029691765.1). Lineage (NCBI taxonomy): Eukaryota > Metazoa > Arthropoda > Collembola > Entomobryomorpha > Entomobryidae > Entomobrya > Entomobrya proxima. Next base: position 25,184,472 of record CM056171.1, read on the forward strand.
TGTAATCTGAGTATCAACATTCTTTTGATAATGTTTTGCATGCAATGAAATTCCGATAATTTTTTATGAACATATCTCGTATAATTTAGTTCAAAGATCCTAATTGCTATGACATCTACTTAAAATTATGTACTCCTTCATATAAGTTTTTTTTTATCTTGTTTTTTTAGGATTTGTAGTGGTCAATGACATTTTACTGATTTGAGGTTTAGATATATCCGCCCAGATATGACTAATATAGTGCCAATACGTCTATTGGGGTTCAAAAATGATTAAAGCAAAAATATGATTGTTTAAATCACATTTTCACACTAACAAAATAATTTCTGAATTTTGGTTTTGGGTATCCCGAATTTGTATCACTGCGATTTTTGATGCATTATTTTTTCTAACTGTTTTCTGTTTTCTATTTATCTATCTAAGTTTTCTGATAGTTTAATTTTTCATAATTTTTCTTGGTTTAGCAAAACATATCTACGATCGGAAAGAGCATGAAATATGAATAAGTAATTTTTACTAAATTAAAAAGGCCTCTGACATGGGAATGAATTAATATCAGTGAGAATAGACTTCTTGAAAGTATAATTGGATTTTAAAATATAGGAATGGTTTATAAAAAGTATGAATGAATTGTAAAAATGGTATGAATGAATTATAGAAAGGTATGAATGAAATGTAGAAAAGGTATGAATGAAATGTAGAAAAGGTATGAATGAGATGCACCAAAGGTATGAATGTGTTTGAAAAGTTATGAAGCAATTATTTTGGAAATACGTATGAATGAAAAGGTATAAAGAAATTATTTTGGAAATACGTATGAAAGAAATACTTTGATTCCAACATTAAAAATTTCTTAAATAAATTAAAAATTTGTCGAAATTACTAAAAAATGGAATTTTAAGGGAAAAAAGATCAATTTCCATTTTAATATGGTATTTTTAGAGAGCAATTGTAAAGTGTTTTATGCCAATTAATTGAGTTTTTGAGAATTGAGGTTTAGAATATTAACGGATTTCTATTGTGGGAAGACAATTCTGAAAATGAAATGATTCTATCCTGGGTTTGAAACTTCTAACTCTACTTCATCTGCCCAGTTAGAAAGCGAATTTATTGCTTCGTTTGCTGACCTTCCTTCTATTTCTTGACCTGTGGTTTCAACTGACTCTAAAGTCTCTAACGGGCCTGCTTTATTTTCGACAAGGATAGCAGACGAGGACCGAAAAATGGGCAACATTTTGTTGTGCGTGCCTGCTTCTATTTCCCATTTTGGCTTCTCAAGGTCGAATGGAATTGGAGCCAAGAAGAACTCAGAATCAAGTGTACACTTTTCACTGTCAATATGTACCTTAAAGGATTGTAGAAAATCCCACCCTATTTTGGTGTGCCTTGCCTTAACTGCAACAAATGGATGCTCGAGAACAAATTGCTCAAATTGAAGTGGTACGAGTACCACACCTTTATTTGGAAAGGGACACTTCTTTTTGGTTCTAACTCTAGTCAATTTCCTGGCTAAATTCTCGCCTATCTCAGAAAAGGTGCACGAAAAATCTAGTTTGGCGCGGACATTCTGTCCGTTGATCTTACAATGAAACGTAGACATTTTATGATGATTCAAAGGAGCACGGATTGGAAAAGAAAGAATAATAGGAATGGTTTAATTGACAATTCTTACCGAAATCCAGATTCCAGAAACGAACGAAGTAAAATACACAACAGTTTTTTAAATCCGTTTAAATTTGACACCTTGAAAACACTTAAACCACTTGTCAGCCGGTTAATTTTTTTGTTTTCTATTTGGATAATAGATTTTATATATTTAGATAAAATAGAATTTAGAAAATTATACCAAAATCGCTGTAAAAATTTTTGATTCTTTATTACACACGAATATACTCTTTTTAATTTTAAAATTTGGCACCAAAAACTTTTTATTAAGATACTCAAAAAAAATTTAGAGGATTTCAAAATCAAAAGGAAATTAGATTTTTAAAATTTGATAAAGATTATAATTGGTGGAGATGCCAGTCGTTCTCCCTACTCTCTCGTCAAGCGAAAAACAAAGAAAATAAAACAAAGATTTCAATAGCATCTGTCGCGCAAAAAACTAAATACTGATTTAAAAAATATAGAAAGAAACGTTACACAATTAAATAATTGCTCCACTCTGCCGAAAGGGGGGAGCCGTGAGATACCAAGCATGCCTGCTAAGCATGTAGGCACCTCAAGACGCGACAGATCATCTCAATATTCAGATGCAGTTCTTAATCGTGTGTGTCGTAGCATAAGTTGTAATGCAGCCGAGTACTTATTGGCAGATCTGGGTTCGTTCCCCAGTGACAACTACATTTTTGGGAACTGCATCTTAAAGATTATAATTGTATGTATAGTATACTTTTGTATATAATTATGTTTATATATTTACAAGAAATACCACATACCACAACTTTAATGCGTGTAAATAATTGAAATAAAAGTTTGTCCAGTTAGCAATAAAATCGTTTTGATATCCTAATGGCACACAATGTACAACGAATTGATGTACGCTCGAATGTTTTACGGGATTTGGTCAAGAATCTGGAATGCATTTAAGAATGTAAAAGTTTAAGCTAATTGGACCAGGCCTACTTATTCTTGAAGCCTTGTAGCCTTTTAAATTAGATTTAGTTATATGACTTGTAAAGTGTTTTCGCCAACATCCTCCAGTTTTGTCTTGCCCTTTTGTCATTAAGCTTTAAAACACTACATTATTCTAGATTTTCCGTTTATCTTAGCACGTCTGTTAGTCTGCATTGCATAGCCATTTTGATGTTTATATGCATTTTCATTACCTGATGTTACGCTTTGAATGTCAAATTTTTTCTCGTGAGTCATACATTCAGCAAAGATAGCTGACAGCAGCCACCATCCTCATCATGACAAATCACAATAACGGACTTTTGAGAGATCATTTCAGAGCAGAATAATAATGTAATGCCAGTTTGATGACATTCACAAGTTTATCAACTTTTTTCACTCTCTGAAATAGGATCATGACAGACGCATTTTCTCTCATAAAAAGCTTCATAATATTTCTTTACTCTGAAAATTATACGCTTGAATATAAACTTCTTTTAGTATCTCATGAATTGCATTTTAATGCTCAAGCATAATACACTTGTGCGAAATACGACATTGTACTACTTTTCAAAAGTGCTCACCAGCTTGAAAACTGCGTCATGTGACTCGGTCACAAAATAAATATGTAGTCAAAATATACTTTAATGCGGTATATTTATAATTCAGCAGGGTGAAGAAGCAGAGCAGGAACCCGCTGTGCACAGTGCACATGTTAAACATGATAGCGGGATCACAAAAAGTGTATTACTTCAACTTCTAAAAGGCCTATATATATAATATTAAACATTCAAAAGGATTTATATGCACATGAAATTGTAGCAAAAAAGTACTTACACTCCAGGAATAAACGACACGATTCTAAGTAGCGTAGCAGTATCCTCCTGACAAGATACATCCAGAAATAATAAGTCGTTTGCCCCTTTGCTTTCACATTTTCCTAAATACGGCAAATAGCGTGACTTCAATCCATTTCTTCTTTGTTCATTGCTCTCGGTTGAGCTATTGTTCACTGAATATATTGTGTATATAATATATTTATTAGACGATTTTACAAGTCATTCGCAAAGTTGTGTTATTGAAATAAAAAAATGAGCTCACTTTTACCATCCCCGTTTTATGTATGTGTCCACATTAATAGTAACGCAATAAACTTTCTGTTTCCGTTTCTCTCATGAGCAATAGTTTTCTATTCTCATTGTTATTATTAAAGTGTAATCACACATGTAGACTTGAGAAACGTGTACATTTCGGATGACTAATATTGGCAATTAGATGCTTTTTATCGTTTTATGTTGAGGAAAAGCAGTTGTACGAGAAATGTCACGTCAAGTTGTCAAGCAGTGAGGTGTCTTTCTTTTCCCAGCTTTTCACTGCTTCACTTAACAGAATACGAGTTTTATATACACACACACTTGCTAATGGCAAAACACAATAATAAAACGAGAGAGAATGTCTCCAGATACCCGAGAGTTTGTTCTTCCGCTGCCACGTTTCGTGATGAAGACTCTTTAAATACTTTTTCGCCTTGGCTTTTGTCCGTGCGTACTACACTTTGTAGCAACATGAAAGCACTCGGCAGCACAGTCCAAAAGCAACAGTCGACGACTAAAAGTAGGACTGGGAGTAGTTTCAGCGTAATTACTAGAGTAAACTATCATTGTGGCTAATCACGATGATATAATGATGATGGCTTTGCTGCTTGGCTATGATTTTCCCTTTGTAGTTTCTTGATAAAGAAACTTTCTTATAATACCTATGCCATTATAGACTCTACATTCTGCACTGAGGTAATTCGTAAGAAGTTGACTGATAAACTTTACGATGATTGCACTGATGATTATAGGGGTAACTAGCAAAAGTCATTGCAGAGCTGATAAAGCGCAACAATGGTCAGTAGCACAAAGACCTCACTATTGTAGAAACTAGCAGTGCACAGCTTACTTGCAACATACTTTCAGTAAGTTTATTACCAAGAACGTTAACTTGGTTCTCAAAGGTTAAACAAGTTGAAATATAAAATGCTTTTGAAAATATTAAGTAGTCAACATGGGAGAAATGACAGTTTTTGGAATAAAAGTCAGCTTATAAGAAACTGTGTGAGCATAAAATGCTAAATGAAATTCTGGTAATCGTGTGTAGGCGTGTATAAGAACCTACCACTCTGCACTCTGGGAACGTTTACAACCACAACTTTCTCCTAAAGATTCTGTTGAGGCTTGTTTAATCACAAAGGGCTTTGTTATACAAGTTTGACCGATTTGCCCCAAGATTTTAGCTTCCACAGATAACACGCTGATACAAACAAACCTCTCATGTTGCTTTTTGGTTTGCATGGTCGCAGCAAGAACGGCTCCGTCTAACTGACAAGTAAAAAGGGGAAGCAGAGTGAGAAAATCCAGAGAGTGTACAATGTTATTGCATATTACACCGTGTAGTCAGCACCACCGCAAACAAACTACTACTATGTTTTACAATTCACTGCGTTGCTGCTGCTGATTTTTTTCTGTAGTAGTGTGTGTGCTAGTAGTCAGTCAGTCACTGCATATTATATTCAACTTACTAGTACTACTACTACGATATATTAGTAGCAATGCTTACTCTCCAATTTTACCCTCTTGGATTTTCCACAAGACGTACTTTGAAGATCCTTTTCAACCTGTGTACCAGACAAGCTTCCTAATAGGATAGTAGCAAAGAAATGCATAATGAATCGGAAGAGACGTCAGAGAAAGCTTGTACAAACGTACGAGAAAGCCTTTTTCCCAGTTCGGTCTGCTTTGTGCTGTTTAGAGCATATTATAATGTACATACGCTATTACCATATTACCATATTGTAGCTGCTAACATAGTTAAATCATTTTGCTAACTGCTTTAGAGTATTCAAAGTCATACGTTTTGTGTTTGTGATGCAGTACTTAGCGTCAACATGATAATACTCTCATTTATTATTTTCCGGCTGACGGATGCAGTTTGAATTAATTTAAAAAAGGAATACAGGACAAACGAGTAAAAATATTTTGGTCAAGGAAGGAAGGGTGTGACCTGTTGACCTCCAAGACATGTTGACATTTACTTGGCTCATTTGTTTAAGAGCTTCAATACAAAACTGGAGCTGTTTAAAATTCAACACATGACATGCTTCTTGTGTGATGTGTGCATGTGGACTGTCGACAAAAAAGAATATATGAATGTTTTAAAACTATAAAATGAATGGTATATACACATCTTTTTTTATTACTTTCATCAAAGTAAAAGTAAATGAGGAGTTCAAATATAAATGCATACAAATACATGTAAAAAGTTCATGAAAAAAACGCAAGAAGATATGGCGATGTGTAAAGCGTCGCATATTCACCGGCTATGTAATTTCATACAAAGAAAACACCCACACGTAGTCGCGTTAAAACCGTAATATTCCAGTCATGCATGTAATTTTGGAGGAAACTGGAAAGCTAATTTTCCCGTTTCAAGAGAACAACGCAGGTCGTCCATTTCGTTTGTCCTCCTCTTACTCACACACGCTCACACAAATGTAGAAATCTTCAAGACCGATGGAATGACTCCGTGACTTGGATAATCATAATTGTGTTTCAGATTATTCGCTTTCACCACTCGTTAATAATAATCACATGATTCCAGCGTTTGAAGTTTTGCCTTCTTCAAGACTGATTTCCTGTTAGTTTGAATAATGAAAGTATAATACTAGAAATATAAAATATTATTCAGTTCAATATACATATACATACAAGCATCTATCCATTTTTGATTCTTTCACAAAGCATTATTTCTCTAGAACACTAGTCTTTATGTACTAGTAATTCGCTAATATGCTTGTTATTATTCACTCAACCAAAACCTCTCAAAGTTCATTTGTAGAATCTTCCTAAAATCAGTCAAAACTGTCTACAAGTTACAAACAGCTTCTTGAATCCCGTGGCTTGAGTGACAGTACTCTCAATGCGCTACTTTATATATTTAGGTCATTAAACATGATTCATTGTGAAGCTCACTAGATAAAAAAGGGAAATAATACTAACAAGTAAGTAGGTTTACCTCTCATTTATATAATAAGCTTATTTCATGAAGTTTAGTTGCGAAAATACCACTACAAATATTAAACCAAATTACTAGTATCACAAACTCACAAGAAGAAAAACAAGTATCCGAAACTGGCTCGCCGTGATTAATCTAGCGTCAATTCAGTTTAGAGCTCGTGTTTAGTATATGGTTCATTGGACAATCGGACATTTGTAGTTGCACTTTTTCCCATCAAAAGATTTACCGACCATGGGCGTTGATTCTCTTACAAATGTAAAGGGAAGGGAAAACCAATGTTACAGAATGGCATATATGAACAAAATCAAGAAACTAGGCATTTCAAATAAGGTGATACCAAACGCAGGTTTCGATAACGTAAAATAAAAATAAGAATCCTGTAACATCAAACCACATGCGATGGTTTAAAAAAGTTCAGAGTTTATTGTATCCTGTTTTCATGCAATTCCCGTGAATCGAGGAAGTACGTGGTACTTCTGAGGCATATTGAATTTCATAGAGCTCTCACTGGCAATCCGATCTAATGGAGAAACTATTCTGAAAAATAAAATTATCTCCGTTTTACAAGTTTACCAAGACCAAACCGAACAATAATACTCTTTTACTTGTCCATAATATGCTACAGCGTATTACATACATCATTTTACAAGGATTACCACGTAAGACGAAAAGGATCTATGTCATCATAACCTCAAGAGTTGACATGCATTGATATGAGATTTTCCAGTTCTTTGAAACTGGTAGTATTTCTTTCAATGACATGGATTTGTCACAGGGTTCCAACCGATCTGCTGTCACAAGAAGATCAGCTTTGAGTGTAGGTCTTTCACCTTCTGTATGACGGCTTGATTAGAAGTGCGAAGGAGAATTTCTCCAAAGACGAACGAAAGGACGACTTAATGCTAACACGTTTCCTTACCGCCTCTGCAAAGCAGAACACGGTATATAAACAAGGAGGCGTCTTGGCCACTAATCATTTCAACAGACTCTAGAGAGCCTCACTCTTAAGAAAAGAAAAATGTGTTTGAACTATTCTAGCTCACACTAGCAGCTATTTGAATGCAAAAATAGTATTGATCCTCTTTCACTGAATACACTAATCGAGTTCGAGTGACTTGGAAGAACCCAACGTAGTTTTTCCATTAAAATAAGTACACTTCCCGCGCATGAATCTTTGCTGGGATTATTCCTGTAATTTTTCAAAATGTCACAATAAAGTTGTTGACAAGCTTACCTGAGAAGGTTTACTTTGGTGGTTTTATTTTGAAGGCAAGTGTAGATTGTATACCAATTCACCGAAGAGAGAAAACAAGGTTTTCTTAAAGCTTCTTTTGTGTACTGTATAGTCTCCCATCTTACATTCATTCAATCATGCGAGCCAAACTTTTTTTCCAAAGAAAACTGTTGTTGATGCCAGCGCTTGGGTTGATTTTTATTATGAGGATGATCCAATAATAAAAAGGACGAAATGATGACAGAGAATCATCAATAACTTCATGGCAAGATTATGTTATTCTCATCATGATGCATACATCAGGGAAAAGTTAGCCGGGTTTTGAGTCCTTTTTCATGAAAAATTGCGAGGGCTTTCTCAGCTGTCATCAAATTGTAGTTAGAGTGCACAGACTTTTTTTATGCATAAAAAACTTTTACGATAACCATCATCAAGTTTGTAGACTTTTTTTTGTGTAGCGTATTTACAAATTTCCATGCAATAAGTAGTGATGAGACTTTCGTTGTATTGCACTGGTTTCTGGTTCCAGTATGGATCGCCGATCACAAGAATGGAGAGGAAAAACTTTTGCCAATAAAAATTCAATTTCTTACTTTTGGCAATGGTGGTGTGGAAAATGTAGGAAATAAATTCTTAACTTTTTAGGCTCTGTGTGAGTGTTTTTGGAAAATATGCTACATGCCAAATTTTCTATAGATCGGGCATACCGAGTGGGTACTTCAAGACTACACCCTATTTCGATTTTTGATTGCGGCTTATTTAATAAAAATGAATTGAATGACATAGTGTTTATAAGTGAATACTGTAAGTACTCTGAGATAGATAATATATATCTGATGTTTCTCAATTTGAAGCGTAAAATATAAGAAAGATCGGTCAGATTGAAGATGTACTAATTACGTCCTCCTGATTCTAAGAACAAATGTAAGAATACGAATTCCAAATTTAAATAATAGGCACATATTCATATAGCATTTGTGTAATGTAGTTTTCCCGCATGTCTACACAGCCCATCGTGCATACATAAAAATGAGTTAATAATCGCTTCAGTAAAAGCCGATTAGCCACTTTCCAAAGGAATTTCTACTAAGAACTGGAAAATCAAAATTTCAGCAGGAAACGGACATCTAAAACACTTCAAAAAGAGAAAGCATTCACGCTAAATAAGAATTTATCATGAATTTTTGGCTAGTATATAGTATGTGATCAGTCGTCTGTCCATCTGCAATGCAGTCTTTGTGATTCATTTGCAATATTATGTGCTATAAGCCTGATAATCTGTTGCCCAGTATTAGAAACATAGACAATCTTTAAGACTTTTGCTTATAGAAAAATATTTGGGAAACTTATTTGCAAGATATCCTCTAAAAGGGTTATTGTCAATGTTTATGGATTCATTCATGAACGACTATTTTGAGCATACAAGTAGTAAATATATTGAATAGAGAAAAATGAAGTCTTTGCGATCTTGTTGCGTACATGCTTATGAACTGAACGCTTGAAGATCACGTTTCAGCCTCAGTGTCTTTTGCAACCCTTTTTTCTATAGTGTTGTACTTGTGCTTCTTGCTATTCCTTTCATCCTTTTTATAAGTAGCACCAGCAGCACGTTCAAGTTGAAAATAGGAAACTCACCGCAACACATGCACATTGGCAGAGCGGAACCCCATAAAGTAACCCATAAACACATAAATTCACTCAGTTTTGTAGGTATACATACAAGGGTAAAGTAGAAGACAGAAAAGGCGCTTTATTGTGTGTATGCCCTGATCTGAGAATTCTGGTTCTGAATAGAAAATACAAAATTCCCCATCACATTAATAACTAAAAATGACATGAATACTTCCTTCTGCATTTCATGCCTATTTCTGGGCCACAAAAACAGGAACAAAGTGGAAAAGGCATAATTGATATAAAGATAGGTGGTACGATGGATATGACATCTATGACACATGTCCTTGTTGATTCTGACTTTTGTAATAATAATTCATGCATGACATGTGCGCAAAATAGTATGCGTACTACTTTATCCTTGTGTGTGTCTTCAAAATGATGACTCAATGGTGATTTGACGACACGATTGTTAAGATTGTCTTATTATTATCGTGTCTTGTGACATTTGGAGTATTCGTATATTCTGAAATATTAATAGGCTGTTTGCATGCACCTGTATAAATATTTCTTCTTTGCCATTTGGCAGTATCGGTAATGGAAATTGATGTAGATTGTACATGAGGAATATTCATAATACTGTTTGTCTTCAAGCAATACTGTTATTTATTTAGATTTAGAGTAGGACTGTAGTAAAAGAATGGGAAGCATAGTAGTATACTAACGGGAAACTTGCAATATATTGCGATAATGATTATAAATGGACATGACATAGTGTGGAAGAACGTTGGACGTGAGTTACTTTGTATTACACTGTAGTGCGGTAGATAAATCCCAAAGAAGATGTTAGGCAAACGTACCAGCACGAGTTGTAGCAGCAACATTTTGCTATTATGTATAGAATTCTGGATCAAGCATGCTACAGAATATTCACGGGTACAGTAGGAAATTTCGTGATAATAATTATATTTTCGTTATTCCATACGAATAATTATTTGACTAGTTTGTTGTCACATTTATCAAGTTTGCTGGCATAACCAAAGTTTACAGTTTTGAAACTATAGAAAGGCACACAGTTATAGGGTTTTGATTAATTAAAGTTTGAAGCAAACAAAGTACAATGACTAAAATCATATACATCCTTGAGCGAAGCAAAAACTTTTTTCTGATATAATCAGCACGAGCACGGATTGTATTCAATCATTACCTGAAAACAGAAAGCTTGTCGGAAAGTTGGAATGTGACAGATTATCGCTTAGAAAACAACAAAGAACTTTTTGCTCATTGCCGACTATGACACTAAGAGAAAAGCCGCGACTTATTGCGTCCAAAATCCTTCCTTTTGTCAAAAACATTTTTATGACATTTTTATAATCTCATTGAAGGATGCGAAACAGCAAGCCGCTGGAAACAACGAGATGAGATCAATATTTATACTATTATCAGACACACTAGCAATATTGCTTTGAAAGCCCGTAAGAAGTCCATTTGTCTGATTAAAGCCTGAAGGCTGCAATTCGGAATATGAAACCATATTGATAAAAACGTAATGTACTCATGCCGTGAACCACTGATGTAATGTACAAGGTACGAGTTCCAGCAAAAGGTGACAATATGTGGTCGTACCTTACTTACGGAACGATAAAATTATAAAAATGGCATGAAGGAGGGAAAAGGTGAAAAAAGAAAAAAACAACACAAGCACACACAACTAAATTTATTTTATTTTTCAAAAAGCATATATCAGGCCGAGTTCATACTTCACGTTTAGAGCAGTGTGTAGCAGCAAACGCAAAGTCCCCGGAGAATTTATTCCTACTCAGCAGAGAAAAATCACGCCTTTCCTTGATACGCTTTCGACTCACTGCATATCAATAAGACAGTGAAAACCAAGAACTGGCTGTTGTCTAACATTTATAATATGCAATTCCTTTGCCTTTTTTTCTCTAAAACTTTTCCAAGATTGGCAGGGAGGAAACTTTCCATGAGGATGTGAGGATCCATACGATGTTGTTATTTTCAGGCAACATGATTTCTATGAAAGCACTCACCTCACCACATCATCTAATCAATACAACAATGCACATTAAAGGCGTTCACACGTATGCGTTTAATCACATCAAAATCAAAGCACATGAATGTATGGAAAAAATAAATTCAGCCATCCAGAAAACGAGATTTCAAAGCAAAGCAGCTTTTCTTCCTAAAATATAAAAGCCATCTTAAAAATGATTTTCCGTTATAATAAAATTCTAAAAATATAAAATGTAGGAACGTTCACTTGCACTTTTATGGGGGAAACAGGCCACGTAAGACATAATGAAATAGGGCAACATATAGAACGGGCACGCAGGTCTAGGCATATTCTTGTAACCTACTAACCTTTGCCAAACCCAGTAAGCCCATTTCAAGGGACCCTTTTCTATATTGAACTTGAACTCCCGTTATACTACATCCCACTATACATTATGTGCAATCGCAATATGTATAAAGCATATACAATGGACTGAACATACACCTTTGGCATTGTCCTCAAGTGTACTATTTTTGTGAACTGAACAGGTTTTCAACCTGTTCCTTTTGATATGTTGGGAATGAGTTCCGGGATATTTAAATAAATACCTTCCTTCCTTTGCTGGAAACCAAGCAGTTCTTTTGTCGAGTTTGAGTCATTCGTATCAAACATCCTGTTTTTATATATTTTTTCATATTGAACCTGTTAGCTTTAAACTTGACAAATATAATATTTTAATAGTGTGTATACTGATTAACTGGGGCAATTTGATATCATCATGGCAAGAAAACTTGTCGCCATCGGTGTGCTTTACCTTGCGAGTGTTGCTGCTGCTGCAAGTAAGAACATTATTAGCAAATTCGGAGTTTATATTTTTTGTGTGAATTTATTTAGTCGAAGTCGGAAGTTTGTACAAAAGGTCTAACATTTATCTTATTTTTTGTCCATTTTTCTTCAGTTTTGGATGCTCGAAATGAGGACAAAGCAAAAGAGCCGGAAAAGAAACCCAGCATTGTCAAGGATTACATATGCCTGCGTGACGGAGAGTTATGTCATCCTGAACATAAAAGGAATCGTGGCCTGTACGTATCCTGTTCAAATGGTGTAGCCTGGGAGCAACAGTGTCCTAAATGTTCTTATCATCCAGTGAACTGCCCTACCAAGAGTTTGTGGTTTGACGGTGAAAAATGTGACTGGGCTAGTCCCAAGTTGGCCACCCAGCCCTGTGTCGACCATATCCAATCCTATGACAGTATTTACAGTCACCAAGAGAAAGAAGGAAATGTCCTGTCTGAACAAGAAGCACTTATTCAAAGCCTCCTGCCTCCAGTCCACATGTCTGCTCAAGTTCCCCATGCACCTGCTCCTGCTGCCCCCGTTGAGAAACATCAGTGGCAGTCGAGTACCATGGATCTCCAGGTTCCAACATACTTCAAGTCTCCAAAGTATGATGGTAGTAGTGATAGCGAACCAGCTCAAGAGATTGAAATGAATGAGTCCAGTGAAGAGAAAGAAGTCAAGGCGGCTCCAGAGAAATCCGCAGAAGATGAGGATGACTCCAGCGAAGAAGTGGATCCAGCCATCAACATTGAAGGCAAATCTGGCAAGGAAATAAGCGAGCCCGAGTATCCTGCCGTTCTCGATGTTGACGACAGCCGACTTCAAATAATCAAATTTGGTGACCCAGTCTACACTCTTGTCAATAGTCCTGATGGATCTGGAAAGCAGATACTTATGCGAGTTAATCAGCCTTTTGTTCTTCAGGATTCTGCCCGTTCTGCAATGCGCAGCATGTTTCGATCATATTTTGAAATGTAATTTAAATGTTACTTGTAATTTAGTGGATATGCAGCAATATTTATGAATGCCTACTTATACTTTATGGTGCAATAACAATTAATTTATTCTATTTATTATACAAACTTATGATATAATATGAAATAACAAGACGCGTAAATATTTAAATCAACATTACAGCTTTCAACTCATTTTTGCTGCTTAGTTCTTTAGCAATTTATATTGCATCGTAGCCGGCATCTAGTCACTTTTACATGTGTTTCAAGTACGAGCATCGAAGAAAACCTAAAAGTTGCGATCTGAAGAAACAAGATGGCCACAGTACACACTTTCACCCGCTTGCTAGTAAGAGTTGCAATATACTCTTGCATAAAGCATCGTGCTTTCTTCATAATACAATATTACTGGTTATCTATCACTTTCACTTCACCCCAAAAGTAGCATTTAAAAAAGAAATTATTCACAAATCCAAATGCTAACACGAATCCAGAACGTTAAACCTAAAAAACTGATTTTTTTTACAAATAGTGAAGTTATTCCATCGAGAATTTCAATATTCCGTACCAGTTTATCATTTCAATTTTTTCCGTCAAATGGGAGCACGCAAAAGTATTGCAAAAAAGATTGATCACTTGTCCACGTGCTTGCTTCCGTTCCACAAAACCAGTCTCCATCGACTAAAGTTTGTAAATTCCATTCCCCCGCACTAGCCTGCTACTAGTTTGTCAGGCTTGATCAGACAAATATAAAATATAATCACGAACCGTGACCATGTAACGTCAACAAAAATGGCAGACAAACGCTTTCTTTATAAATTCATGTGGGTCAAAATGATTTTCTAGTTCCCAAGATATTTGGCTAGCTACGACGAGGAAGAAAAACCGTTTCAAATGGAATAGCAATAAGTAATCTTGACTAGAATTTCTAGCAGCTCCAAAAACAAGTTTTCTGCCTTGTCCTTGTTGATATAACATACACGGACAATCTGTTTTTGACAACATTCCACAGGCAAAAGCTGAAAAACCGTTCCTTACTCCGTTTCCAGTCAAGCTTGTACAGAGAACTTTTCATGAATGCATGATCAGAAATATGAATATAATATGATTGATTTTCATTCAACTACACTCCCAAAGGATAGTGACCCATGAACGTGTTTTTATTCCGAGCAATTATTTATTGATGTTGGCTTTCTTCTGTGTGTACTTTCCCAAGGGACATTTGCAGATGACTTTTCTACACGCGATGATTACAAAAGCGCCTAGAGTAAGTAAAGAAAGAAATACCAACTAGCCCATGCGACCAGTTGGCACAATTTTAAGTTGCTGTTTCAAAGGGCGTTAATACCAAGAACACGGAGAGGTTATGTGTGATGAAGGAAAGCTCATATTGCGAAATACATTTTGTATGCGTTAGCGTCTCTCGCATGTCTACGCACACGACATTCCATTAGTCAACTAATACTGTGCTTTTGAGAAAGTCTTGGATTTCTTAAGTTGGTGGTAGTGCTAGCAAAAGGAAAAACCAAATGCGTAGACACAAAAAGACGCAAACCCATAGAGAGAATGTGCCTGGGTGAAAGCCTGAAAGAGTCATTTTCTTAAATGCGTATTTATTATTCATATGCCTTGTGGAAATGGGATAGTGGGCTTTTCCAAGACAGACGTCAGCTTGCTGGCCATTTTATTAGTAAGCTTGTCTTACTACTAATATTGCCTGAGTCGTTTTTTGTGACCGCCATATTTCTAACACCAGATTGAATTTTCAATTTCCGTTTTGGCACAAAGGTTTCTGGTCACTGAAACCTGTGCAGGACGGAGCCCGATTTTTGAAATTCGACCTCTAAGGTCAAAGGTCACGGCGGATTTTTAAGTTCCATAAGTGACCTATGGCATGCGACACATGATTATAGGTCAGTTTTTGACCAAATTAACGAATATGTTGTCAATTTGCCAAAATTCGAAATCGCCTGACCGTTATTCGAAGGTCAACTTTTGTAAACACCATATCACTATTCCAATGAATTTTTTTTGGAATTCTGTTAACGTAGAAAGGTTTCTGGTCACTGGAACCTGTGCAGGACGGAGCCCGAATTTTGAAATTCGACCTCTAAGGTCAAAGGTCACGGCGGATTTTTAAGTTCCATAAGTGACCTATGGCATGCGACACATGATTATAGGTCAGTTTTTGACCAAATTAACGAATATGTTGTCAGTTTTCCAAAATTCGAAATCGCCTGACCGTTATTCGAATTTTAAATCTTGTGACCACGATAACTCAATCCCAAAAACGATTTTCGAAATTCTGTTTTCACAGAAACATTCTTGGTCATTAGGAGACAAAACTGACGAGAGCGATTTTTGAAATTCGAATTTTAAGGTCAAAGGTCACGACAAATTTTAAAGTTCCTTGAGTGACTTATGGCATGCGACACATGATTATAGGTCAGGTTTTGACCAAATTAACGAATCTGAATTTTTTTACCCAAATTCGAAATCGTTTAGTCGCTAGAGCAATGTTTCTATTTGCATATTATTCAATAAACTTCTTGGTTATGGGCAAGCTTACTGCCTACACACATGGCTACCATGTTTTATTTTACACTTTGCATTATTCACGGAATTCATTTGACTATGCCGCCAACGCCATGCCGGCCTTCTTGCCTTAGTTTCCCAAGGAAGATTTCCTTTACGAGGAAATATGGTGAAGAGGAGTTTGTGGGTGTTATGTAAGCATATTTTTTAACTGAAATATTAACGCATTAACCTTTCGATTTATCATGGGGCATTTGGGCTGGATGTTCTGTTTTTAAATTAGCTACATGATTACAACATTATGCGACTTTGCGGCAAAACGTAGTCGAAGCATGCATTAGGCATAAATATTATTTTAAGGCAAATCATTTCCTGAAACGAATGAGACAAAGCATCAAACTTTGTCTTGTGTGTCTTGTACAATATTTTGTGGAAACCATTTAAGACAATAAATTGCTATTATTACAAACCTTACACTAACAACTAACATCATAGTAGAGCGTTTTATTGAATCCCATTCGCACGAATAAACCTTAAAGTCACTTGACGTTGTATTATATACTCTCGGGACTTTACGATCTCGTACACTTTGTTTGTCTGTCTCAATGCAATGTGTATTTCCATTATTTGTATTTGTACTCGTTTAGCGTACTATTATGATTATGAACTAGCAAATTCGTGGATAAACATGAAAATAAAAACCAACTTAGAAATTATAACGCAGGATAAATTAATCTCATTGCCAATTTAATGGTTATTGTTGAGTTAAATTAAAAAGTAAATAAAAATAGTACCAAATAATATAGTAATCAAAGGTTAGTCATTTGAGATTTCTTTGATTTTGTTACATGAGCAATTAAGTAGAATCTATAATATAAATCTATA
>CM056171.1:25201315-25330299 GCA_029691765.1 Entomobrya proxima
TCCTTCCTTCTTCTTTCAACCAAAACATAATTTTTTGCTTGTTTACCCAGTTTGCAAAAGTTTCTCCATAAAAATGTTTTTCCAGCCTACAACTTTAAATACATAGCCATGTATCGCTAGTCTTTTCCATCAATTTAAATTTAAATTCTTGTTCCACACAACAATCCATCGTATGTGGGCTGTATAAAGGAGATAACTCCATTTCCCCCACACAATCCATATTTTTGAAAGCCATGAAACTGAAAAGTCGGTTGACTATGATGTTCTTGACATCCTGGCTTGCAGATAGATATTCAAGTGAGCACACGTTCCTTGATGGTAACGTGAGTTTTCTTTTCTCTTTCCTGTGCCAATGCAAAGCTTGAATGAATCCATCCATATATAGCACTCACACATGCCGTATATTTCAATATTTCCTTGCCTGACTGCCTTCAAATTCTCCTTTTTACTTTAAGGAGGAATAATTTCCGTTTCTCAATTCCAGTTTCAATCTATTTTCGATTTTCTTTTGGAATGGAGACTAAGGCACTTACATACATCCGACATCTTTACACTGTAGGAAATAGGCACACTCATATGTACGTTGACCTCATCATTTAGGAAATGTGGTCTAGCTGACTGGCTGACACATAAAAGTATAAAACAGCTATCCGCAAAACTAACCTGCTTTCAGCTCTATGTTTTCACAGTTGTCTGTGATTCCACCTAATCCTCGGTGCTAGTAGTGGGTACGAACAATATTACCACACCGTGTTACAAACGACAACGTTTATGTGTTTAATGTAAGTCACTCACACAAGGGGACACACATACCCGCAGCTTTTTCTCTGTAAGATCCCAGTTTTGTAGGTTTTTGCAAAGAGAACCGAGATTGCCTTCTTTCCACCCTTTCCACACTCTTTAAATCCATTTTTTTCTTCAACTGAATATATAACAAGCCTTTTCCCACATGAAGACATACAAATGGACAAAAGCTGAAGACATGCTTAACATTATGAGTGCTCTGAATTTCCCAAAGAAAGGCTCACTTTTACTTTTAGTATGTTCGCCAGCACGAAAATTATAGTCTCTCTCCAGAGATGCACGTTTTATAAAGGAAATCGATTGTAAATTCAATATAATGGGACAGCTGAACCAAAACTGGAGGACTTGATTAGCTTGTGAATAGCGCTTTTTCCCTTTTATATTTCCGCCTCTTTCTTAGAGGACAACCTATAATGCAGCAACAGCATCATCATCATAATATGGCATGTTCTCGCACAAGCCAAACCTGTTCGTTCACTAGTCACTCACTCTGGTGTGTGCTTCAATATTACAAGGTGGAACGAGATACTTTGTAGTTTAATGGCTCCAGATATAACTTACTTTCTATTTCGCTTCCCTTTGTTCATTCTCTTTTGCTTGGGTTAAATACAACTTTTAGCCCACCTTCTCCTCCAAGCAGTGGCTTCTTGGAATAAAAGTGAAGCAGAACAGCAGGAAATACTTATTATTGCGGCTAAAGGAAAACGGTTCAGGGATTTACTGACGTTATTGGAGGCGAGAGAAGCTCCTGCCAAAGAATCCAATTCCAGTCACTCAGCGCCTCCAGGAATAAGGGTGACACCTGAAAAACAAGTAAGAACAGCGCATTTCACCACCTGGAAAAAAAGTCTCTTTGACGTGGACCATGTCACACCAGCCAGGAACCCACTCATTTATCATAAAATGTAATAATGTTGCAAGGACCTCCATCGGGGCAGCCATGTAAAAAATAACCGAGAAAACACCAGGACAGCACACAATATAATTTTGCAAAAAGTGAAGCTCATGCACCTACTATAGTGGTGGAGTTCTGCGAATTTGTTTTCCTCCTCCAGTCATTCATTGCGCACATTCAGCAATACTAGCAATACCAAAAATCCGGAAACGTGAGATGTCAAGTCCTATTTCGCAAAAATGTCAATGTCAGGAGTACCACTATTGCCACGATATTAAGAAACATTGAAGTCTGAGCTTACACTTGTCCGTATTTATGTGCGTTGGCGTTGTGCTGTCCAATGCCATTTCTGCGTGACAGAACTAACATCAAATTACACACGCTCTTGTGTGCAAAATTTATTGCAATGTTCTATTGATCGCAGTGTAAACGTCAGAAATCACCGTAATAAAATTCAGCATTGAACGTGTGAATGTATTTCCTGTTTTAGTAGACGTAAAAGTCCTTTGTAACTTCCTTTTGTGCTCAACTTTACAAAACCCACGCTTTCATTTCCCCTAAGAACCATTTAAAGTGTCAAGTTGTTACTCTATTACTTCCGAAATTGGGATGTCTGTCATCAAGAGTTTTTAAATTAAACTTCAAAGATAATAAGAACAGGCTAAACTGTTAGCTTTGTTGCAAAATCCATTTTTTGCATTGTTGAAAAACGATGAGTATGGAGGCAAACAAGAAGCTTATTATTAGTAGTGTGCATTGTATATATATGTATGATATTTATACTTTTGGAACGGCAACGTTCATCATCTTTTTGTTGTGCGTGTTCTTGGGATTTGCTTATAATACAAAATCGACAATTTTGTACGTCATCACCTTTCTCTAGCTTTCGCTTCAATTATGCGAAAGCAATATTTTGTTTAGTACTTACAGAGACCTACTTTTCCCGAGTGAACAATGAAGCTTTCAAGAAATAATGCTGCTACCTTCTTTGAACGCTCCTACTAATATGAACACATACGGTGAAAAACTTTTCCCTTTCAAACGTGATATAAGTTTGGATGGAAAGAGCGGAGTAGATAGATTTGGAAACAGGAAGAAAACCATTTTCTTGCAAAGTTCCACATGAGAAGTTTATATGTTATCCATCATTTCCCGGGCTTTAGAGCGTTTTGTTACAGCTTTGCCTTGCCACACTTCTTCAACTCCGGCTGGTGCTGTACTACTAGTTAGTCGAGTTGCAAAAAAGGACTACACACTATTACTGTACGGCTGTTACAACACAATACATTACGCTTTCTCCACTCCAGTCCATAACGCCGTCAACAAACGGAATGAAAATATGAACCTTTCGGCTATAAAAACTTCAACAGCGGAAGAAGAAGAGCGTCAGCTTGAGTTCGCCAGAAATATTATGAAAAGTTGCGAATCTAATGCTGAATATGAACAAAAACAGAAAGGAAGCAATCTCTATTTGCTTCAGGCTTCAAGTCGCAAAACAAGGCAGTACGAGAACAAGAGACGAGCACAGCTTTTTTTCTCCCCTGTCTTCACAATAATCTTTTCTTCTTTCTTTTCTTTCTCTCTCTCTCTCTCCTGCTTTCACTTTAGACTTATTGCGCTCGTTTCATTAAAGAAATAGCTTGAAATACTGCCTTTTGATATAGTAAGATTTGATAGTAGCATTATGTTTTATATACGTGCTATACTTGGTAATCTTCATCAAGTTCCTTTCTAAACAAAAACAATTTCAAAACTGCTTGATTTCCTCCTTGCCCCCTTTCTCATTCCGGAAATTCCGTTAGAGTATCAAATTTAATATATTGAGTTGAGTGTATATTACAGTTTTTACCTTTACCTCCTCCGCAAGTGCTCTCGAGAGCAATATCATTATTAATCTATGAGCTAATTTTAGAAATACGTATAGGCAGTTTTGTTGAGTTATTAGCTCTCCTAATTAGTGGAAGCTTTGCGTGTTTGTAACCTAATGAAAGCTGATGATACTTTCTAGGAAATTCATTATTCCATTTTGAATCTACTGCTTCATAAAAGAAACTGCAAATGAAACAAAATACCGAGAGTTGCTTTCACTTTTGTTAACATTTCGCCATGCACACACGTGTAAAAGAAGCCTTTCGAAATGGGCCATTATACAATACCGCGTAATTATTTTTCGCGGGGGCTGTTCTCTATTGAGTCCGGAAAGAACGCCGTCTAATTTGCTACTTGTTTTGTCAGGGAGAATTTCTTTTCCATGAAGTATGTGAATGCTCACCAATGGTAGCTCTTTTGTTTACCAAGTTTGCAAAACGGAAAATTCCTTGAATCTGAGAGATTACATCACTTTTACAGAATGTTTGGTTACATCCCACTTCGGTGTATCGACAGTCAACTTGACGACACGACAGTAAGTCAGTGGGCTACGCTGTGGAATTTTGAAAAGCACTTAACTTTCCTCTATATAAATCCTTCTGCTCTACTGCCATTCTTCCATAGTACATCTCTTTTCTGACTTTTGCAGGGCTTTCTCAAAGACACAACAAACATAAATTGTTGCATACTTCAAAAAACAAAAAAGTTTTACATCCTTGTTTTTGTGACAAACTTGTTATATACATACTTTTATGGTTACTTTTTCTTTAGATTCATGATTTCCATTTGTCATTTCTGATGTTTTTGAAAGGAGAAAATTGCAAAGTGCGAGAAACAATGCTATATACAATTTTCTGAAAGCTGGCTATCAAGCGGGTTTTTCGCTACCCGCAATTGTACGCGCCCAGTGCCTTGTTGTGCATACACAGTATTATATTATGCTATTCATAATAAAACACAGTGATAGTGTAAATATATGCGAGCGAATATTTACATTTTAATTCGAAAGCAGGCAAGGGCAAGACTTTATCAAAACAAAGAATTATTCATTATCGTTTGGATGGACCAGAAAACTTTTTGTTTTCTGGTTTTTGGCCAATACACGAATGCAAAGTTTCATTAATGAAAAGGAGGCAAGAAAAAATGCTTTCTCCATCATTGAACCAACTCTGAGCGATTCAACAGGATTTCATGTTTGTCTATAAGTTTGTTGAAATGTAGAGGCTTATACAAATAAACGATGTGGTTGTCCAAAATATTAAAACTTGTATTCTGAATTTTAACGAACGAACTTTTATGCAAATTACCAACATAGATCACAACTTCAACCATCCCAACCTGACGACAACACACATGCCAAATAAAACCTCGTTTATCTTGGAACCAGAATTATGGTTTAATTAACATCCGGTTTTATTCATGCAATTTTAATTCTAAGCACATTGTCTGCTACGAGGGCATAAAAATATAACGATACGGTAAAGTTGAAAATGTGTGTATGATATTCCATTCCTCAACACGCGCGTTGTTGCATAAAATTACAAGAATTCCCTTCTTTTTTTTCTTCTAAAAACCCTGCTGCGAGCAATCCTTCCATTTCCTCTTGCTCCATACGCACTTTTTTATAACATTCATTTTCTTGAATATTTAAATCTGACTTTTTCGTTTTATAAGAAAAAGGTTGGGGTAAACTGTATAAATGAGTAGGAGGGAAGGGATGAATGAGAAAATGCTTATTTTTTACTCCTCATTTTTATGCCTTATATATCATGTTTAGGGTTCATTTGACGGTTGGTCTCTGGTTCTTAAAAATATAAGCCTATACAATCATGCCCGCTGCTCATATATATACCTTTCAAGGAGAGGAAATAAACAATGTGATCCGCATATAAAGTAAATATGTGTATAATATTTCCACTCTCTTCGCTTTTTGTCATGTTCTCAGCCTTTTTAACTGGAAAAGATTTTAAAAGCTAGACCGGGGGTGGCAAAGTGACGGTGGCAAAGTTGGCGTGGGAGCCATATAGAAAGCAGTAAAACATGAAGGATGCACTTTTAGGAAAAGTCAACCGCTCTACTTTGTATACGTGTGGATTCTACTTCATTTGTTGTGTATCTCCAGCTTTCTCCGTGCTGCAAGCAGAGTAATGGAGCAGAACCCAGAGAAATAAGAGAGGCAGGGTGAAACTGACATTTTCATTTATATTCCACAGCCTGTAAAAGTTTTCGAGTTTCCATCTCTTTTATTCATGGCTTTAGTGTAATGGTAGTTGCTAGTAATGTTTCCCTCTTAATCAGATGAAAGTACAAAATGCTACTAAACTATCCATCCAGAGAGAGAAAAGGACAGACTAAATAGTAGCACCATTCATCCTGCTTTACTTCCCCTGTTAAGGTATGCAAATGTGCATTCTCCTTTTGTTCATCCCTTCTTTCTCCCAAAAATAAGATTCAAGGTTTTAAACCGATGATGAGGAAGACGACTGAAATCATTATGGTGGTTATGCGAGTAAAATTCCCGCTAGACTTTGCATATTATTAAGAGCTCGTGGAGAAAATAAACTATATGGGTAGTGGAAAGCAAATGTTGAATGTGGCCTGGAAATGTTTTTGTTGCATTTTTTCTGTTGCAACATGGTGCAACCAAGTTCATAAATTGAGGAGTGAAATGAAATAGAAAGGGAGTGCACAAACTACAATGTGCATAATACATTCCCGTCGTCTTTTGAGCATCACGCAGAATGAATAGAAGTCAAATGAACACGATAATACATTTTCACTGCAGTAAATGTAGCACTAGTACTTGCCGTGTCGTCTCTAGTCTAATATTTCAAAAGTGGAGTCAACTCCTTTTCACTTTAGTATATCCCATTTTCCGGTTGCAACCACATGGATTATTACGACGGGAAAGGATGATGTGCGTGCTTTGTTGGTGTTATTTCGTTTCGTTGTTGTCTGTTTTGTGTTGTTTCCTACTCCGCACCGCTCTTGCCAGAACGAAAGTTGAAAGTAATATTACGTGATATTCATGTTCTTTTATGAGTCCTCTTTGGCGTACTAATAGGGTACACTTTGGTCGTTCGGTTTCCCCTTGAAAACCTCATTAACTAAAAAGTTGGTTCGTGTTTGTGGAGAAAAGACACAAAGTTAAACTTTACACTCTCGGAGTTTCCAAATGAAAATTACGACCATGATGATGGTGATCCCATGATTGACTAAATCAACCAAACAAGCAAGCCAACTTGTGGCATTGCGTTTTGTAGCAAAAACTTTTTGTAATTCAGCATTTTAAATCCTTGCTGCATGATTTCTTGCAATTTTCAAAGGTTTATGACTTCATTTTCTAGTCATTATAAATGTTGTACTATAAAAAGACAATAAAGATATGCGTCCGTAAACCAATTTTTATTATCAATACGACGTACGTAATTCAATAAAACGACCTAGCTTAGCTGTTAGTATATGTGCCTTTTATTGATATTGCTAAATCAAATTGAGAGAAGCAACCACTTCAGCGCGCAAAAATAATAACTCAAGTTTTTTAAAAAAAACTAGTTTTATGAGCCTGTATTATATAGCGCATAAACAATGGAGGTTTGGAACAGTTCCAAGTTAATTCAATTAATTTATATAACAATGATGGATATGGTACAAGTTTCTGTCGCGTATAGTTTTAGACTAATGGGACAAGAATGCGTGCATGCATATTTTTACAAGTTCAAAAATGTCTGACAAAGGTCCGACCAGCTAACAGTTTACGGTGTCTTTAGTATGGTAATAAAAGGTCGTCTATTGAAATTATGGCTAAATGACAAAGCGGGTTTTATTAGCCTGCTGTCATTTGGCTTATATTAAGTGGTTGAATCATGATACACGAAATAAATTTCTAGTGAAATTTGAGAGAGTTTAGTAAATTATGTATATGCTCGTTGGAACTGACAATGTCTGAATGAATGTATATGAACACTAAGTAGTGTATTGGCTTAATATTTCGTAGCGCCAGCAATGCGTATCACACAAGCTGTTTTTAAATACAGTTCAAGCTTAGGTTTAACTTATTAAATATTTCATAATCGTAATGCTTCAGGCAGTAATTCAGCTCTTCTAGCTTCTGGTGTCAGAATAAAAGTGTCCCATTTACTTCTAGACTTAATGAAAATTAAAGGAAACTCATACGTATGGCAGACTGCAATTGTGTGAGTGACGGAGAGAAAAATATATTTTGAACAAAATACTCCTGTGTAAAAGAAAACTGTATTCTTTGGAATATAGGTTAAATGAATACATGCACTTTGTAAGTAGGATTTTGTTCAGCAGGGAAAGAATTATAAAGTAATCTTAAAGCGCGCAGTATTCATTTGCTTATACTTGGGCTGAAGCGTTTCGTGCAACTCCATACAAAATGCAAAACCTATATCGTTATCATTCCAAGAGTTTTCCCTGTTTTCTCGAGTACGTGGTCGCAATACCGTTGCAACAGAAAGTTTGTTTTGAAGTCTTCACCCGACAAGAGCAAAAGGAATAGTTAACGATGCCATTTCTGTCCTCTCTAATATTCATTGTGAATTTACATCAACTCATTTCGTTTAACCTGACCAAGAAGAAAGTAAACTGGGAAAGAAGGAAAGAGGTGCAGCAAAGCAAAACCCCACGTCTAGTAATTTTTACAACTTTTAAAAGTTTGCATGACACTCAGAGATACAACATCATGTACCTAAAAGTACGCACTAGTACAAAGTGATCGTCAGTATCACCATTCGCATCTGTATTGTCCCATCTAGTCTAACTTTTACATCCATTTTCGCGGTTGTTTTTGTCGTAAAATTAAACATTCAAGAAGAGAAATTGGTATTAAAGCATTCAAAATTACGTAAAACAATGAGGCAAGTGAAATACAAAGATGATGTCCCATCAAGACACAAGTAACAACACTAATAGGCAAAATATCACCACAAAAGAGTTTCAAACAGCCATAAGAAAGGCAAAGGCGGGTACTTCAGGTTGCAATAAAAGAACAACTACTATCACTAGCATGCGACCAGCAGACTGTAGGAAACCAACAAAATGGGAACTGGAAACTTCTTTGTGCATATAATATCTAATGTTCTTTTTGAATATGTATGGCAAAAGTTAAGAAAACAAATTATTGCAAAGTTTTAGTTGACGCAAACGCAATGATTGCTGCTTAGCAAATGTTTGGCTCTATTCTTCTCCTACCTTTAAGGTGCATTAAGATGCCTCTCGTTTTTAAAACCTTCTTGCCCTTCAGAAAGGAAGTGGAATAATATGCTCCAACCAAATTATGACAAAGAAACAATGCACATTTGCATAATTTTGCATTTGCGTAAAGAGCAGCAATAGAAAGCGAAAATGAAGTGACTGCATCGTTTGAAACTATAATGTACTTGTCCAACTTTGTCCGTTTTAGTGCAGCTAGTCGTCACCACCAATACCATTTTGTAAATAGTCATTGAAATTCCAAGCAGTACGTATTTAAGCAGTACAAACAGTTTTTCGTGCTTGCACATGAGAAATTAAGTCATCTTAGTTTCCCTCCACGTACCACTGCTCGCACACAAAAACAAGAGTGAGCAGTTTTGACTGTAATGTTCTGAAAATAAGTCAACGAGAATGAGTCTCTAGTCTATTCTGTCCTGATACTAATGGTAATAAAGCACTTTCATTTTGCGTCAGACTCACATGCATATATTTTTCAAAAAAAGTTCTATATGTCTAAATCGAAACGTCTTCAAAATGGTTTTCTTGGTGAAAGTACTCGTCCCTTCCTGCTACTTGGTTTTGGCTTCATTTACTGGCTGAGAAACGCCATTTAAACAAATGAAATAATACCATTGTCGGATTGTCTCTGTTGATGCTATTCCAAGAAAGCATAGTCGATGTACATAGGTGTAGAATCAGTGAAAAGAAGATAGAGCGTCACTTTTTTCCACGACGGTTAAGGACCATCAAAATAAAATGAGTTTTTCTCATTTCTTTAGTAAAGAGTGTTAGTCGTGGTCGCAATTGAGAAATAAACTTACTCTTGTTAGCACAAGAAATAGTCTCATCTTCCTCAAGGAACAGTCAGGCCACTTCTCTTAACTACGTTTCCAAACACACTTCTAAAACGGATCCACATTTACATATGGACTTTCTCTTCATTTCTCTTTCTTCGCTTTCCCGGATCTTGGGCTTTTCCCTCTTCATTGTAATCCGGTTGGATCTTACGCTTTTTCTTTATGTTAAGCGAGAAGGTAAGTTAAGTTACAGTGGCGTTAGTGAAAGCTAAATGGCAGTTTTTGAATGCCATACTACATGGGCATTATAGTACACACACTTTTTAGTATACGCTTCTTTTGCTTGCCCGGCTGAGTAAATGGAATGCAAGGAAGTTTGTATGCTCGTGGAATGTTTTTAAGATGTGTAACATTACACACTTGAAGGAGAGAAACTGAGGAAGAGGAAAAGAAAAAGGCAACTTGAATGTGTTAATCAGGCGGGAAAGAAAAGGAGTCACTACTTCAGAAGAAAGAACTTGGAAAAAAGGGAAAGTATGCGTTTGCTCATCCATTCTACTTTGAAAATGTATTTCCATGCTAGGTACATGTTTTCATCCGGTTTTCAGACAGATACGTGCTCCTTCAGAGTTGAAAATAGGAATAAATTCACTCCTCGCCTGTTTCTAGGTTTTATATATGGGATATTGCAAAGAGCCTATGTTCATTTACACTGTTTCAAATAAATGTACAATAAGATATCGAGAAATACGATAGTCCGCTGCTTCTAGTCTCTTTGCTTGATTCAAGAAACGCATTTGCAGAAAGCGAAGCGGATCCGTGTCCTAGTCGTATTTCGTATAGTGTCAGGCTTCTTTTGAGGGGGGAATTATTTTCTTGTGTCTCTTAAAACGCGAAGAAGATCCCTGCTTTTCTAAATGAAATTTTGTAAAGTTGCATATATTTTCTCCGCTGTTATTTCGTTTCGTTGACTCAAACGACACAAAGTCTCGAATTCTCTTAGCATTAAATTTACAAAATCAAAATAAAGTAAGGAGTGTAACAGAGGGATAATATCATGTTCTGTATGTAATAATGATGATGATGAGAAAACAAAATATGTCTTCAAAAAACAAAATCTCTATAGCCGGTGGTATGCAATGGTGTTCATTAACCGAATGCATTTATGCATGGCATAACTGCATAAAGCTTTGGGAACGTGATCTTTGTAAAAGGTTGGCTTTTTGTGTGCAACGATGTTTATAATTTCATGAGAAGGCAAAGGCAGTGTGCGCTTTAAAAAGAAAAACAGCTTTAATAGCATAGTTTGGTAAAACCTCATGGATATTTTAATATATTGTTGCATTCACTTAATGGCTGTAATGAAGATGAAGCTTCATGTACACTTTTGTAGCACAGCCATCTACTATGTCAAAGTAATAGTAGTTGTTTAAACGTGATGATGGGTGAAAAGTAATAATTTTCATTATCAAGAAGTTTATGTTTCACTGAAAACTGCACCTCTTACGTCCTGCTGCTGGTGTAAAGATAAATGTCTAGTGTGTTTATATTACAAGAGGGTATAATTTGTAAGCAATGGTTATTCAAGGGAATAATGAGAAGGATGAGGCACAAGTGTAATTAATTGTGTTGGACAAAAGACAGTCGTCGCAGTGGAATACTAACTTTTATCATTTATATTATGAGTATTAATGACCAAGACTTTCTCACTCATTCGCCCCAGTCGTTTCCCCTAGCCTACTTTATAATTATTCTGACTATATCCTTGAGATGCAAACAGTTGCACCCTTTGTTCCCAAAAAGGTTTTACCGTTTTTTGGCTATGAAAGCTGCAAACAATATCTAGGTCTATTGTGTATGCTTCATAAATGTTCCCTTGAAAGATTCAGTAAATCATATTCGCGCATTTTGCTTTGCTATTTTATTCTCGGAAGATATAACAACGTTGGTAGGATCATAGTATTATGTTTTTTTGGATATGCGGAAAAATATGACGGAAAACTTTTCTGGAATTTAGAATGGGTCCATGTTCCAAAGATGAAAAAAGATTTGTGTTCTGTCCCAAACAACAGTGAGCTGCATTATTACATAAAATTATTATTGTTGTGCCAAAACATCATTACGATGATAAGAAATCTGTGCTTTTGCTTCCAATGCGCTTTGTTCTGGAAGATGTGCCAGTTGCCAGGAAGGTCATCATTGCCATTATCGTCCTAACGTGCAATACACACTATTTTATGTTTATTGCAGCAACAACACTTTATTGTACGTTATTATGTACAATCACGCAGTCTAGTAGTTGAGTTTAGCCTTGTGTATAATGTATGAGCTCTCGTTTTAAGACCTACAGCACGACTGTTGAATGAAGTACTGAAAAAACGACACCAAAAAACGTTCATAAATCTTGCACACTGGTCCATTTATCAGAGAAAGCGATTTAAAAAATATTTTATAGACTTTGTTGTTGTGTAGAGCTGTTGTATTCACCTGACACAGAAAAAACACAATTTTCTAAAGTGACAACCAACAAATTGAATCAGAAAGCATGACACACGCACTAGTTACCTTCAATAGAAAACATTTGCAATGGTAAAAGGAGACAGTTGTAATTTATCAAGCCTTGTACCACCATCAGCCATCTTCATCGTCGTGTAAGGGAGTAGGAATGTGTATGATCACGTTATAGGTTGCTGAAAGCGGATGAGTACTTCCAGCAACACTACCAAAATGATTCCCATTTCCACTTTGAGTTCCTATGTATTCAACCAAATTTACGTTGCGGTGTGCCGTGCAATATCTACACTTTCTATTATACACACTTTAACTAAATGATACTGATACTACTGGAAAAATGTATACGTCATTCGTACTGCCACTATAAACATACCAATATGTGTATGTAGTATATACATGTTTGAATATCATGGTAAAAGTTGAAGCAAAAATAATGCCATGCGACTGCTGAAAATGGCAACGTTTCCTTTTTTATCTTGCCTTCCTTCTTTTCTCTCTCCTCGTGTGATGAAATGTTTTGGTGGAAGAAGTAGATTGTAGTGAAAGCAATAAATCCGTAAAAAATTCTCGATGAAAAATGCATGGTGAAAGTGAAATGTTGTGTGATGCCCACTCACCCCGTTCCTCGTCTGGTGTTAGTTGCTTGTTGTGTTTTGAATAATATTCTAGAAATGCAAACTGATACTGCAAACAGCAACTCTGAATATTTATTTGCATATGAGCATGTATGCGTTTTGCTAGAGAAACTAGTAAAAAAGATCCGATTTTCGCTTCCTCTCAACAACAACAACAGAAACATGCGTATAACGTAACTTTCATGCTTGAATGTAATTCTTCACTTTCTCCTTTTTGCACGAGAGCTGGTTGATATACGTGAACGATATGATATCTGTGACAGGTTTGTAATATTTATTTATTCAGAAAATGATGTATGTGAATTTGAAAAGAACGTGGCGTAGGAGTACTTACACATTTCATAATATCCATCCTTGTGTGGTGTGATGAAGAAGCATACATCAGTCTCGTGGTCTCAAGTATGCAAAGCAATAATCATTATCACATTTCATTGGGTGTTTTTCTGAAAATGTGGTTGTTGTGAAAAAGGAATTGCGCCAAACAAATGGAAGGTTATTTTTAGTTTAACATATATTGTACTTCATTAATAATTTTATTCATCATACTGATTCCAACTTTTGTTACATAAGTATTACACGCATACACAATGTTTTCTTTAACATGTAGGTTTGTAAAGGAGTAGTTGTAGTACTTCATCTGTTATGTACTTTCGATAAAAAGTTTTCACGAAAAAAAAGTTTGTACAAAGTTGGAACTAAAACCCATCGCCATTCATAATATAACATGTGTGGACTACACAATAAGAAAAGTCTCTCTACAATCTTAGTCAAATATAATATAGTATATCGTAAATTGGAACATTATACCATTTACTTTCGCAACGTTTCTCTACAACTACAGGTTTACAGCGCCATGGTTGAATGTATGTACAAATAAGAAACTGAAAATGTACGGATGATATATTATAACAATGGAAATTATGCTACGTTTACAATACAATATCGAGTTTCACATTACCTTATTAATGACCTTTGGCTAAAAACACTTAAAACTTGAAATGATCATGTGATATTATGCAGGTTAATTAAATGTACAATAAAATACCCTAGTTCACAGTCTGTAAAATGTTTACTTGTATAGGTAACCCCACTTATTTCCTTTATGCATAATACAATTCAATTAACTAGCAGATAAGTGGTTACATAGTCAAATTAATTGTAATTACGTTTTAGAATCATATATGAATGTGATGTATAATATAGATTTATATGAACTAACAATTAAACTTCACTTGTAGTTGAACATCGTTCCCACTTTGGCTTCAACTCAAAAGAGTGAAACTCTGTAAACTGTATGCTAAGCCTTTTAAATATTTATGTACACAAAGCACATCTATTCATATATTGAATCCACAAAAACGGAGTATTTGGTTGACTTTCATGTGACTTAACCTTCTATGATACAAAATAATTATTTACCATTATCTTTAAAAGTTGTTTACTTGTTTAATGTTACGGACTAGATTTTCTATAAAGCAATTTTAGCGGCATTACTACTGTTGCAGTGTATCACTGCTAAAAATCTGCGCAAGCAGATATAATTATATGCGACTAAAACATTGGAAGTATACCACAGTTAAACAAACTCCACTTTGATCCATTTTTACGAGATTTGGCATTTAATTTTAAGTATTGATTGCGGGGGCGATTCTTGTCATTATTGCCAAGTTTGATACATTGGTATAACGCATACGATGTAACAGCAAAAATGACAGTGCACTCCATCAATAAAGATTCATCCTCCGTTGGGACACGTCATTTCTAGCTAAGCGTACGCCAATTCTACCATTTAGTAGGGAAAATTGCAGAAAATACACTTCCGTTAGCAAAATCCGACGCAGATATCGCCAATCCAATTAGTTTCTCATTACACGCAAGGAGAACCTCGAATTATTGTTATTTTCACAGGAATGCCATCATCCAGCTAATTTGGCAAAGTGGCCATACCAGAACAAAGAGCAAAGGAATGATAGAAGCTCCGAAGGAACATTCCGGTAGCTTAGGAAGAGGAGGAGAAAAAAATAACTTGGAAAAATGTAGGCTTTGTCTCATATCTTTAGAGCTTTTTTTCTTTTCTTTCCTCCCATTGTATAAAAACAGTGCCATCAATGATGCAGATGTATTGATTCTCTTGCAGAAAGCTTTTTTCTTCATGCTCGCACAAATATTTCCTTCTTTTCCGGTACGTACCAAACAACTCACACTATGTAGGCACTGTGTTGTCGTCTAAACAGAAAAAAGCAATGAAATAATGTAGTCGGGAAGTGAAGCCTTTTTAGGGAAATGTTCCACTCTGGAGAATTTTTCTCTTGTGCAAAAAGAAGATAACCTACTTTAATGATGATGTTTACGGCTTTTAAAGCTTCTACTTTGTGCAGTATAGTTTATCTTGAAGAAGCTCGACTTTCACTTTGAGAACACTTCTTTTGCTCAATGTTCTACTATTTCAGCTTGTAGTAGTGTGTTTTCAAAAGAAAAAAGTCATTAGTAAACACTTTCCTTTTGTTTTCACTTGCCAGTAATGACATTCCTTTATATTTTAGACAGACCATAGGGCAGAAGCCTGGAATTGCTCGCTAAGCTGGAAAAATATGCCGCTTCTTTGCTGTATTTATGGAATTTGACCTTTCTCTCTTGGATGATCTTATAGGATATACTACCATATTTATTGCCAAAGGAAGTTTGTATAACTGTTCTTTATGACCCCAAGTGTTCATTTAACATTAGCAGATTTTTTTGTAGTTCCGCACAACCTTTCCTTGTGTTCGTGCAAATATTTTTGGTAAATTCCTTGTTTTGTCTTCATTTCTTTCTCCGAATATAACCATGATGCTGCACTCTAGAAAACCGAAATCTACTGTTTTACGCGTTTTCGCAACACAGGCAATTACATAAAATACCTATATTTAGTTGACTTGTACCATTAACAGAGATTTTTTCTTAAGTTATATGAATTGTGTGTGTTTCGCTAAAAGGTATTTTATACGTAATTTTTATCATGCCTTGGAGAACAACCCAGTCTACCTTACGATTGGTAAGGTTGTTCCTCTTGCAAGTAAATGTACCAGAACATGCATGAACATGTGTGACTTTCTAGAAATACCTAATATCTCCCTGTGGATCGCAGTTTTATTAATAGGCATACCTAATACCTAAGCAATTATACAGGTTTGTCATCGTATGGTGAACAGATGTATTATGAATTGCTAGATGTGAGGTAGAAGAATATACATGTTGCCTCAAACTCGATGAAAGTAAATGAAAGCCGTCCTTTACAATCTTGTAGTTTGTAATATTATGTATGCTACAATACTGTACAAGTTTTTCTTTTTCTATAGATAAAGTAACTATAACTTGAATGCAGACATATTATGTACCTATAACTTCTATGTTGACTATAGATTCAAGCTTTTAAAAACTTACGGTTTTTAAGTACAATGTAATGTTTTGATTCTCTATATATTATGCATTACATGTATCCTCCTGTACATGTTTATATGCACATTAGTAAATTATTATACTATGAGTGAATGTACACAATGGTGGTGGTGGTGGGTGATAGTTGGGGCTACCAGTAATATTTATCGCTGTAGAGAAAAAGTGAACACTATTTTTCACATTACGGAATTTGGGACGATGTTTTTATTCCAACATTAAATTCTCATATTCTTGTGTTCACTTTTTCTTCTTCTTTGGTTTATATACGACTTAACCGGTCCTTTTGCATGTTTTGCAGCAGCAGTAATTCCCATTTTCCACTTTATACTTTTGCTTTCGATTTTTTGGCTTCATCTCTCTCCAACTCCCATTTTCTTCTCCAAGAATAAGAAGAATGTGCGCGTTGATGTAGCACTCTCTTTCTACTGCTAGTATTGAACAGGGTCGTATTTCTTAACATCGCGTCCCACTGTCTGAAGTCTCCGAGTCGGATGGAAGATCTAAACCGGTATGAACTGACACTGTTACATTACAATTGAGGCTTACTGCGGGATAAAATACGCCAAACAAGTTGGTGAAAGCTACGGGTCCCTGTAAAGCAGAAAAAAAGAGAGTTTGTAGAATCAGAAAAAAATTAGGCACATCATTTATCCTAAGTGTGTGTACTCGTTTTTTCGGTTCACTTGGTTTTGCATTGGCAAATGGTTTAAGCAAGCACATGGCCCAATGCGCTTTTCTAAAATTTGCAAATGGATTCATCGGACTATGAGATTTTAAAAGTAGAATGTAGATTTATATTACTCTGGTTAATAAATTCCCAAGAGGAAAAACCGTTTTCATGCCATATTGAAAGAAACTGGCGAAACGTTGGATGGAATAGTACATGTGAAAGAAGGTTTATGTGAAGCATGGGAATTGGTCGCAGGTTTGTTTTTATAGTATAAAGGTATATGAGTGCGCTTAACTTATTGTAATTATGTGCTTGCTTGTGTTTTCACTGTATCTATTATACTGCATTATATAGTTTTCATGATCACTCCGGTTTATTGGAACGGACGAACAAACAAGGTCTGTTGATAAAACTTTGCCAGTCGGCTTTGATAGTGACAACCGACAAGAGAAAAGCGTATACATCTTGTACAAAGATGCTAACGACATTTTCACGCACACTGACGAGGAGATCATGTATAAGTACACTTATGTATATTACTTGAGCACACACACACACGCGAGAGAAATCTGTCACACACAAAAATAAGCATGCATGACTTCGTATATTTGTATAAAAATGACTTTGGGGGAAAGAGAAATTGCTTACTTGCTGCTCATCATTGACGTAGAATGTGAGCTGGCGTTTATCCAGATCGAGAAGAACTCCAATCGTGGACCCAGCCGTGATACCACCTTCAGTCCGACAAGAATGTACTCCACAGTGAATAAACCAGGATCGCTGATGATCGATGTACATTCCCCATCCCTTGTCATCTTTGCCTGCCAAAGAAAAGGAAACAAACAAGAAGATGAAAAAAATTGCCAAAAAGGGAAAAATACTCGATTTCTTTTACTTTCTTTTTCTACTTCCAAAAACTTCTGTTACTGTTTCTCTGTACTACTCTTACTTTGCCCTGTGTGCACAAGCACACACACAAAGACACGCAGAAAAGAAATAAAAAAGAAAAAGAGAGTAAGTCATGCTGACAGTTCGCACTTATTGGATCATAAAAATGGGTCATAATACCAACAAACAAACAGTCATATATCCTTCAACCATAGCAAAAAACTCAAATACGAGAAAAACGGGAGCCACCAATAAGAACAGCTTTGGAAAATGAGAAAGGCTTTGCACTCATCTATCTTGAATTTTATAGTGTGCAAACAGTGACATGTGCCTATATTCCAATAAGTACTACTAATAACATCCTATCTTGGGTTTTGTGCAAAGTGCCACCGTCAACAGTACTAAACTTTTGATGCTTTGTTCTCTTCCCAGTACATGTGCGGCTAAGAAAACAAAATAAATGTTTGACTGTTTCTTTTTCCTGTCCTGTATCATCGAACAAAACCAGATATCGGGTTGAGTTTGCCTTGTGGCTTTTAACCAGTTATTTTATCGCTTCTGTATCGTTCTGCTTAACTTCCCTCAAACTATTACTAAAAGAGAAAAAGTCACTTACTAAACTAAAAAGATGACTTGGTATAAACTATCTGTTATAATTATACATGCTGGCTGGATGAACGGTTAGAGTTTAGCTCATCTGTCACTGTAACTTATTTGTCACATGTGGTATTATTCGTCACATATCACAAATGTCACAATGCACAGCCTAATGATTGAAACGCAACCATTGTGTAAGTCGCATAGTTTTTCAGTAGACTTGAATCTTTTTTATCATTTACATACGTTGTATAAAATATATGGCCTATTTCCAGGCTTATCTTTATGACTGTAGCAATATAACTTGGCAAACGTCTACTGGACCGTAAACGACAAACAAACAAAAATTAGCCAATGGAACTGGTGTGGCTAAAAAGCTAATGTGTGTACTGTAGCGTTACTTTTTACTCCACCTTTTTAACTGGTCTAGACAAAAGGCTATATAGATTCAAGCAACCCACTGACATGACGAATGCTTGTTTACAGTCACAGCGTTTCCCTGGGCTGTGGAATCAAAATATTATGCGAAACATAAAAGGGCAAACAACATACTAGTGTGAAATATAGAATGTCAAATGAGAATAAATCTTGTTTCAGTTTTACTACTAAATCTAAACTCAATATCTGCTGAACCATCAGTGTCGTTTTTGTAAATCAGTAGGTGGTATTCATTCGGCTATTACGACTTTAATTAATCTTATTTAAATGACATTTCTACAATTATTCTACCAACGTATACATAAATACAAACTATTTATACTAAATACTATATATTTCATTTCTAAACAATGCAATTCTTTGTTTTTGCGAGTTGAAGAAAACGCAAGACAAAGGGAAAATGGTAAAAATGGTTTATTAGTTCATTAATGGTTCTGTTGCGTTGCCAGAAATCCTTGTACCAAAACACAATATTAAACGTCTTTTAACCAATACTCTTGTTGGGGTCTGTAATCATCATCCAGAACCGTTGTTATTGCTAGCGTCAATTACACCACAATGAAATTAATGACCCTCTCATGCTGGAAATGTTAAACTAATGAACTGCCTGGATAAATGCAATTACGACTATTTTCATTTTGGTATTCCATTTGGCGCAGCAATTACAATAAAATATCCATCAATTATCTCATTGAATGTAGACTGTATAGTTGTCGTTCGACCTACTGCCTCATATGGATAGCACCCTGTAACCTTTCGAGTTTCATAGTTGTTCCAGCGCATTCATTCAAGTGGCACTAGAATACAATCGAATATCAAACAGAATATTATGACAACTTACCAAGCATTTCCTCTTTGTTAACTTCCAGTCTGGCAACTCCAAATGAAGGATCGGCGCTCGCATCATATTTGTCAACTACGTATTCCCAGTAATGAACTCCACGGGCAAAGCCCACGCTTCCAAGAACGACTCGTGGCTCATAGGAATCTGACGTGACGGTGCAGTTTTCGTTGCTGAGGCGGACTCCATGTGCTGCGAGTGTAGGATCGAATGTGAACCACGCGACTGGAATACAACATAAAATATGCCAAAATTGAGTAATATTCGCATAATAACTTAATCGTATAAACACGTCAGAAACGAACAAACGGGTCCCTTTATGAAGTATTTACTACATTTATTTGCCATAAATTTATGTGGTTATCAAATATCTTAATTACAAATAAAATTAATTATGTTCACAGGAACTGGCCAATAATTTGAAAAAAATGAATTCATCATCCCTTTAACGCACACATTTTATAGCGGCCATATCATTGCATTCCATTTCCACGTATTTCACGTATGCTTTCAAAATTCTACATACTGTATATATTCAGGACTATTAGGTTTAGAAGTTTAGGTTTACATGCAGCAAGAGGAAATTCGAATACGAGCTTACATTAACTTGTAGCGTGCATAAACATGCCCACTTTTTAAAAGCCTGAATAGTTACCTCTATTTTCCAGTCATCTATCATTTTATTATGCTCACAGAACCACCCTTTCATTTTGGTAAAATCTAAAACCTACGCCGCCAACACTATCGTCGTGTGCACCGTGCACTACTCATCATCACATCTAACAAAACCTGATGACGTTAGCAATTTAATGCATCTACTCTTGGCGGACGTCATGCTATCGTGTGACAATAATGAAATAATCATATAAAAAAGTACAAAGGCATCTCCCATTACATCTCATCTTATTACCGTTTCACTTCAAACTGCCTATAAAAGTATGATTATTATGGGCTGGGCAAAAAGCATAATGTAATGGTGGCAATAATAAGTCACTTTTTTATGATCCCTTTCTGGATAAGCCAAAAACAAGCAGCTACTATGAAACGGGAAGTAATGCAATAACTTTAACCAACCAACTCATCACCATTCCAAACGAAACAATAATATGACTACTATGATTTCTACGAGACAACAGAGATATATAGTGGGTATATTAATAATGTTTTTTATGTTAGCGGTAGCACTAGTGCAGTAGTAATAATAACACTTTTCATCATCATCACCAACACCATTACATGATGGCAGAAAATAGGAGAAGTGCTTCCGTCAGTAACTCTCTTCACAGTGCTCTCACAGTCAGAAGTCTCACTCACTCTCGCTTTCTCACTGCTAAAACTACACACATTAGACTTTGTCCATTACCCATTAAGTAATACAGCCAGAATTTGTTGCTGGATATGAAGTCGGGAAGCATACGGAGAACGCCAAGCAGATCTTCAACCATTCATCTAGGCAATCTTCCTCTTCCTTCACCCTCCATTTTTATTGTCCCTTTCTTAAGCTACCTCCACTATACGACTATTCATTCATATGCCATCCTATTAACTCTACATCAACAACTTACACTATTGCTGGGGCACAGATATCCCTAGCGCTAAACTTTTTCTCTGGAAGGAGTAAGAGTCGAGTGCAGAAACAGGGAAAGATATACAACATAAAAGTGCAGTTTAATACGAATAGTTGCAATTGTATGACTTTTTACATGATGATTCCTCACAATTCAAGTAACTACTACTGCAACGTTTCCCTAGATCACCAGTAATACACCCAACGAATATGGAAAATGCTAGAAAATGGAGAAGGAACAGAAGGGAACAAGTGAGAAATACGAGTATGGTAATAACACTCACATAAAACTAATCTTTAGCAAAAGGGAAAAATACATTTTCAACGTGCTGTTCTAAGCATATTCTTAGGTTACGCGCGGTAAAAACCAGGGAGAGGAAAAAGTGGAGATCTGTAACTCGGCAAAAAATGAGGAATAAACGATATGCGAGAAAAGTTATCATAAAGCATATAAAACATAAAATCTCAGTGTTACGGCAAGAACTTTTTATCAGAACATTCAGCAATATTACAAGTACACTTGTCCTCTGGGTTGCGTGTTACCATTCTTATTACTTGTAACTTGATCCTAATAATCTTAACACTCTTACTTTTCCAGTTTTCTAATTCTACTTTTCTACACAAAAAGAAAGACGGGGAATCACGATGAACACGATTTGAAAAGAATCTACATTCAATTTTCCCAGGGTGTTGCGTGAAAAAGGCAGTTTCCTGCTTATTCCAAATTATCTCATGCTGATATAACCATTAACTTGAACTGTTGAAAGAGATGCACCTACATAATATTAATCATGACGTGCGTTTACATCTCCAGTTTGATAAATTTGTCATTCTACGTTCATGACTCATTCTGAGTTAATCATCATCATATTTTGGCGAGATTGTCATTTACACATTTGACGTTATCGTAATTCTCCACACACGTGACTGTACTCTTAGGCATTCGATGCATTTACATTAGTTTCCATTTTTTCTGTTTATTTACGAGGGTGTTTTCCCCTGGTCGCTACTAAAGCTTCTCTTTCACATTCAACATTTCACGGGTGGAAAAGAAATTGTAGGGAAAAGGTGAAAGAACCTCAATAATAAAAACTTTTTGGCCACTGAACCAAAAACTTTATCACATATCTCCTTGTTGTACTTGCAACTAGTACACAGACAGAGTTACAGTTTCGGTCTACTCATTCAGACTGGCAGTACTGTTACTGGGTATGATGGTAGAGAGTAATGCAATAGGTCATCGCTATCGCCATTATCATCATCATCATGAAACAAGAGAGGAGAAATCGAAGTAAGTTTGACTGCGTAGCAGTAGTAGAAAATTGTTTATTGGTGATGTGATGGTATAATGATAGCATGCTGGTGCTATTTCTCTCTTTCCCCATCGTCGTTTTGGGCTTTTACTGTGGTAGAAGTTCATTGTTAGAGTACGGATTCTCTTCTTGTGCCACGGTATGCGGGCTGGATGCTGGCGTGTGGCGATACGAAAGAAATAAAAACTTGGTTTTTTCCAACTTCTCTCTTGATCTGTTACACATTATATTTTATATTATGGAGTCAAGTACGTATAATGCAATGGTTGAATCATCTCAAAGAGATTTATTCCAAGTTGAAGTTGTGAAGTTTCCCCTTGCCACTAGCTGCCATTATAAGCCATTATAGTAGCAGCAATAGAAAACGGAATCATGTTATATCTATTCTTATTTCAATAATAATAGTGCTACTCAGCAAAACCTGACCTGCTGTACGGTTTACTTACTTGAAGATACACTAATGGTTATGATAAGCACTGTGAAAGTCTATACATTCTATCAAGAAGTACTAGCAAATGCCATCGAGAATATAGAAGTATCTAGCTTAATGTATATTTTAGAAAGCCCCTCAACTCAATGGAATTTATTTTGAATGCTGGCCATCAAATAAAGATCAGTAAAAGTCTTACGCGCGACATTACTTTCTTCTTAAATGGCGGTTTCTTTTGCTCCCCTCACACTTTGTCACTAGTAAATATTCTGATAAAAAAATTTCAGTGTATAGTACACATGCACTACGCACAATTTGCTGTTAAAAGATATCAATTTTGTTCTTTTTTATTTTTCTCACATTCCACGTATGCGTTGTCATCAGCATTTTGTGATTTTCACCAGCAGAGGCTGTCCAAATGAAAATGAAAGGCTTGAACCTTCAAGAGATATGATAATGTTTAGATTGTATGCGTAGTGCGTTTATTGTTGCGTTAAAGCCCATTATAACAATCGAATCAAATCTCTGTACAAACTACGAAGCAATCTAAACGTCATCCTGGGATAATATTTTGGGGGAGTGGTAAAATATGAACTTTTAGTGCCATAATACAGAGAAAATTATTTTAAATTGCAAGCGATAGGGTGAGGATACACATGGTAATAATATGTGCCATTACACATTATTGCTGGAATTGGGTGTGACATTACCGAAGATGTGGGAGGAAATTATTTTCAAAGACGCAACATCCTAACTTGCAGGATTATAAAGAATATTTTGGCCCGCACATTCATGACTTGGGCACTCCTGTTGTCTCTTTGTATTGCAAATTTTGTCCATATCAAAGTCGAGATAAGGCAAAGCGTAATCTAAATAGGAGGAAACACACGAAGCGGGACAACCGTGTTTTGTAGGCAAATTTCAACATATCCCGATCAGCTATCCCATTTGCTTAATCTGTTTTCGTAGTATCGGGTTTCACAAGTCGCCAATGCAATAAAGTCTGCCACTCTCCTCACTTGGGTTAGTGGGGCAGGAACCCTTTCATAACAATAAATCAACGATCATGTTCCCTGTCAAACCTGATACAGTGGAAATTGTATCTCTCGATAGAAAATATTTTTCCATAAAACTTACAGTCACACTTGCTAGTTATATTGGTTACTACAAGTAGTAACGGCAGCTACATACACACTTGCACACAAAACACCACATAAATTCAAGAAACACGTTGTTGGCCAACAAAAACTACTAATGTAAAACTTAGCCGGGGTCTACTCGCTCTTGTGCTTTTATCCCACCACCAATCTGACTCCAAACTTCCGGCCCTACCAACAACCCAACCCATGCAGTCTGAAAAGTCGGGAGGGAAGTATCGAAGTACTTCATTGCAATAATCGAACGTATGTATCAATTCGAGCGGAGCAAACTTTTTTCTGTTGAGTCATCGCATCGTCTTGACAAACATGCATTATTTCCCAAGTACATTATCTTTACCACCACCGCCACCATCATCATTTGTATCTATCGCGTTTCGTATCTCGCAGCAAATAAGCGCAGCTACTCTTTCATAAAATTAGTTTTATGGATAAATTGGCGGTGTCTGTGCAGCTTTTCCCTTTCAGCTTTTCAGTATATGAAAATACTTTGCAAAGTTGACAAGACACGCGTACATGTTATATTTTTCGTTAGACCGCTAGATGCCAAACATTTTATAGAGAGGCACATAGCAAAGTGACACTAACAAGATGTATGGGTGGCCATTTATTGCTTTCCGTTTGCGTTTTATTCGCTAACCTTGTTGCCACAATTTTCTGAATTGTCCACACAACAAGATACGGGTGTACAAAAAAGTTGGAGCTCAAGTGCCTACTACCTACCCACAACTTTTATCCTTCTTGCTCTCCTTCTGATCATACAATATATACGTGCTTTCCGGTACACATATGCAGTGTTTCGCTTTTCTCCGCTTTCCAAGCAAGAGAAAATCCTAAAACAAATGGAATCAAATAGAGAAGCAGAGCTTATACAACAGACAGCAACCCAACTGACCCTCTAACCCTTTTATCTCGTTATTGATCACCTCCTGTTCCTTTTGCAATTCTCACTTTTCACGTCAGAAAGTAAAGCAATACATGAATAACATACATTTATTCACATAGCCTTTAATTATATGCGTGCACGGGTGCACGGCGTAACACCAATAGCCAAATGGCATGAGTTGGGGAAGCAAGGTTTTACGTTTCACTCCTCGGTACATCGTCGTCTGTTGGTAGGTATATGTGTCATGGCCAAAATATTAAGTGTTGTGGCAAGAAATAAAAGCTTTCAACCAGACCATTTTGTTTCATTAAATTGATTAGCTGCAGGTGTGTAACAACTGTACTACTGATAGTACAGCTACTGTATGTACATTATATTCATAAGCATGCTATGAATGTTATGCTTTTTGCATTAAAAGTGAAACCTTATCTATAGTACAAACAATTTCCCGAATCACTAATTTAAAAAAGAGATAGCTACTTCCTCAAATTGATTGTATCTGCATAACAGCTTTTGCCCGGTCAATACATTTTTCAATAAAAACATGGATTTCATGTCAAGATCGAATTAAAATTAATAACCATTATATGGCTCAATGCACGTTTTATACACAATTTGTTTGAATTACCTTCTGCTGTTCGCAAGCTGGTGGGATCCGAGTAATCTCCTTCACCTGTGCTGTTGAATGCTTTAACTCGAGCGTGGTACACAGAGTTGAAGTGAAGACCGTCCACTGTACAGATTGTCTCTTTTCCACAGTACACCTCCTGAAAAATGAGAAGGAAAAAGCAAACATTTAGCAACTGACAACTCAACTGACAATGAAAGTAAACCTGAGTGCTTAAGCGACTTAAACAAACTTCCTTTTGAAAACATCCGACATTTACAATGAAGAAGCTGTGTAGCTGGATGTATGTTAGATGTATTAAATGTACTATTTAGGTATTTATAAGATTCAATATACATCTCTCGAATGAAATATTTTTCTAATGTCAAGCAGTCTGAATTGTCTTGTTAGAATTATATCTTACATCAAACATCGATAGCTTGATAGAGTCGTACAAAAGACGTCATTTCCGCACAAAGCTCTGCTTTCCCTTTTGTATGCGATGATAGCACAATTTGACGTAATAAATGGAACAGTCAATTATTCAAAATCTCTAATCTAATGAGTGAAACCAAAACTTGCGAGATCAAAGTCATCACGTCGCAGTACCAAATATGTAATGCCCTACAAGTTGTGATTATTTACATTGAAAACCTTGTGCTCATCTATACATCCTCTTCATTTTCCAGCTAGAATGACAACTGATCACTGAACCTGCAATAATTGTGCTTAGTGCAGACAATAAGATGAAGCAAATAAGCTAGGATTTATTGTCATTTGT
Source organism: Entomobrya proxima (assembly GCA_029691765.1). Taxonomy (NCBI): domain Eukaryota; kingdom Metazoa; phylum Arthropoda; class Collembola; order Entomobryomorpha; family Entomobryidae; genus Entomobrya; species Entomobrya proxima. The sequence goes on from CM056171.1 coordinate 25,227,663, forward strand.
AATAAAGCTCATTATACATGAATAAAAGGATATCTATTGTGAATACGCCAATCATATTAGATACACGACTGAATCAAGCACAATACAGCGACAACAAATACAGCCTTTGAGCTTAATTCTCTTTTTCGGTATGCATGAGCTTTGTGAATCAAGTAAACAATATTGCATAGTACATTGTATTGTGGACCTTTTTAGATTTGAGAGTAACTCCGAATAAAATCCAATTTTAAACTAAATGCATACAAATTAGTACTCTTATGGGCACTACACAAAAATGACACTGACTCAAAAGAGGAAAATTGTAAATTGAGTGTGTGGAAAGGAAACAAATTCTTATTGAAGTTCACTTTCTGGATGATGATGATGAACTGTGTACATCATTCTATACTTTTTCACTGCTGTTGCATGAAAAAATATAACAACATTTCCCTCCAGGATCCATCTGCATCCCTTCAAGTAAAATGAAATGAAACTTGAATGCATCCGTCGCGTCGGGCTAATACAGCTTTGCTATATAGAATGGATTATTGGATGTTATGCATTCATGTGTCATTTGTTGGGACAAGGACAAATGCTTTGGAATAACAAAAGGAGTGGAGAAAGAAAAACAAGTGAATGGAAAAAGGGGTGACACTGCCAATGACACCGGAATGGCGAAACCCATTGACAATGTTGTGCCACCACTACCACTATTACCACCTCCACTGCTACTTTGCCGGAGAATTGACTTGAATATTGGCTTTCTTCCTAAAAGTTTCTATTATAACGTGGGGTGTCATTCTGACTTTTCCATTTTACTCCCATCACTCTAATATATATGAACATAAAAAATACAAAACCATACACAGAGAACGCATAAACTGTCCTCCCTTCAAAGAAAAGTCTGTATACACACACTACACAATGTGCGTGAAGCTTAAAAATTCACAATAGCTCTAAGTTAGTCCATGTTCACATTAAAAAGGAGAATGAAATATACACGACGGCGACCCTACCTCCTTCCACTTTTTATCCACTGACTGTATATCCTTCACTTTCCACTTTTTCCAAAACAACTTCCTCCCTCACATAAGCCCATTATTTGCTTGAATGCGTTACGGTATGCCATACACGAGCAAAAACGTATTTTTTACGGTGCCATCAAATGCATGGTGTGTATCCTATATGGTAGTGCATTTACTTACGCTTACTTTGGTGCTGCTAAAGAATAATTGCATTATCTAAATAAACGTTGATTAATAGCTATGGACGTGTGTGCGCACTTACTGGCAAAATGTATAGATGTGAAAATGGTTGCAATATTCTAAGGAAAAGTAAAGAGGCAAGTGAGTGAGTTGAAAAGTTCAAATGCAAAAGATTGACTAGGAGGAATGGGACATTTTTGTGCTTGAAATAACATTTCCTCCCTTTCATGATGTATTTTACTCTGGATTCCTCCCGCAGAATGAATGGGAATCCTGCATTTATCTATGGGAATACAGGAAAGACCAACTTGTAAAGCAGTAAAAGTATCAAGTACTAACTTACTTGCTACCATTGCTGGTCTACGTAAGTAACAGGAGTATTTATTTGAAAGAAGTGGTGAAAAATATGCTTTCGAGAAAAAAGTAGTAAAAATAGTTCTTCCCCTTTAACATCCCAACCAGTCCTTCTTTACACACCTCACCAGAGAAAATCAGCTAGTTCTCTTGAGTAAAAGTCAATTAGAGAAGACTTGTGAGCAGTCATACTAATGTGGAGTAATGAAACTTTTCTCTATTTTATGGGGGCAAGGCTAGCGCTAGCAGTGAATCTCTCTTTGCACATCTTACATATTATTTTACATCCATACATGCTAGTACGCGCCGACACCAAAGTAAAAAGCTTTCACCCAGGGACGACCAGTCCATCTTCACCTCTCTTTCTCTGCAAGCACTACATTTTATACAACCCATACGAACGTGTTGTTCCAGTAAACTTTCGAGCTCAAATCCCAGATTACAGCTAAACTCCGTCAGTGGCGTTTTGAAATTAGATGAAATATTTGTTTTCAGGATATGACTGTTATGCCCTAAAGAAGTGGAAGGAAAGTTCAAATAAAATGTATGTCCATATGTTTACTATTGTATATTAGTCCGTGCCAGTGCAGTAGTGGAAGTGGCAAGGCTTTATGGCATGGCATTCAAAACATGATCTGAAATGCCTTTCAATATGAGGCCATATATTTTGACCATGAACGAAATTCTATCTGTCCGTAAATTAGCTACTCCTCTGTCCAAAACAAGATATCTGTGTTGGAGGCTAATTTCATATTTTCTACTACACTTGGTATTACAAGCTTGTGTTTCACGAGGATGTTGTTTTGGGTGTATGAAATGAAAGCACCAAGTATAATGTACTCTGTGCACATGCATGTATGAGGCAGGCACTTCACTTGCAGTTGGTATATTAAATTTTGTGCTAATGATGATAGAAGCTGAGCGCAGAAGAGGAATAGAATTGCGTGCACTATTGAAATTGGTATTTCATTAGAAAGCGTTTAGAGTAATAGCCTATTAATATCATTTAAGCTCAGTAAAATTACCCTAAAAGTTCCGCCGGCTCCATCATCGATTTCCAAAACGTAACCCTCGACAAATGATGTTGGTGGAGGCTGCCATGCTACAGTAATGCTGTTGTTTTCTGATGTACACTCCTCTGGAATGAGTTGAACTGGGCCGGGTGCTGAAAATGGGAAAGAAATAAAATAATTATCACATTCTCCCTTTCCTCTCTACGATCTCAATCAATTTTAGAACGCAGAAAAAAAAGAAACGAACTTTTTACAAGCTGACGTTTTTGTGCTCTAAAACTCTGCTGGGGGTTTTTGGCTTACGTAACGATAATAAAAGTAAAAAAGCTTTTACGTAAATATGACGTGACCTTTTTTCAACAAATAAAATAAACTTCCTGCTCCAATTTTTCTCTAAAATGTACAACAAACACCTTCAGCCTACAAACAAAACTAATGTATAAATAAGGGAAAAGGTGCAGATAGTGGAAAGGAAAAATGTTCAAAAAAATGATTTTGGAAACATAAATGATCAAGCTACTCAAACAGATGAAGCTGACTGAAGCTCTAAAACAACTGGAATGATAACATGAAGTAGTACGCAGTAAAATGAAGCGCTCGTAAAAGCAACGAAAAAGAAAGACTACAATCCCTTTGTTCTCTCATCTCATTCCAACAAGGAATAGGATGAATCTCGATAATTTGTTAGCTATTTGAGATAGCATGACAGACAGACTACCACTGAAGAGAAACAATACAGGAAATAGAAATAGCATGTGCATCATTTTCTTCAAATACACTTCAACGACAATCTTTGCTCATGGGTTGTGCACTGTGGATATTCCAAAGGTTTCTCTACAGCAAAAAAGGAAGAAAATCAGCTTAATGAATAGAACAAACAGAGTGAAAGGATCCTCCAAAATCCAGCATGTAATTCAAGCAGAAATACATTGTAAATCTAGAAGTGTGATTGCAATGATGATGACGATGAAGAAGATGTGGATATTAAAATTATACATTTTGGAATGTTTCATTTTCATTTCACGTTGCATAAGTAGAACGTAAACTCTTGAGACAATAAAAGATCCAAAAGATGTAAGAAATTTGCAAAGAAGGCTTTTGTGCGGAATGTATAGGTAGTTGTTGTAGAATTTGTACTTGAAAAGGAGTGGAACACATTAAGATAAAATTGGAATGTGACTGGAGCTCCACTTTGCCTTTACTTTAGCTGGCGTGTGTTTTTTATTATATTTCCGTTGCCAAATGTATCAAAAAAGATTTTTTCATCATGTTTGCAATATGGGAGGAACTGAGGAACTCTTGTGCAAAATTATAGATACAAAATACTTAGGCATTTCTTTGATATAGTACCAAAAGCTCTTTTCTAAATCCATTTCCATTACTCTTTCCTCCTTTTCAAGAAAAGTTGCAGTAATGTGTGTTTGTATTTGAAAAGATCGCTATTGTACTATACACAGCTTATTTCCAGAGGATCTGAGTGGGAGCAAGTTTTTAAGCATGTGATAATCCTATGTGGCATAATATCATACTTGCTCTAACATGTAGATTAACAAACGTTCTGTGAAATCAGCAATGACAAGGGTTTCTCTTTTTTCATTTTTGCTCAGATTATTTAAAGCAGATTATGTACTTCCGAGTACTTACTACTATTGTCTAGATAAGTAGTATACACAATATCCAGGAAAATGTCTCCCATTTCTTATTTTTAATATAAAAAGCATGTTCCTTGAAAACGTACATGGCACGGCAAGCAAGGGTAATAACGTCTGTGCGCTTTGCAACAACAAGTTTGTGCTCAAGGCATCTTTCACAATAGCAGAAAATTTAAGATGAAAGATGATACGTGAAGAAGTGTTATTCTCAGCAACTTTTTACGTCTTTTCGCGCTTTCCCTTCAACTTCATTAGGATTCTGAGACGGGAGCTTAAACGCTTTCTGTTTGAGAAGATGAATACGAAGAGGAGAAAAGGCATCAAGGAGAGACTCAAGTCTTAAAACCTCCTGACCCAGTTTCCTGGCGTAAGCAAACGGAGAAGGAACGTTTGTTTGTCGCTTCAAGTCCCCTATTCCCACATTACATCTGTAACTTTGTGTGTGCATTGCACATCTCAGTATACAAAGGAGACGGGCCATATATTCCTGATGGTGCAGGGATATTGGATAAAAAAAGTGAATTACAAGGTTCATTGAAATTCTTCAGTGTACTCAAGTACAAAGGGCGGAAATAGAGATGGCGATTTCGAGGCTCAGACCCTGAAGTTAAAGCCAAGAGTATTGTATTCAATATGCCAAATTTCCAGTCAGACAAACACGGTGGAGTCAAGGCACGTAGTATGCTTATAAGGAAGTGGGATAGTTGGTTAGGCTTGGACTTTACTTTGTGAAGATTCAAACAAACTTGACAACCAACTGTCTTTCTCCTTGTAAGATTGGATGATGATGGAACAAAGTTTTTTGCGCAAAATTCCTACGGGTGATCATGTGGGACTCCTTTGGGGATAAATATTTAATCTAGTGGCGGAATAAATGCATGTCTCTGAAAATGAGGCTTTGAGATGAACTACCTTTGAAATTTGAAAGCTGAGGGTGAAGGTATATGCAAGGAGAAAGCAGATTTTATGAACTTTCCACCATCCGAGAAACCCATTTCAAAACTGGGGTTTTGTGAGCTTTCTTACAGCTTTCTTGAACTTTTACGAACCACGCGTCACGTATTGCTTTTTCCCTTTTAAATGTGTATAAAATTAGATAAAAGTGAAAGTGTCTTCATATATCATATACACATAATATGCTTTCCTTATCCATTTCTTCTTCGTTATTGCGTGTCTTTGCATACATGGTTTTCGTTTCAATTTCATAGCATTTATCATTAATGTACTTACTTTGTATTCTTAGACCTGACTAGAAGAATACTGCGTAGATGTATGTAAGCAATAGTATTGTAGAAGCAAGTGAGTATGCACAGGTACTTTTGACGCTTGTTTAGGATTTTAGGAAGTTTAGGAGCTCATTAAATTTTAATTGGCAGGTGACATTCTAGCGGCAGCTATTTAGAAAATGACACCACTAGAAAATTTAAAGGTTTTGATTACACAAATTTTTAATTTCTAATCAATACGCTTGACGAGTGAGGTTTTGATGGAGTGGAATTTTTTACAGTTTTATAAATACTGAGTATTTTCAAATAGGATCTTATAAACAGCTCAACATAGAAATTTTCCTATACATACAGCTCTATACATCAACAAAATATTTCAATGAAGATTTCATAGAGCAAAGACATATGCTTAATGTTAAGTATTCCAATCCTGCTCGTAGAAACTCAAATTCCTTTGTAAGGAAGACAAAAGTACGTATGTATGTGAAAAGCTTGTTGTAACACAAACTCCGCTTTGTAATATGCTTATTATAGAATTTTGACGATTTCTTTGAAGATGATCTGGCCTAATGAAATTTTACATAACGTTTATCTCGTGTAAGCCTTTGTGCAATAATTATTCATAATTTTCGAAGCCGTTGTTGGCATTCTCCTTTAGTTGTTTTATTACATGATGACATGAATCAGCAGATTTATACACAGATGACTTTTACCAATTTACTCGAATATGACGGTTTTCTAAATTCGTGAGCTTCGGTTAAAATCATTTGACAGGAATAATAACCTTTTGTACATTATACCTACATAGCTTCGCTAGCTTGTGAAAGAAATTTTGTGCAAATATATTACGAATCTTAAAAGAAGTATATTCCAATGTAATTCTTTGGAGACTTTGCAAAATTCAGATTGTATAAATGTATTAGTCATTAAACAATTTTATAAATTACCTAAACGTTAAATGAAATATTCAGTGACACAAAAGTGAGCTTGAAAGTGCATAATGCACTAGTCCGGATAAGTTGAAATCTCGAAAATGCAGATAGGAAATGTATACATCTCCCGTAGCCATAGCCACAAGCAGTGCCATTCTCAACATAAGTGCTTGCTTGTGAATTATTAAACTCGTTGTGCCTATGTAGCTTTTAGTCAAGCTCGGATAGAATAAGATAGTTGTGTAAAACACTGGTGCAAACACATATATATACATACACCAATTCGTGTAATGCAGAGGGGGAGCAATAAATTATGCAAATGAACTTGTGAAAGATATTATTCAGATTTACGTCTTCCCCTTCGCTTACAACTAACTTCCTCCACATAACAAGCATACAAATAACGTACAAAGTTAAATTTTTTGTCACATTCCTTTCTCTTTCCATTCTGGCATCATCGGCCAAATCATCATGAATGTTCATATCATCATGAATCTAATGAATATTTTACAACAACATGAAAGATAAATACATACACCGGATAAAATACAAGGATGATGATGTAGGAGGATCATTCATGGTCCACGGTAATGATTATATAGAGAAAAATATGTAGACTTGTTCCCACTCACTCTGCAAATTATAGAAGCAAATGAGCCTGCTTTCCGGTATCTAAATTTTTCATATCACTTTCCCTTTGGGAACCATCAATCCATTATCTTTGGCATGCTAAGATTTCAAATCATTCAATTAGCCATGACAGACCCTCCCACTTTGCTTGGTGGAGCTGATGTAGAAGTAACTGCCGATTTATGCGCGCCTTGATTTTTCTCGGTTGCAGCCTGACAACAGCTCCAAGAGATGATTTTGCACTGCACTACACTATCAAGGAAGAACGTTTACACGCTTTTTCGGTAATTAGCTGTCAACTTCATTTTGTCCATCATATTTACATACCATTCTTATCAAGACTACGTAGCGTCTAGTCTGGAGTTGCACGCATCAGCTCTCTGATTATGATGTTGTCGATTGTCATTTAAATTTAAAAGGCAATGTCAAAACGAAAAGAAGAAGAATGTTGTTGGATGGTGCAATTTTTTACTTTAACTTTTCTAGATATTATTTGAAGGGTACAAATGCATGGGGAGATGATTCTCCTTTAAGAAATTTTTCATTCTCAATCTTCAAAAGTTTCTAAGCATTATTATCAGTAAAAGACATTATGCACGAAAAATCTGTAGATCTTCTGAAGACGTGATACGGGCAATCAGACGAGTAGCTGAATACAAAACAGTAAAAGGTAACCGAGTCCACACTTTACACAAACAACGCTTCCTGCGTTTCATATAAGCCAATTTCATTGAGTGTGAGCTTTAACTTCCACCAAGGAAATAGGAGCAACATAAACACAGTTGGACTGACATTTCTACTCATTTCTACTCAGACTTTCTTTTGCTTCTTAAACAGCCAATTTGTAATCCAAAGAAACCGCATCTAATTAAATTACATACTGTTACAAGGGCAGACGTTCTTATTCCGATGGAAAATCGTCATGAATTGAGATTGGGACTGTAATTGTCGTTCACTGAAACATCTTGTATTTGATGAAGAAATCAGGAAAATTTCAACCTGAAAACCGCAGTAAGATTTTCCGATTTTCTTGATCAAATTAAAAGCAAATAGTGCGTATCCTGTGCTGCCATTAAAGAAACAGATGTAAAGTCAAAAAGCTTATGCTCTAAAATGTCCATATACTAAAGCGTATTCAAGTAGAAAATCAAAGCAATAAAAGCAGTAGCACGTTTCCCGTGACTAGCATTCTAAAGAAAGCAAAGCATCATAATAAATTTCCTGAGGAAATTGAAAAGTCGTATTTCGTAATTTGTTGGCTACCTGCTGGTTTCCGTTCCTCTCCGTCTTTAGCAGCTTTAATTAATGAAAAAACAAAACAAGTAGGATATTGTTACTTTCATTTTACTACAATTTCTGCAGTGTATTTACAATTTTATTACCTTCTATAATTATATTTATACCTATATTACATTTGTCATACTTTTATAACTATATCAAATGAAGGGAGATTTTTAAAAGTTTCATTTTCCTTAACTTGCGTTAGGATAAAGATTATTACATAGCACCACCGCTGCTACCTCCAGATTTACACAATTTATAGAACCAGAAATATTATATCTACATGCTTCTTATGAAAAGTAATTCCTGAGATGAGCACCGGCACCATTTCTTTTTGCTCTGAGTTAAATAACACAATTAACGTTTTAATTATGATCTAAGAAACAACAGGGGAAGCTGGTGGATTCTTCTGTTTCATTTTATGCCATATTTTAGAACATGTTTACGCACAAATTGTTTTTCTAAGAAGCTGCGTGGCTCGTTAGGAAAATGGATTGTCACGTTTTTTTCTTCCCCAACCCTTCAGTTGGAAATCAAAACTTTACGAAGGCCTCTTAAATTGAGTTTACAATTTTTTGACTACATCGTCTTTCAAACTCTTTCCGTGTAACAATAGTAGTCACGTTATAAAACCAGAAGCAGAGAAAAAATCATGGATGCTGGCTGGCAAAGAATGCTACCAGATGAACCTAACCTGCTTTTGCTTGATTATTATGTTTTCCCGTAGACCGTAGATACTCTGTTCTCACAGCTTGCGTGTGCATTTCATAATTGCTTTCTCCCAAGAGTAACCTGAACGAGCAAAGAAGAGCTACCTCTAGATTATTCTTTCTGTATTCTATTCTGCTGCATATGAAATTTACGTGTGTAGTTTTCGGCAATAATGCTAACAAGAACGTTCTATCTCATCTCGCTTGTTTTCTTTTTCAAAAAATAGTCTCAAGGCTTTTCTGCAGAAAATCTTTGAAACAACAAGTCCAAGTCTTTCCCCCTTTAGTCTTACTCTCCTTCTAATAAGTATGAAAGTTATCTAAGCTAAATCAATTAGTCAGCGGAATGCGTGTAAGCAAAAAGGTGAAATCATGCTTGGCCTTCAAGAAAATTCGTTCTCCCTACAAAGTAACCTTTTGATTATGCACATGTACAAGTTGTCTACTGTACTGCAAGCAAGCCAGATTGTAATTGTTGGCTGGGAACACGTTCTTCTTGCGCGGTTTTTTGTACATCATTTTCCCTACCTTACTCGCATTAGAACACTGAGATTCTTTGCATGATTCTGCAGTGTAGCTCACGTAGCATTTCTTCTTGGAATCGTATGCACGATAAATGCTGACTTGGACAAGAGCTAACGGGGGAAGCAATGAAGAAGATATCTATTACTTTCTACAAGTTTTCTGTCGGGAAACCAGACATGGTTGGTGTTAACAACTTTATCTTCAAGTAACAGTCATTTTAGAAAACCAGGGAGAGAGTGAGGGACGTAGACTTTATCTCAGCATGTGGCTCACGAAGGAGGAGTACTATTACAGCAGCAGTAGCAACATCAGATCTGAAATGAAAGTGTTGGTGCACTGGTAATATAGACGTAGGAGTATAGCTTCCAAAGGAAATTGTTATTTTACCAGTAATATAGGAAGGCAATGTGGCGACGGCAGCAGTAGAACAAGAAGTAGTAGTAGTGGTAATTTAAGCGTGACTGAAATACTACAAACATGAAATGTTCGTGTATGCATATTTATGTAAATTATTACATTAGCCAAATCTTAAAATCTGTAAATTTACCGCAGTTGCAGAGAAGTAGAGTGCAATAAAATTGTCCGTGTGTGTGTTGTTCTCTCGAGCAGTGTGGTAATAGAAGGAGAAAGAGGTAGCGAGCGAGAAGCGCGCAATAGGAGTTATGAATGTGGTCGGTGGTGTTGAGTCATTTGTTCTATTCTCGTTTTACAAGGCCATACATACTTACCTATACACGGCTTGTAAGATGTTTCACTTATCGACTAGCACAGCGGAAAAGATACTTTGTAAAATCACTTTCACTACAACGAGTACTGCTGCTGCTGCCGTGTCTGTCCGCATAAATTCACCGCTTTCATATTTCTATTTTTTCTACTAACACTACTTGATTATCTCGATTTGTTAGGAGCGTGCTCTTGTACTGAAACTTTTGTTGAAATATCAAAGTCAGCACACACGTCAGCAGCAATGACCGTTCTCTTGGAATGAGTTTGTCAGTTTCATAGAATCTCCCTTCATATAATAATACATACATAATATGTTGGTGATAGGGTGAGGTACCGTGTTTGAGAACAATAATTTTCATTGAAACAAGTAAGTACGAAATGAGGCTAGAGGGGGTCTTGTAAAACGGTACAAATTGCTTTCTGCTTTAAACGCCTACCAAGAGAGATGGGTACCTATTCTTTGTCTTTATACTTTGGAAGGAATTAGTTTGACATACAGTTTTTTTTGTTAAATCACACAATTATCCCACAGATTTCTTGAAATTAGTCCCACACAAAACTTAAGGAAAATACTTACGTTTCATTTGGATAAAATTGAGTTGACGAATTGCTGCTAGCACACTTCTATCATCCAGTGTCAGGTCAAATTCAGGATTGAATAGAGTAAAAGTATATCCTCCCGTTATACTATTTGCAGAAGAAACAGAACTTCGCGTTCTGCCCGGAGAAATTTGCGTTGCGGACCCATCGGTGGAACTCGCAGAGTCGTCATCACAAGCCCAAGCTACTTCCAAATGTGCCACTCTTGCGAGAAGTAGTGAACCAACCTGCATCACAAAGAATAAAAAGTTATTAGTATTTTTTCTTGATGATGATAATGATTCCCTAAACGGTTTTAGCAAAGCAAATTGTTTCAAGGACCATTTACCTGTGCTATTCTTTTTATATTTGACAGTACGATGAAAATGTCGTCTTTAATTACATTGAGCAAAACAGAAATAACATTCCAGGAATAGCACTCAACTTAATTTCTCTATTCTCCTGTACTTTCTTTCCACTCCCTCAAGAGCTCATAAAATTTTCATTTACTTTAAACTCGTTAACTATATTCAAGTACTCCTTTTCTTCTCTCACTCTCTGACAGTTTTTCAGAAGATATTAAGTAGTCAGGTACTTGTTCTGCTCAAACGAAACTTTTCTTCAGTAAAAAAGGAATGTTTACCATAAGTAAACACAGAAACCACATACAAAATATATATAGTGGTCTGCCCACAGGTAAACAGAAGTAACATGCTTTATTTTTCACTCACGTTTAAACTTTTTTTTACAAGAAAAAATCTTTTTTGTTCATTCTTTAACTATAAGTTTACCTGTCCGTAAGGATTTCAAGAAAAAATCACAAAAGGGCACCTGCAAACTTATTCATTGTACGTATCATTTATAACACCAGTGTAAATGCGGCGTCAGTAAAGTAACACATTTTAATAAATAAGTTGCTTAAAAATAGGCACCTGCTGACAGTGAGTGAGTGCTGCAAAAAGCCAAGGGGCTAAACGTGAGAAAATATGGAGAGCGAAAAATGGAAAGAAAGTGAAAGTTTTTTCTTCAATTTTCCGTATCTCGAGCAGAGTAGAGAGAGTAAGCTTTATCATGTCAGTAAAGATAAGCAGGCTTTAGGTAGGTAGATGCTTTGTTTGTATTTTCTACGTTTCATATTTCCGTGAGATGCCAGCGGCACACTTCTGGGAGATGGGTAGATAAACATAAAAACGTGTGGGTATGCCTATATCTCTAATGAAGATACTCACCTGTAAGTAAGCTGATGGGTCTGTTTCCTTTAAAGCTTCAATGCAAAAGTGAATTAAAGCGGTGGTTTGTTGAAGTCTATGTGTCAGACTGGAAACTTCAGCCTTTAGAGATCTGAGTTTGTAGTCCTTCTCCCGCCGGATATATGTAATAAGCTCTTCTTTCCTTTGTTGAAGGGCTGTAATTATTGCGTCCACTTGAGATGTCACAAGGCTCTCCATTGAAGTACAATTATCCTGCGGAAAGAAAACAAAGTTTTTAAGCTTCATATTGTAACCATTTTGACATTTCGTTTTTCAACTAAGGTACACCAACATCACACCTTTACTGAAGTGTTATACTGTCAAAGTCGATTTCACTTCAGTTCATTGAACTGACAGATTTGTCAGATATTGGATATGTATACGCTTAATTAGAATTCAATAATGAATTGTGTGATATCCAGAACGGAAATTCACAAGAAATCACCTTTTAAAGGTCTATTATGTAAGGTATTTTCAAACTAATTTATTATTTCTGATGGCGTGGTTTGATTTGAAAACTTGTCACTCACATTGTTTCTCAAGTTGAGCCATGTAATGTCCATCAACTTAACACAGCAAATGAATACCCAATTTTATTGGGTATCTCGTTCCTCAGTAAAACTTTTAAATTAATGAATCCTTTAACTCCCAAGTTGTTTGCAAAATTTCGTCGAGTAAGCCTAGGTACTGCTTATAATCCCGTTCATTTTACGAATCCCATTCAAATACTTTGAAACGACATGAGAAACCAGCATCAGTCACATAATGAAAGGGAAGCTTTGAGATAGATGGGTAGCAGTAAATATACAACATATTGTGCGGACTAGCAGCAACAACAATAATAATCCTTTGCAATGGATTGAAAAACCGCAAGTGCCAACCTCACACCGCAACGGCGGAAACCTGCTTTGTTACGCTGAAGGCATGCCAATACCGTATGGGATAAACCTGCCTGGCTGCTGGCTTCGTTATCACTTATATTTCTACCCACATCATCTCACCAAGGTTCGCTATTATCTGGTGGATCTGCTTTATATTCTGACCGCATCATACGCGTGCCTTTCCAGGAAAGCAACAATATAACGAAATAAAATTGATGAGATTTCCTTCATGTCTTGTGGCAACCATACTGCGCTGCAAAGATACTTGTTATTGCATTCAATAATTTGCTCCCACACGTTTTCATGTATCATTTTAGGATTTTGTCATTGGTAAAAAACTGAAAGTTTTGATGCTGCGTTGCTGGTTACTGTCTTGTACTGTCCGTATGTTCAAGTAAAACGTATTCCCTCGTCCTGTAATTATTTTCGGTAGTAAATATATTTCCGTTCGCCCAGTGCATGGGGATCAACATGGGCATTAGCCTGCCAACTATATTACATAATGTAGTTTTCATTTAAAAAACTCTTAGATAAATGCTGATATACAAAATCATTCTTTATTGTCGCATATTTGCATACAGGTACATAGCAGTAACAAAATTTGGGTCTCCATATTTTACTTGCAAAAGTTTTACCATAATAGTAATGAAATTGTAATGCAATTATTATTCATTTCAAACAAGTTTCAGAACAGTGAAAAATTATGACAGTATAACGATAATATGAAAATTTGTAAACGAATGCATTATTTTCCAGAATTTTATGGGGCAAACGCTGAGTTATGGACACAATTTACACAGCCCAGTCATGCGTCCCCTTCTTAGAGCAAGGTAGTATGGTTAAACAATTCATGAATAAAACTGTGTCTTCAAACTCTGCGCAAGTAAATTTCCAAAGATATACGCACCAAAGTTATGTTTCGCGATGTGGAGCGTCAGCACAGTGTTGGTAAAACAAAGAGGAAGCAAAATTTCAAGATTAACATTTTCGCAAGCGGAAATTGAAATTTAAATAAAGTTTGGCGTATTGTAATATACTACGCGCGCTAGGTCCAAGTCAAGACAATCTTGGTAGACTTGGGCACTTAACGAACCTGAAACTAAACAAAAAAAGCACAAGTACATTCGCAAACACCCACACACGCATATATAATATAAAGTTTGTAAAAAACGAGGAAGAAGTTGTGAGTTGTGCTTAAACTTAAACCGTCTCTTTTTTCCGTTTGTAAAATGGGGATATCTATTTTTTGTCCCAAAAAACAGAAAAACCAGAAATCAGTGCGGTGGTAAAGCAGCTAAAGGAAGAGCCTGTAGGCTTCCGTATTGTTTCTTCTTTTCCTCTTTCTGAACAGAAAAGTCTGTCTGAACAAGAAGGAAGTTAGAGAAGAAAAGAAGACACCGACACACAAAAAGACAACTTTTTTCTTTTTCGTACTTTTTTGTTCTTTCCTTCGTTTTCCCCGTTTTCATTCATTCCTTAACTTACGCATAAGTCGTTATAAAAATGTATGCGTAATATATAGTATGTGCGCTATTATGCGTTGTAATGCGTGCAGTTTTTTCTGTGAGAAAGAAAAGGAGAAAATCATTTTCCTTTTGGATAAAGCTCACTCAGAAAAAGAATCATAGTTGTAGTCAAACAGCATCTCACATTATCATATAATACTTTTCATTTTGCTCGAAAGCACACATTTATTGCCTCAAAATACATGGAGTGAAGAATGAGTTGACTACATTATGATAGCAGCAAAGACCTCTCTTTATATGAGCTTTGTTCGCAGAAAGCAAAAAATATTTTCTGTTTATCTGTGGGTATGTGAATATATGAAAACTTACGCCCATCATTATACAATTTTGAATAAGCCTCATTTTACAATGCTTTTTTTGCTTTAAATATGCATACATTTTACAAAACACATCTTGAAGGAGGTGTGTGCACGTTCGTGATGGAAAACAGTTTAAAGTCTCGTGTTAGCTTAGCCCGGCTTCACAAAAGTCACATTAGCTGTATCATTCGTTTTTTCTTCTATATTATTTCTCCTTGAATCCTTATTGCTGCACGCGCCTACCAGAAAGTACCATAAGATGTCAGAAAAGTACAATATAAAAATACTATGTACAAACTTGAAATCAAAGAAGAGCAATTTTTCTCCAGTTTCTGCACAAGCCATATAGAGTTGAGATTCTGCAAGAGTTTTGTATTACTTTACTCACGCATTTTTATACTTTGGCAATTTGGAGAACGTTTCCAAGCATTTTTGTGTGCAGTTTACTCTTATTTTGTCATACAGCTAAGTACCATATTTTCATGTGATAGGAAAAGGGATTTACAAGAAAAAATCCTAAGTGATAAGCATTTGTTCAGGATCGGAAATTTTTCAAGGGCTAAAAATGCTTTAGCCACGCTTATTGGTTTCTTATATAAAATAATGTCAATTTGATTTGATATTTTTATGAATATTTCCTGGCAATAAGATTATTTCTCTCTGGAACTTTCACCACTATTTATTGCCTAAGTACATTACTGGCAGGCGAATGGAGTGTGTATGAGAACCGAAAAGAAAAATTTGACAAAAAATATCTATTTTATTTGATATTACTGCACTTTGGCAGTGTCAGAGAGAAGTTACATTCATTGTAGTTAGCTAACAAATGCTACTACAGTTCCATTTAAACTTGGAGAAAGCTTTGCCACGGCATACCGAATTTTTGCCGGTTTCTAACTTCTATTGTGTACATGCTCTTATTTTTATTTTTAAAGCTTGCCATGTACCCTTTCCTTTTAAGTTGAAATCTTGGGTTTAGAAAAATGTGAAATGTAGTTGGGTGTGTGCCCAACAACATCATTTCACTTTAGTGCATACTTTTGGTCGTGTTTTGCTCCATCGACTATCAGACTTTTGAAAACGCTTCGTCTTGACACATGAACTGACTTTGAAATCAGAACTGCTTGTTCCCAATTCAAAATAAATTCCACACGTAATGGAACGCGAATAGGGGTATGCTAAATTTGTATGCTGATAGCACACGTCAGTGCCTATAGTTCTACGTGCTCGAATAGTGCAGCGCAACTGTACTATTCTGCGCAATTGTACATACATGGAAAATGGTTATTGTGAATGTGTTCTTTAAACGATTATGCATCATGCTCTCAGTTCATTTTGTTCTGTTAATAAAATCTTGGACAGAAAGGCCCTTGTATGCAGTCGGTGCGTTTCAGTTTAAGATTGCATTATGCTCTGCTGCGTTGGTGGTGGATTGGTCGATTGGTGGATGGGCTATAATCTTTTCAGGAATTAGGAACGCAATCAGTCACAACTCACTACAAAGCATCAGTTGCAGTTGTTGTGTTATTTTGACATTGTCGGGGCAGTAACTATTATTTTCGGCTAACGATGCAAGGCTTTATACCCTATGCGCCATACTGTTTTCAATAATGTATTCTGGTGATAGGTGCATTACGTTTAGCTTTGCTGGAGGGGATGTCTGGTAAATAGAAAGAAGAGGGAAACGGGAAATGCGTTTACAACAAAGGAGATTTTGATAACGATGTCATTTATGAAAAGTTTCATTTCGGAGAGAGAGCACGCATAAGAGAGAAATGCAATGAATGTCATGTATATAGAAAACGTACGTATGTTCGTGCTCCATAATAACAATAATGATAGTACACATGTTGTGTAACTCTTTTTGTGCTTAAATATTGCCCGTCTCTCTCCGCCAACTTGCCAGTCTCCTTGTCTGTTTTCTCGTCTGTGTACATTCCCGACTCAAAAGTTTTCTGTTGTATGACAGCATCAGCAAGATGATTCCATCCCCAAATTTGAGTTTTGTTGTTGATTTTGATTCCCCAGACGCTGGAAAGGGTAAATCGAGTCATGACCGAGGGCGAAAATATGGTAAAAGAAAGTTTAAATTTATGCAAAAGTTGAGCAATAGAAAATCGGATGGAATGCGGTACAGAAGAGTGGTTGGCTTTGGCATTCATATTACTATATAAGTCTCTGTTGATGCATTGTACTAGCAAAGTGCAGCAATATTTTACATATATTCAATACAGAGATATAAACCAGTCTATCCATAGTAAAATACTTTCCTTTCTTTTGTCAGCCAGAAGAGACATTTTACATGCAAGTTTATTTGCTAGTTCACATGCTTGTAGCTGTTTTTTATTTGAGAAGTAAAAGTCTTGAAGACGAGTTTTTTCCAGACTTCTAAAAATAACAATAACAAAAGGTATGCAAGCATGCTTATGAAACTTAGCTTCAAGCATCAGCAACATTATTGTAGTTTCACAGGCATTTTTCTTGTTTTCCTTTTAGGATTTACAATCAAAGAATGTTTATGTTAAATCATGAAGCCCGCAAAAATGCGTGCAAGCTGCAGAGTTGGTTGCATTGCCTATTTTCTCTCTCAACAAAGCCAACTCAATATCTCCTTTCCAGTGCAATGTCAATGTCAATTTTGGTAGTGGAAAGACGTGTCTCTTCACCCAGGCAGCTTTTCTGTGAAAGCAAGGTCGTCACTACAATTGCAAGCACTTGAGTAAACGGCTCTAATACAAATATAGCTGTTGCTTTCAAACTACCTGCGTTGTCGCTTTCACGTTTCTCAGATTCCTTCTGGAATTGAAAATGCATTCGCAATTTACTGAAGAGCGAGCGAGTGAGCAAACACCACAGGACACTTTAAATCTTTCTTTACGCAAAACTATTCTTTTGGTATTGTTTTTCTCTCTCTACCTTTCTATCTCTTTTAGTAAATCCACTTTCTCGTAAATTTATCATAATGCAACACAAGCCTTTTTGTATTTCAAATACACCGACAAAATCGTCCCATCCAATTCAACCAGTGAAACGCTGTTTTGGCATCCGTTTTCGTTCAATGCTGCCTTACTTTCAACATCGTTTGAACCTGAAGAGCAGAATAAAAGCTTCATTTTCTTTTGCCATAATACCGGATTACAGAAAGCCTGCGTGCAGTCTGTGAATAAAAGAAACGACAATTTACAAAATAAAAACATAAAATCGACTGCAGCATAGCAAATCCTACCTTTTTCATCTAAGTAGGATTTTAAAATGATATTCAGATTTGAAATTATGGAGTACAATTTTTGGCCTTTATATTCATACATTGAATTGTGTGCAAGAACCCGCACAAAGTTTCATTTACCTCGACAGTAAACAAAAATAACAAGAAATTTCATTGACCTGGGCGTAGGCACACAAAAGGTTTTTGTACGCAATATTCATAAACAGAATCTTTGCCGGTGGCGTATTTCAAAGAAAGTGTTTAGGGTATATGACGTTAGGTAAGGTGCATTCTGGCGTAAGTACAATGTACACCACCAATAACACACCAAGTTCCATCTTAAGATATCTCTACTGTAAAAAATACCGAACACAACTTTTGTATGCATGTAGCGTATACAGGATTCGTACGCACAAATGCCTTCTTGAAGGAAAATATCTTTCAAGAAGGGGAAAGAAAATGGCCATCTTAAAAAAGAAGAAAAAAGGAAAGGATACCAATTGTAACGGCTAAAGTATACACTACAATGAATCCCCCGGGATATGAAGATGAAACGGCTTTCGTATAGATAAAATCAGTGCGCTATCCAGCAAAGAAGAAAAGCTTCTTTTAGTTTCTGAAGAGCAGATAGATCCTCCAGAAATAAAAACTTTTCTGAATGTTTTTTGACGGTTTAAAATTTTCAAGGAAAATTTGTTCCTTCCCTATTTTGGAAGTTTAATTATATTCGTCAAAAACGGAAAGACAAGATAACGGGGAAACAAATGCATAAATGGCTTGAGAAGAAAGATAACTTGATGGGATAGAATTTGAAATGCTTAGTATAGTTGCCATTACACGAGCACAGTAGATATTTATACTTTTATGCAGGTACAAGAACAAAAGTTATTTTCAAAAAGCCTGGTAGACTGGCTGGTTCACCGACTCTGCTTTCTAAAGCTCATAGTTAAAATAACAACTTGATTCTGCTAAAGCACAGAACGACACGAGTGAACATTTGTGGTTATTTTGTTTTAACATAATATACATAATACAAATTAATCTAGACTTTTGCTTGTAGGGAAAGCTTGTATAAAAATAATGCAGGGGGAAATACTTCCGACTTCAGTATTGTTAAATCTCATACAAGACAAGAGAAGGTCCGGTAAAATCTCGAGTGGCTTGTGTCACTCAGCTAAATGAATATGTCGAGTGGACTCTACAAAACGCGGAAGAGAGTCGGTGCAGGACAAGGACATTAGTGTACGCATATAAGTAATAAGTCCCCATTGTTCTGAGCGGAGACACTCGTTACATTCTCTAACATTTAGTTGGCCTCTGAAGACATGCACTGTACGTACATTGAACCAAACGCATAATATCATATGGCAGCGCAATATTACGCCAGTGCGTACACTCGCACAGATGCAATGTTCCAAGGAAAAAAAGTGTCATTGCCATTGCCAGGGTTTGCCATGTCTTCAGGGGAAAGTTTAAGATTATACTGAAGTGGAAGAAGAGGAGGTTAGATAAAAGTATACTAGCATTGTTCGCCAGTGCTCCTACTCTTTTGCTCTTAAAACTCTCTCCACTATAATATTCCCCCAAAAAAGTCTTGCTTTCTCCAATTTCTCCCTCCTTCTCTTATTCCCTTTTTCTTGGTACTGGGAACGGGATGGAATAAGGAGTATAGGAAGGAAAAACATTTTCTAAAACATCATTGCAACAAACGACACGGCCAAAAAATGGGAGAAAGAGAAAAAATCACATTGAAGATAACAAGCCATGGCTAAAGCAAAAGGAGTAATAAAGGGAATGCAAAAGGAAACCACACAAGCCCATAAAAGCTAACAGACCTCATGCTTCACTCACTCAACTCGTCTCCATTTTCACCATACTTTTTTCACATTGCTAATATTTTTCGTACAAGAGAATATATTACAGAATTTGAAGAAAAGAAGGATAGCACAGAGCATCCCATCACATACACAATGTCTTGTAGTATCGCATTTTTTCGCTCTCTTATTTTGAGGTTTTTACAATATTCTTGTTTTGTGATCAACAGTGTACGGACTTTTTTTTTATATGTATGCGTATTTTGTTACCGCACTACTTTTATAAGGGCCACTTTTGTGGGCACTATTAACAAAAGAAAATGGACACAAGAAAAGATATCCCTAACCTCTTTCTCCTCCTTTCTCTTCCCAGTCACCAAGAAAAAAAAGCAAAAATAATGGAGTTTCTACTTGAAGAAGTATGCACATACTTTTTATACTTTATTTCAGTACGAAAATGCCATCACACAATATTTTTGTTAATGGAATCGTGCTCGGTAGCAAACGCACATGTGCTATCTAAAAGCGAATTTTTTGCCATCTTCTAGCTCTTATTCTCTGCGGAATATTATCTTTCAGGAGTATTCTATGTCTTTGGATTCTTTTTATTTGTCTGCCGCTGCACTCCACACATACGCGTTGTACATTTAAAAAGTAAACATTTTGACTAAAAGACCACGTTTGGTTGTTTAGATAACTGAGCAAATGAATGAGCCGACAGAAAAAACTATAAAAAAGACAAAACCTAACTCAAACAATTTACTCTTATATGCGTAGCGCCATGTTCAGATGCTCATAACAGTAATTGATGATGGTAGAAGGAGCAGTGATTTTATATCTGACAGCCACATTTTCTCGCAGCGATAATCCAAATAGGTGTACACAGCGAACAGTCAATAGAAGGAAGTGCACAAGCCCTATCGTATATATCGTTCCTAGCACAAAGACTTTCGCTTTTAGCATCAATTGAAAAGTCGCAGGACGCATTTGCCACGCATTCAGAAAAAAATGAAATAATATATGACTTTTATATGAGCACGTAGCACACGTGAAAATAGCGTGAATACGGATAAAGAGAGGTGAAAGTGCCTTAATAAAAATATGGTTGGCGGTGTCGGCAAGTTTATACTCTTGGAAGCTTCTATTTTCCATTTGTGTTTGAAGCCGGAGTATCGTCCTATCGTCGGTGTTGCTGCTGTTGTTGTTGTGATGTTGTGCGTGTGTGCAAATCGATTATTCTATAAAAGAAACGCACACACAATGCCCTGCCTAATAATAGTAATAGTATAATGGTAATAGATTCATGAAGAAAAACGACGACAAGGCTAGTTACTTAACATTTTTCCTTGCAGAACGGTGGTGGTGACGGTAGTCTCGTGTGATGCCTACGGATAATATGTCCGTATGCTATCTTTTTCTCCTTTCTTTGCAATAAAAAGGCATGAATAGAGCATTGTATGCGGTTGCCTTTTAAGTGCTGTTTGGAGCAAGCTGTCATGTTATTTTGGCAGCTAGGGAGTGCACTAACCAAGAGAAAGCCAGAGGCGAGCAACCTATGATCAGGAATAGAAGAACCACAAGTGCTCAAGTAAAAAGACACTTTCTCTGCTGGAAATGTGCTTTGTGCCGAAACATTTTTGTGCCACCCTATACTACCACCAACCAAGAATGAACCTAGTTTTGTGTATCAATGCAAAGAGTTTACACATAGCTTGGAGAAAGCAAGAAAGTATTTTGATACTGCTAACCATGATGTGCTATATCGACTCAGTATTCAGAATTTTCTTTTTTCCTTTTGTTATCCATCTAAAGTACAGTAGATGCTTTCTTTGGTTATTACTTTTTGTCGGACCAATTTCATTTTCATATTGCAAGACTGACAACTATACTAAAATATTAATATTTTTTGGCAAAAGACACTCCTACTCAATAACCGACTGAAAGACAGAGTATCAAAAAATATGATTGGTTCGTTGACACACATATTATTATGCATTTGGGCGGATTGATAAACTCATAGTCATAACATTTTTGCTAACTTGACAGATTAGATAAAAGAATATATATGCTTGATTTTTTCGTCAACGAGAACCATGAGGCCAATGACTGACACTGGCACCGAAAAGGTTATCCAAGTTATCCTTTTATGAAGAAAATGTTTCTCTTTCTGAATTTTTAAAATTCTTAGTATATTCAAGTATTTGGCTTAGCCTACAAAAATTCACGGAAAAGTAGTTCTTCTCAATGGATATTACTGTTTATAAACTTAATAGATACGTTTACGAGCGCGTGCGTAAACTTATATATTTTTCAGCAAGCACCAACTGACATTGTCTAGCATTCAACAATAGGCAGTCTGGGATGTTGCAGCACAGTAAAAAATAATGTAACGTTTCAGCGCGAATGATAACACCTAAGACATGGCATTATTTATTCATAAAACCTGCAAAAAACGAAAGTTATATCCGCTAACGAACCCATAAACCTCTAATAGCTCTTGTAGTTCCCTATTAGGCGTATATAGAGTATCATGATGTAATCTAGAGCAATTGCCACTGTTTCTCGTAAAGTACCAGTATGCACGACACACAGTATAGTACTTTCTTTTATGTGAGCTGTTGTGGGCTTAAGCTTGATAAAATGTTTAACTTGATTACATCCTTGTATGCAAGTTGTAAGCAGTACTGATATTATATGCATACAGTCATGATGGTATGGTTTACAATAAGAATCCTGAAAATAATAGACGTAAACCGTGATTGGACAATGTTAGTAGGTGGTATACCTATCTACAGAATCATAAATGCATGGATAAAACGGTTCACGTGCGTTGCACTGCCGAGTTGTGGGTGTTTGTACGTTATATATACGCATTCAACCTATTCAATAAATGAAAAGAGGAAACTTCTGACTGCTAAAAAAAGTAGTGGAATGTGTAAAGTTTTTATTTTCCGGTGAATGTTACTGCATACATACGCAAAGAGAATACTACGTGGATGTTCCTTGGCTCTTTTGTACATGAAGCCAGCGTGTGTGTAGAACACAATTGACTCAAAGTTGGTAACTGTAAAAACTTTTCTATTTCCATTTAAAGTGTGTAGTAACAACTACACTTCGAATATGAGTAAACTCGGGTCTTTGAGTTGAACGTGAGTGCACGCAGTTTAACGCATTTTACCTGAAATGATATGAGCAGAAACGCTGTCTACAAGAATCAAGAAAGCCATCATGCTGGTGTGTTATGAGTTTTGAAGTAGACGTGGGTAAAAATTCAAAAGAAACTGATAGAATTACAGTTTTATTTGGAATTCACATTCTCAATTGCACTATTGCGATGTAGTGTGCACGGATAAATGCCAAATGCATACATAATCAATCGCTGCATGATTTGATGTGAAAATAAAAGTTTTCGCCAGTGATAGGTTGTGTGAGTACGAGGATATATTTTCAAAAGAACTAAAGATCCATGATCCTCTCTGTTATTTTTCTCTCCACATGTAGCACTAGAATTTGATAGTGTTATCTCGGTTTGCTCCCAGTGGAAAATGCAATAGCATTAGTAGCATCACTGTTCATCGTTTTATTGTTCACTGCTTTGTTTCTCCTGCGTTGTCTGATTCTGATTATTGCGAGCAAAATGATCGCTATTACCGAAAATAGGATTTACCCACTACTCACATTATACATACATGACGAGACTTTTATATCCAAATGAGCTATGTGTTTGGAAATTTTGGTAGTGCATCTGGCAACTATCACGCGAGTTCTCACGCACATATAGGTATAGGTTGAACAACAATAGTCTCTTCTTCTTTTCTCCAAATTCTGAAAACACCTTTCCTTGTTAATACAAAAAAACGTTATGACACTTTGGGAAAACATTACAGACAAAGCATGTTTGGGAGCAAGATGAAATTATGTGAAAATGGCACATTGGAAAGGTGGTCGTGCTCTATGCAGCATATGATGTTTTTAATGCAGCTGTTGTTTTGTTTTCTGATTACAATAATACTCTTGTGTACTACTACAAGAATGTTGATAGTGGCAGTGATGATTAGACTTTTACAATTCTATTCAAGCAGCTAACATAAAACTCGACTTATATGCGTAAAACACTATCATTTTACCTTATTAGAATTTTTAATAGCGTGTAGATATGTAAATCTATACATGCTTTTGCATTTTCACATGTGTACCATTTAATGTTATTTGTGAACAACAGCAAAACAGGAAAGCCTTCAACTTTTACTTTCACATGCATGCGTGTGTGTAGTTTCCCTATTAGAAGAATAAAGTTACGATATATAAATATTATCATACATGTTTATATAGAACGACATATATAGGTAGTCCCACTTCAGAATAATAGCTACATGGAATGGAATCGACCTTCCTAGTAAAAGTCAAAGGGAAAGTAGAGATGGGAAAAGCAAGGTAGCAATTTCACCTGCTTTTCTTACCCAACACAACAGAAGAAAGAGAGAAACACATGCAACCAAACAACTTGTTTTGGACAGCTTCAACTTCTCCAACAACGCAGCAGCTTTCTAGAACCCTATCGTTACAGAGGAACAATAGAATAGAACAGCAGTCGCAGTCATTTTTACTTTGGAGACTTTGAGAATTGCTTCATACGGAGGATTATGTATAATATGTTAGTGAACAGTTGCTACTGGATGAAAAGTTTAGGCTTTCTCTGTACGCGCCCATACATGCCAAAACAGTAGTTTATTGTGTGCGTGTGTGATTGATTGCATGAGAATGATTGTTATCGCAGTCTCTGATATGGTATTATGTGATGGTATGCATGCATTTTGCTATTATGAAGAATATATAAGTTCTTTAATGCATACAAATAAAGCAGTCTTTTTGTCCAAAAGGATGAATAGGCGTGTACAATACAATTGATATGAAATCGCTGTGCTATTATACAACTTCAGAACTCAAAAGCAAGGCATTCATATCAAAGCAATGTTAACCCCACAGTCGGTTCGAATTCCGAAACTTTCGTAAACAAGTGTATTATATTATTTTTCTCTTTTAATGATTTCTACCGTGTACAAATTATATGCTGTACTTTGGCCGTCGACTGCAGCTTACTTTCTACTAGCATATTATGCCTATTTCATTATTCATTTTTTCATCATTTGACTTTAATGAGTGACTTGAGATGTAATGTACACGTCAACAGTATATGGTTGTCAGACTTGGCGTGGTTTTCCATTTCTGCTGTTGCGCAAATAATATACTTACCTGAATAACAAAATAGCTCCGTGCAAGCTACTGAAATGTGGAAAAAAGGTTGAAAAATATGGCAACATGACGAACATGATGGAAGAATGTTTATACAAACACAAAAATAATGGAGTTTCGTTTTGCTTCTCTTTAAATGAAACGAGCAGCTAGCTACATAGTTGTTAGTATTTTGTGTGCTAACATGAAGCATTTCTTCTGATAAAGAGGCAACATGACTAGTGTCAAACAACTCGATTTGATGACTTTAGAAATGACCTTTGGAAGTTGCAAGTGGCAAAGGTGAAATATGTATTGTAATAAATGGCATACGGCGGGGGAAAGATAATAAGTGTGAGGAAATATTTGTATGGCAAAGTAGAAGTATAAACAGCAAAGTCATAAACTCCCCCACACATTTTCCAATAAAAGCGTTGCGTCCACGAAAACCACGAGCCATCAACTTGGCTACAATCCTATTCCACCCCTTTTCTTTATGTGCATTTCAGTTTGCTACACCGAAAAAGCAGATTTATAATGAAGGAAAAGCTCGCTAGGGAGCTGTTGAATCCTTTGGTGTAATTGCTTCCTGAAGAAGATCAAAGGGGAGTCGAAACGGAAACCACACTTTGTCAAACTTGGTGAATCTTTAAAATGAATACCTCAACAAAACCTTCAAGTTTGTATGGATGATGGTGCACATACCACTATTCCTATCAGCATTTCCAGAGAGAACACAAACCCAATATTCATCACCCACATAAAGCAAAATACAAGCGACCATATTTCGACCTGCTTGCCCTTATATGTATCTGGTCCTCTGCTCCAAAGTTTCATTGTACAATCCTATTGCCCATCAACATCAACCAAAAAAGACAAGACAAGGCAAGAGGGAGCCTCACTTGGAGAAAGGGAAAGAAACGCAATGCAAAACAAAGCAACAACAAACACGAGTCAAGAATGAGTTTGAATGAATGAAGTCTGAGTCAAAGCCAAAACGTAATATTTATAGTGCGTACATCATCGACAAAACAGCAGCAGCAAAGTTGTAGTAGCATAACTAACATTCCAGAGGTAGGAGGGGTCGCCAAAAAAAACTTTTTTCCTTTTCCCTTTTGTCTATTCACATTCCCATCTTTCCTGTCTACAAGACATTAGGATAAACACAAACACGATGATAAATACAAGCAGGGTTAAGCTTAAAAGTTTACAAGTATTACAAAATCTCTATGCTCAGCTAGTTTAGAATTATAAACATTTTTATCTATACAAATAAAAGCTGTCAACAGCCAATGCTTTTTATATATATTTATAGTAGTTAGAAATTGGATGAAGGGTTGTTTGTTAGACAGTTTACGAGAGAGAGAGAGAGAGAGTTTGCCTTTTTCACAGCGATCATCATCATCAGCGCTGTGATGATCCTATCGTGTGCGACAGAATGCATGACACATGGCTTGTGTTTGGGCAGTTTTTCAAGTTGCTTTTTCATCTTGTTCAGTAGATTTTCTCGAGAGAAAATGCGTAATCTTATACAATAATGGGAAATATACAGTGTTGATAGCTTTCACTTTCCTTCCTTGTGCTATTATTATATCTTGCGTGAGTGTGTTTGCTGGTTGCTGTCTTCTTGTATAGTATGTACGCAACTCCTGTAAAAACTACTTTTTTCATTTCTCTTCTTCTTCCAGCGCACACAAAGAGTGGAGGAGTCAGAAAACTCTTTCGACAGGAAGAGTAAGAAGGAACGGAACGCACAATTTTCTACTTTCTAGTGGCTGCGTCGCGAGACGTCCTTGTGTTTGAAAGTAAACTTTCTCTCTCCTTTTCTCTGAAGAGATTAATGGTTGACAAATTTCAAATTAATCACATTGAGGAGCTTGTGTTCCTCCCCGTCTTTTACTAGTGAGCTATAGTGTAATACAATGATATGTGTGTATGTAGGCATTATATGTTTGTGTACAGATTTCAATATAAACAAGTGGATAATATTACACTCCCTGTAAACACGAGCCTTGTCTAAAATACGTATAGTTTTGGCCATGTTTCTACAAAAAGTGTAAACCCAATCTCGTTATATAAGTAAAAATTGCATTCACCACTACAGGCTTCCGGGTGACATTGTCACGGTTGCTCTGCTTCCGCGAACGGAGAAAATTCCAAGTGGAAGACGACATCCTCCATGTTGATTCCTTGTTTTTTCGGTCTGCCTCGCAAAATAAAGTGGCTTTTTTGTAAGGAAACAGAGAAGAATGAGAGAGACTTCTGGTTGACTGTGTGTTTGTTGTATAATAATAGGTACTCCACATACATTACTTGCTTACATGTCACATGTCTCTTTATGACCACACAGTGTCTGTAAGCGCCATTCGTGCATGTGTGTACTTAGGAAGAATGTGCATTGAACGAGGAAATGCTGGAGAAAAGATGCTATCATAAAATTGTACAAGTGAATTCTGTATTTTTTCCAGTCAAATGAAATTCCTTACTTTCTTTACGAAAGACACGATGCGTGAGGAAGAAGAGTCAAGTTGTCTTAGTCTTCATCCCCGAGTATCACTAGTACTCTGCCACAAAGTAAAAGCTTCCTGGTACAAATATCCCATGTATGAATTCTGCTATTGCATGTAAGACTAAGACACAAAACACTAATGATATCTATAACAATATGAGTGTCACCGTGGCGGAGTTGAATTTGAGTGTATGTTCTTGTCGAGGAGACGAATGAACATCTTCAAGTTTTTCTTTACACCAATTTTTCATGCTCAAAATCCCTATATCGATAGATACACTATGTATAATGTAATACATATAAGTACAGGTCTTCAAAGTTAAAGTATATAAATACATACTGAAAAGATGTAAGAATATCCTCGTCGTCATCGCTGGGAATTTGAGAAAAGGAAAGAATACTTATAACGTACATGCTGAGTGTAGTCCAACTTAGTCCAAGCATTGGCACACGCTAGCATTAATGCATTGGTTGCTCTAAGTGTTTCCTCCTTTTCTCAATTTCGCTAGGTTTATCAGTGTGTAAAAAGTGCGTTCTGCAATAGCATATCGAAATAGTGAATGCATGAATGAGAGCTAAAGCTGAAGTTTGGAGATAAGGCCACGTGCTGTATAATAACTATCTGTAATGTTGTTATAAAGCCTTCAACTCCAGCCGTTGAATCGCAAGAGACCATTCACTGAAAACAGCATAAGGAAGCAGCGGCGGAAAATTTTGTTAGAGACGATATGTGTAGCACTTTTATGTATGGTGTGCTGGCATGGGTTGCATGAAACGAAACTTAAGTTTTCGCCACTCCAAAAGTGGTATACCTACCTAACATCCATTTTATACCTCTAAATCAGTCTCTGGTGTTGTGGGAGCCAAAGTCGAGCCAGAAGTAAAACCAAGAGCAGGCATTTTCTCTGACACTCCATAAAAGCCATCGATGACAAGTTGGTCGCTTTTATATAGAGCGTGCCGCCCTCGCTACTAGTTTCTACACCTCCTATCGTCGGTGAGTACACACAGAACTTGTCTGATGTGCTGTGTGTAGAAGAGACCATTACAACCAAATTACTTCCAGACGGAGTGTCACTACCATCCGATAAAATAATTATCGATGATTGCTTAGTGGCATGAACTTTTTGGTCTGTACTCTGCTACTGGAAGACTGTCACTTTTTATTTGGAGAGAGAAGCAAGAAGTTGAATGCACTTACAAAAAGGTTGGTTGTAATAAGTACAAACGAACAAACTTTTTAAGCTATTAATTACAATGAGCCACGGAACGCATATTGCAGTCTCTCATCAGTGAATAATGACTCTATACGATTAACTCTGACAGATTGTAGATTTTGCTGGATACAATACACTGACTTTACACACCAAATAAAAAACACAGTAATGCTTGACTGATTACTGGCTATAAATGCTTTCATTGTTCTGCCAACATAGTCGCACAAGAGTAAAGAAAGTGAAATCCATGCATCTATATTATGAAAGCCTACACCACCGTATCGTGTTCGCAGGAATATTCCGATATTTCTCCAAGATAATACGTGCTGACAGGTCTTGGCAATAATCAGAGTGATAATAACTTTTTCTTTTGTTTTCTCAGTTCCATTATCCAGCCATTGTGTTCAGTCTTTGGACAGGTCTCCCACACCACATTACACAACAAAGCACAGCGAGACTCTCCTGCAAGGAAAACGCAGGGCAAGGTCTAGGACAAGTAGTGATTGTCGGAGAGGGAGCAATGCTCAACTAATGAAAGACTAATAATAATAATGCATCGCCGATATCAATTCTGACTTGGCTTGTCTTTCTTCTTCCGCTTTTCCGTCTTCACAGCAGGCTTGCTTGTTGTCCACAAAGAGAAAAGGGAAATTGATCAATGTGAGCATTGTATTATGATGATGATGCATGTGTGCCATGTATCTTTTTATGCTGGCTGAATGTAATTTTTGTGGGATTCGGTAGCAATTGGACAGATGTTTTTGTGATGTAGATAAGTTTTTATTTTATTGCAAACGTAGACTCAAAGACTTATCTACTGACTTGTAAACATGATGGCAATAAACTTCACCTTTCTTTGAACATGAATGAATGAATGTTTCTATTCTCTGTCTGTCTTGCAATCAAACCATCAAAAAAGTGTTGTTGAGCATGTATCAATATATAATATGTTTGTGAATACAATGCTTCCTTTATTTGGTGTGTTCAATATTCGATCGAAGAAAGTGTCAGTTACCGAGTTACCTTTGTCTACTGGTGGTAGAGCAGAGTCTTCTAGCTGACAGCAAAATGAAATGACATGGGATTAAACAAATGTTTGCACTTCATCTTTGTCCAACATGGCAAGGAAACCAGAAGCAATCTATTAACTGCTTAGCTCGCAGCTGCAAAAGCAAATATTGCTTGAGAATATGGCATGTCTTGCAATTGCCACGAGTGTGTTTCATGAAATTTGCTTTCGCTTTATGATGCGTGCGTGTAATTCTTGTTATTGTTCGTAACTGCTCCGTCCATCAACTGGTTACAGTCACGGTAGCCAATCAGACATTGACAAAGTACACGACATGGGCAATGATGGACAATAATTTTTTTGTGTGATATTGATAAATTCTGTATGTTCCGTTATGTTGCGTGTAAAATATTACAAATGATCAACAAGTTTGATTTGTAGCATTGTTGACAGCTTCTATTATTTGAAACAAGGTGTTCATGCTACAGATGCCCTTTCTTTGAATTCCAAGTTGAATTGTATTACAAGTTTATTAATATTGTACAACAACGAAAAGTCGTATTATGAGATCAGGTGGTGGTTAAGAAGTAATAGCAAAAAATCGTACAATAAAGTCATTATGAGAAAGACACTGATGGGAGCACACACAGTTTTTTTAAAATTTTAAGCCAACATGCCCATTAGTATTGGACTAGCAGGGGTCTGTCTGTAAACCAGTAATCCTCTTTACCTTAACTATCGATTTTACTTTATACAAAAGTGATACGTATACCGACTGGTGCGTGGAGCGCACCATATGTACACGGATCCGTAGACTATTAGTACTTTCCCACAAGACTTTTGTCGACAAAGATCTGTGCTCAACATTTAGTCTCTGTGTGCTAATCTCCCTAAGAACACCTTGAATGATAGGCTTCGTAAAAAATGAAAGTGCTTCCGGGATGAGAACGGGTTACGGCCAACGAAACTAGCTTTACCTTTAGTAGAATTTTCCCGTGTAGTAGTAGCACTTAATATCTTTAGAAAATTTGTCAACGTTTTCCATCTTAATACATTATTCTGCACCAAACACCATCCTGTCTGAAATTTCTATTGTGCCCAGTTACACACGGTAAATGTTGGTATACTCTATATAGACATATATTATAGGTTTGTATACCTTTAAATTCACTCGGTCTACAATTCCGTTTCATTAACTCGCTGCTGAATGTCTTTCCATCCATCACTTTCTCGTCTACCGTTCCCCGCCTTTTCATCTTGTTGCCACTAAACTTCAATAAAGCATAAGCTTGTAGAGAATCAGACAGTCTGAAATTCCTGACAGCAGATTTAGAATACGTGTGTAATGCTTCTTTGCTTGAAGAAAGATCCCATTGTCCGGAAAGAGTATCCAGTTTGGAATCTCCTTCTTTCTATTATTATCAGCAGACAAGTTACTTTTCATCTATTGTTTCATAGAACTACTGTGTTACAAGCTGACAATGTGGCAAGGGAAAGTATATTTTCATTTTTTACTTAATGCACCACCACCAAGAAGGAACGATAAGTATCGTGATCTTGAATATCAGTTTGGATGGCATGCACATTATTGCTTCTATTTACTTACAATAAGACTACACTGCTTTTTGCTATTGTTTGCCTGTGAAAGCCGAAAATCCCGTCTTTTTCCTAATGCCCTTTCTCCCATTTCTTAGTCAAGAAAGGATAAAGAAAAGGGGAGGACAAAAGCTACTCGGATCAAATATCAGTCAGACACTCGCTCAATTCGTTCTGTAGTCTCTCTACTTATCTTTGGGTATTCACAAGACTGCGAAGAATTGATTGAGGAATAGTAACAGAAAATAAAACAGAAAGATTGGGAACAAGAGAAAATGAATACCAAAAGAAAAACTTCTTTCTCCTTCTGGCACTCTAGAGCAACTTGTGTAATATGTTATATGTAGACAAGTCTTTGTTAAAAGGAAAAGTAACAGGAAAAACTACTGGAAAAAACAATCACGAACACATAATGAGATTGAGTGACAAAATGAATGGACTTACATTGACTTTCTCCGTTTGACTCTTCAATCTCTGAATGAACTCCGTTCCCGACTTGGCCTTTTCTGAGAGTTGCTGTAGGTTATGAGAGAGCTCCGTCTGTAAAAAGAAAAGTAATAAAACCAGAGAAGAATATTAAAATTAGTTCAACTTTTTTAATGTCAGCGCTTTCCACATTAACAGTGCCATGAATTCATCAAGATCACATTCTCGAAAGTCTTCCTTTCTTAAGATTTGAGAAATCAAGAAAGAAAGAAAGAAAGAAAGAAGCAAGAAAGAAGCAAATCAAGCGACAAGCTACAAGAAAGGGATACTAAAAATAAAATAGGAACTTGATTATTTACCAGTAAAATTAAACAACCGTTATATAAAGAAAGCTTCTTACGAAAAATAAACCAGAAAAGTATGCCATTTATTACAAGCTTTATAAATATAATCATCTTCACCAGTTCAAGGCTAGGTGTCAGCGTGTGCCAAAAGTTACCGCATAGCTTAATACCAAATTCGTAATTTTGGTGCTATCAAAGCTTGCAACTGGCAGTGCAGGCTCATTGTTGTAAAGTATGGATACTTTGCGTACACTTGAACTTGTTTATGATTTCAGCAGTAGGCAGGATATGACATGACTGTGTGGTAAATTCATGATGCAATCTAAAAATGGTTATGTCATTGTTCATTTTCATCCACTCATCTTTTCAAGAGACTAAAAGTAGGACCCATTAAGGCCATTGAAAAATTAACATTGCATGTACTTGGGCTTTAATTGACTCTGGCTGGAGTCTGCATGTTAGCGTGCGTCATGTCACAACACCACGATGTGTAGCAAGCTTCCATTCCTTCCCTTTATCAGACCCAATAATGAAGGCCGTAACTAACAAAGCGCTTCTAGTTTCTGCTGACTAAAGGACAAAAAGGGACAATAGCTGGCTGCAGCAGAAATGAAGGGGACGCATGGAAAACACATTATAGAGCGTTTATGGCCCATTTTCCAATTTCATTGATGCCTTCCAAACGTTGATACAATCGGAAGGAATTGTTATTAGTTTTTGTGAAAATCTACCCACACCCCAGCACTAGGACAAAGTTTTCGTACATGAGATAATATGTAGGTACATTGTGTGCTGGAAAGTTGGTTACATTTTACATTATAAAAATTACAGGGAGGGTAAAGTCCTTGAGGGACATGCAGTGTAGTTCAAATCCATGACGCAGAGTACAATTGACAGTGGTACAAAAGCGTGTTTTCCATTCTCTTTGTAAAGTGAGCTTGATCAAAAGCAAGCCCCATCTGCCATTTGAGCTCATTAAAGAAAATGAAATATGTATTCAATATCCGACGAAACAGGCTCCCTTTTTCACATGACTCGTCCTTTCTTCAGTCATTGTCGTGATCGTCAGCCCCACAAATGTGAGCTTATTAGTTTCTAAATCCGAAAATTGGACGAGAAAGCACATGCTTATTCCCTCTCTCTATGTTAATATTGAGTTTGAATGCGGCAGTATGGCTAATATGATATGATAATATTTACTGCAACTGAACCGGATGCCAAAAATGGTCCCTTCTTTTTTCTTCTTGGAATGAAACTATTTTGGTAAGTGGGGCAAAGTATATGTACATTATGTTATGTACGCGTGTGTGGAACAAGGAGAGTGAGCCACCCATTTGCTCTAATCTGTATCTGTTCACAGTAAACACCAATAAGAAAGATTAAAAGCATGGGAGGATGAATTACAACAAGTATTGTTTGGAGCATTTTGAAATGGAAGGAATATGCGCATATTATTCAAACTAATCAGTTGAATTTGACAGTGTACTCCTTTTATTTATACAAATACAACATTTGATATTTACTTTTGTGAGCATATACACCAGGGAAAAAAACTAAAGAGCATAGTTTTATGTTTCCTCCTGCTTAAACATTATTGGAAAAGCAAGATGAACTATCATTAAATAAGATCAGAACATGTTGGAACCTCTGTAAATGAAAAATTCTCCCAGACTATATCCACGCCACGTTTTCCTTTAATAAAACAGGGCAAGAGAGCTTTGCTTCCTCTTGGAATTGGAATAGTGGGTACATTGCAATTGCAATGCAAAGCTCTGAGAAGGGTACTCCACAGGGAAAGACGTATATTTGTACAATGAAGCAACCAACGATGCATGTAGCACCGACAAAAATATATATAAAACCTTCGAATGTTTGCATGCATCCACGGTTCACCAGATAGCTGGGTGAAGCTAACCAAAAATAACAAAAGAAATAGGGAAACAACAACTTTTCCAATATTCAATGTGTTTTCACTGATATTATCAACCGGGCCACGTTACCAACTGGCAAGTGTGGTGTGGTGTGACCGACCCACATGTACTTGAGTGGTTTTCTACTTGAACTCGAGCGATATACAAAAAATGTAGATAAAAACAAAAAAACATGTAAACACATATTTTATACAGTTTTATAGAGCGAGTAACGAGAAATCTTGTTAATTTCAGGGTATGAGAGAAAATAGGAGCTTTCTGCGGAAGTGGGGATACTTGCGTAATGTGTAATCCTTGTAAAAACGTTCATTGCTGATTGAACAAGGATAGTAGTAGTGAATGGTGTGGGACTCTTGGCTCTGCCACAATTTTCTTTTCTGATCATTGTCAATGAATGGAGGAGGAGAAGAGAGCGTCAACAACAAAGGAGAACGGGAGCAATTGTCGTCGGAATCGTCATCAACATCGGAGCAGCGAGTCATGGCTCTACCAAAGTAAACTAAACCAACAGTATTGCTAACCTTGTGATGCCGTCAGTTCAGGAAAGTTGGAATAGAGAAAAAGAGGAGGTGGGGGCGGAGGAAACCGATTACATCACAAGATGAATGATCCTGTACCATAAATAGCTGTCGAACAAAACAAAAAAATAGGCAGGGAGTGTAATAATAAGGGGAAAACAATGGAGCTTTTGCCACGGGACCCAATTGATGCATATAAAAAAAGAGAAAATAAAATAGGGAAAAAAGTACCAAACGGGATTCATGGCATAGAAGTAGTAATAATATGCTCGGTTCTGTTTGAAGCTGATCCCTTTGGGTTACCATCTCCCACACCGTGGTGCATGAGTTTGCATTGAAACAGTAAAAAAGGAGAGAAAAAATTGTTGCGGATTTATTTTTCCACTTGAGATCACAATATGAAAGCGTGCGATGGAGTAAAACTACACAGCTGAGCATTAAGCATATATATTTTATTTCTGATCTGTCTGTATACACAGCTTAAAAATATACAAAAGCAAAAGAGATGATGGAGTGGGTGACTCTAAACTATGCAATGTGAATCAAAAATTGAATAAGAAGAGTCACATTGGTGGTGTGCTCTGGGCTCGAGGCCAATTTTTCCAAGGATGCATGTCTTACGGAAGTGCAGTAGGTACAGCTAGGATTTTGGAAAATTCCTACATTTTTTGGAACTTGGCATTGGCTATACCAAGTAGAAAAGATGCACTTAGGAATAAATTATTAATGATAAAATGAAATAACGGAGAGCAATAATGCTCCTTAAAGTCATTTTATCTTCCACGTTGTGCATAGCGGTAGTGAGTTGACAGTAACCAAAATCTATAAATCGGAATAAAAAAGGGGGAAGTTCTCGCATGCAAGAGATAAGTTCCAAGATTGCGGGAAAATGCTTCGAAAACTTTGTCAGAAAAATAACATTTTTATTGGGCATTAAAATCGGGAGGAAATAAGGAAAAGAAAGCCCGTTGGCACTTCAAAAGATAGTACGTACCCCAGAAGAAACTTGCGAGGCGGTGTATTTAAGATTTTTCTCATTCCTGAAGACATGAATATGATTTAGGGGGCTATTTCAGGGATGAAATTGGAAATTATCAAATCGTTTATCAGACAACTCCACCGTTCTGCACTCTGGTCTTACACGCGTTATGCGTAATATCAAAAGTCACGTTTCACCAACCCTACTTTGCAAATTGAGAATGTGTTAAGGTTTAGATGCAATGTAATAATGATAATTTTGAAATAACTTTTCGGTACTTTGTATAAAGCAAAAAAAAGTAATTGAAACGCTACTTCAGTTTCAGTAGTTGAGCGTGAATTATAATCTGCAACTGCAAGAAATGTATGAACTTTTTGTATCGTTCGCGGTACTTCTTTTATTACTACAAGGTTGAAAAAGTAAGTTTATGATCGTTTTTCTTTCACGTTTTGGAGTGTACTTTAGTCAACTTACGTGTATCATATCAATAAGTTAAAAAATGAATACCTATCTAGTATAAACACATGTTCAAAGGATAAAATTGATGATATAAAAATTGTTTTTTGACTTGCGGAGGTGGACCGAACATGATTCTCATTTTATACGCGTTCTCATTTGTCTTGTCTTGACATTAAACATAGTACTCCTATTCTTTTCAAGTCATTTCCAGCTTTTTTCCAAAGTCAACCAAACAAATGCACCAGCAACAGAAAAGTGGGAAGAAGGAAGTTACTCGACTGGACACAAAAGAGCACTACACGAGATTGCATAAAGAAAGCAATCCATCATTTCTATGGCTAGCCTCTTGACACAGGATGCTTACCATCAACCCGGTTTGTATGACTGTATAAGTGATGTATAGAATGAAGACATTGATTCCTATGGCTTCTGTGAGAGGCTTGTGACGAGGAAAGACATAAGGGCAAATGTATAACTAATAGACTGCAACTGATACCCCTTAGATATCGGAGTAAGCAAACAAAAACGCACATCTATGAATGATGACCTGAAATGAAGACGTTATTAAGTGGAAAAGGAAGGGAAGAAGAGCTAGTAGTACGGTTGCAACGTTGCAAGTGTGATAAGCCCATTTTTATCTGTCTGGTCTGCTTTTACACTTTCTGCCTGGTTACAATGCACTTTGCGCAAACAGATAATATTTTCTCCCTCAAAATGTTCGTTGCCTGCAAACATTGCACATATTGCATTGTCACAAGCACAGTTGTAATATTTCCGTGAAAAGTAGCAATGACAGAAACTCATTAGAGGTATTTAAAACCAGAAATGTTCCCATTTATCGTCTAGTGATAGCTTTACATATCTTGCTCGTGTGGATGACGAATAAACGAACGTGTAAAAAGGAAAATAGCGTAACCGTAACTTAATGCGTTTCCCCAATTTATTATTATTTTTTCGTTCTTGTAAATGCATAAAGTAAGTCATTATTACATGCGCTCTACATGCACACATGTCTTCAATTTCTGGTTTCGTTTGACTCGTCTCTATATATTTCCGTTTGGCATTCCTATTAATTTTACTTAAACTCTCACCAAAAGAGAGAAGCAATATCAGCCAAGCAGAAAAACAGAAAAAAGCGAGGAGATTGAGATATGAGTGCACTTTTGCTGTAAAACGCACGCATATAAGATATCAGTACAAAAAATTGAATGGGTGTTCGGGGTGGTGTCAAATGAGTCTTGTTGGCGCCTGCTTGTCGCCTCTTTGCATTAACTTAACTTGTTGACTTTGTCCTTATTTTCGTCTCTTTCTCCTTGTTCCTCCGTTATTATCCCCTTTTTCCGTTTGCTTGTCACATACACACAAAAACTATAGTTCCAGTGTCAACAAAAAAGTGAAGAGAGTACGGGTAATAATAGTGTGTAGATCTAATACAGAGGCAGCGCACGCAGTTAACTCATTGCTCAAATGTCGAAGTTGTGTTACCAGTGATCAAGTCTGCAAGAACAGAAGAGAGAGTTGTGGCATTGGTGGCGGTTTAGAGTTTATGGCTTTCCTCATCTGTTCATTTTACTACTGAGGAATGGAACGTAAAACCGAGAGATTATGGATGATCGTTATGTCCAAATATGTTCATGTTCTTGTCATATATATTTTTCTCACACATTTTCTTGTTTTCTTAAACAAAAATATTTTCTGACATGGCATGGACTTTTGTTAAGAAGACGAGTGTTGTTGTGGGAGTGTGAACAGTAAATTGCTTTACAAAACGAGTGACGGGGGTGTGATATTAATGTTTTTGGGGCAAAAGTACAAAAACATACACACATAAAACAGGCACATACAACGCAAAACAACAACTAGCCATATTATTTGCAGCTCGCAGCTTATTATTGTTTCCAGCAGCGCCCTGATTATTTCTGGTGTTCATTAAGAAGCACGTATGATATTCTGACTTCCTCCAAAACTTCCTAATAACGTTCGAAAAAGGCATATTTTTGGAAGCATAAGCATTTCATAAAAGATAAGTAATGGAGGAAAAGGAATAGGATACGTTATTTTCTTTTTTACTTTGAAAACTGCTGGTGCTTCTGTTATTTGTGAAAAAGAAGAAAGGATGGATGATTATTACACATTCAGCAGCATCAATAGTAGAGCTCAGCAGGATAGTCTCCTGCTGATTCAAGTCATAATATACGAGCCAGAGTAATGTTTGTTGTATGATCATCAGCATGATACGAGTAAAAAGGAAAAGTGAGTAGTGCAAACATGACCAAAAAAATACATACAACCACAGCCGGGAATATGGGAAATGTCTTTCTTGCTCTAGCCTTTGCACCAGTTTGGAGGAAAATGCAAAGGACAGAGAAGAGAAAAAAGAGCACACCCTGGGAAACATAATAATCAAAACCAAAATCCATCGTTTTCTTCGTTCTCCATATAGTTTAGTTTGAAAAAAATGTGGAAATAAAGAAACGCAGATTGCACACACTACTACTGAAACTTATAACCAAATGGTTTACGCACAAAGCAATCTACGTAGAGCCTTTCTCCGAAAAAATATGTAACGCATAAAGTTCATTGAAAGGAACATTTTCTCCTAGAAAAAACACCACAGACCGTTTCTTTGTGACCATTCTGTTTCTGCGCTACTGTGGTGCTGGTTTGGCTCAGAGCAACAAACAAAAAAGTCGGAAAGGCAGCGTATTATTATGAAAAAAATCTGGAAAGGCATAAACCAGGAAACCGGGAGTTGTCATGCAATGCAATATACCATATAGAAGAGGTAGTAATTTTGAATTCAGAAGAGAAAACGCATCCATGAATGCTCTTCTTTCTTTTCCTTTTTTTGCTCCACGCGAAATACAAACACGAAAACTGCCCCTGATGCTCATCTCTGAGCACTATAAACACAGAGGACCAAGACAAATATCTTATATATCATCTATGAATCTTCCATAATATTTCATACGCGTGGGATGTACGTGCTCTGCTACTTACTTTATGCCTTGCCTACAATTCACTGTTTGTACTTTCTTCTCGTTTACAATTCTTTCTGAAGTCAACAACGAGAAATGTCTTGCGAGTAGTGAAAAAACAAGTAAAACATTTGAACAAGAACAAAATGAACATTTGAGCGTAGCGACGACGGCACGGCGGCATTGGCAGCAGCAACAAGGTTTCACCGTCATGCACCGAGAAAACTGCATGATATTATTGCATGCATCCGCGGCTTGGTTCCTCTGTTCTTCTGTTGAAAAGTTTACTCTCTGTGCTGTCTGTCTTTTGGAAAAACAGACTTTAGATTCGGCAAAAGCAAAGGAACAAAAAGAATAGAGAGCCAGTGGACATGGTAAAGTGTTTTCTTCTTTGAACGTACTGCACTGTGAAAAAAGTTATGGGTATAGTGAGAACATAGAAGAGAAAATAAAAAAACTTTTTCTTTTATATCAGGAAGGTCATCAAAGACATGAAATGCATATGTATACTTTACACGTAAGTACACATGCCATGAATACTCGTGTGGCATTGCTGTGGCGTGTGTCGACCATGATTCCCAAAAAATAATATCTTTTCCCTCCTTCAGTAGTCCTCTAAGGAGTTGCTAGTTTTCTTCCAAGGAGTCGTCGTACATTTGTTACGTGTACATTTAAAAAAAGTTTTATATACTTTAACAAACAATTTCCTTTCAAAAGTAAGTCCAAATACTCATTTAGAACGAAAGTGCACCTTCACTAACTAAGAAAATTGTAGCAAAAACTTTTCTATTGCAATGGATTAATGTACAAAAGTTTCAAAACAACACAATGTTAGAACGGAATAGC
The DNA here is from genome assembly GCA_029691765.1 of Entomobrya proxima. Classification (NCBI taxonomy): domain Eukaryota; kingdom Metazoa; phylum Arthropoda; class Collembola; order Entomobryomorpha; family Entomobryidae; genus Entomobrya; species Entomobrya proxima. The sequence goes on from CM056171.1 coordinate 25,267,494, forward strand.
AGCTTGTAATGGAGCATTATTACCCCTTGTTTTACTGGTTTTTACTTTTCTCTTGTTATTATTATTCCCTCTCGTCCCCGTGAAATGCACTTTACCTATCTGTGCATTTTTTTCTGTTATTCTTGCGCATTCACATTCAAACTTTTTGCTCTGCTTTTACAAGCCAAGAGGCTTGTTGTGTGCATAACACTACAAAGCTTTCAAGAGGAAATTTCCGTTGTTGTAACAGTAGGAGATGCACAATTTCTGATGTTATCAAGTTTGCACAGGTCCTTATTCGTAATGGAGTTTGTGATAGTAAAAGATGCACAAAAGTCTAGGTATTCCTTCAAGCAGTCATCCACGTACAACATCGTTTCTCGCATAAAAAGGGGAAACGAAGTGAGAAAAAGAGGGAAAGAGACAAGAATGAAATGAGTACACACCATTATCATGCACTAACATTATTGTACTTTTTGATAAAAGGGAGAAAAAGTAAGACGAGTGCAGGAGAGAAGTCAGTGCAATCGACTGCACTAGTATAATATGCACACACGTCCTTTCTAATATCGTGTCATGGTCGTATCGTATTCAAGATTGCATTTTTTATACATTTTTGCTAGTACTACTTGATTCCTTCGTCTTTTAGGCTTCATTTTCTTCACATCTCGTTTTTCTTTCATCGTGAGTGGTCTCCCTGGGATAGAAACGAAACTTCTCATACCCGAAGCCATGCATGATGTGATCTGAATATTATGTAACGGAAAAGAGGAATGCATGATGTACTAACGTTACCGTTACTAGAAAATCTAATGTATAGAGTAATGCGTCGGCGGGGCACGTATACCAATAATATAGTGCTACCCCACACATAACACGTAGTGAGGTAGTAGTTTGGTCGGTCGTGTCAGTTTGAATAAAAGCAAAAATTTTATATTATTAAACCCATGATAGGTGTACATGCATTTGCCGAAGAAAAAAGCAAAAATGCATTTCCCAGATGATGCTACACACTTCTCTTCTTTTTATTATCAAGTGAGTGAAGGGTAAAAAGGGATGGCATCCAGGCATGCACTCTACATAATATGTATAACTACACGACGGCAGTGAAATGCAAGCACGCATGTAAAAAAAGAAAGAGAATATTAGAGAGGAAGTGAAATTTTCTTAGTGATGCCAAATTCCGATGCAAGTGCATCAAAAAATATAGTGAAAAATTGGATAATACACGTAGGGATGATGGGTTGTAGTACAAAATGTTATCCTTTCTCAATATACATCCCGCTGAACTACATGATTTTAGCGCGCTACTCCATCATTTCATCCATCTTTCCAACCTGCCACCCTGCTTCCCTTTCCGACCATGGCCTTGGCATAGGAAACTAGATACATACATGGAAGAATATCATGTTCATTTTGCTCTTGTTTCCTCAATTTCAAACTTGTACGTCTTGTTTTTGTAACAAGAAGAAAATCATCTCATCATCATCGTTTTGAGTCTCAAACTCACATATTATTCAGTCATACTTGCATGTAAGAAAGAAAAAAGAGTCAATTTACTATTCTTGAACCCCGTGTTTATTTGTAAGACTTACGAAAATGGAACTGCACATTTTTTATACTGCTTCCTACTGTTAAAAAAATGCAGACGACAGATCTCAATCCGATGCATGAATGCAACTGCATATAATACTGAAATCTACTTTACTCTCGAACCAAAGCAGCAGAAGCAAACGAAAAGTTTCTCTTTCAACCGTTTTTGGAGGCTTTTCCTGGTAATCGCATCATCATCATCCCATCTTCATACTTTGCGTTCCAAAATGGTGTTTTCTGAAACAGCAATGATTCTCTGGTATGCGTATCAACTTACTTTACACGAAAACGCGTGTACTTAATGTAGTCTCTTTTACTCTCTACCAAAACGCTACATGCAAATGAAACATGGGAGTTTTACACGATATTTCAAGTAGATCAGCAAGAACATAGCTAGTGTTGGGAATAACAAAGAATATTTTAAAGAGTAATATATTCCCTTACTTGAACGCAAAGGGACAGCTTTACATAAACATACATATGACATGTAAAAATATTTCTCAGTATCATTTTCTTGAAAAAGCTGTAAAACTTTGAATGGATTTTTTCTTTCTAGAAATCTTTTCGAAAATTGTGCTGGATGAGTACGGTGTAACGCTTTGCTTTTCCCCGTGTGTTTATACATGACGAAAAAGATGTTGCTTGAGTATACGGCGCAGAATAATAATGATGCTACTAAATCCAGAGATACAAGTTAAACAGAGTGTTAAACCATACATTTACTTGTCTTGTGACATGACTTGAAGAGATAATGAAAAGATAGATTGGTTACTTACCAGAAAGCGTATAAGTAAGTGCATAGCACGTTAAAACAAGGCTTACTATGAGCTCACTTTTGTGTAAGTAGAAAAGTTTGAGTAAAACTGTGATACTAAAACTAGTAGTAGTACCACCAACGCGTATAGCCTGTTTGGAGGTTTTACACTGATATTGGTCTTAACTTTAAGTAGGAGCATTAAGGAAAAAGAAAACAGGGCTTGGACGTTTCAACTTTATTGCTTGCTTGCTGCCACCTCCATCAAAAAGATTTGCTTTTTCCTCCTCCTTGCTAAACACTAGTACCACGAGCCGCTCATCAAAGTTCATTCGTGGTTGAAAAAGGAGAAAAAGCCTGAAGCTTTGGATACTTTTTGGAGGGATTGTGTATGGAAAAGGAGGGATGGACAGCACCGATGATGCATGATGATGATACTTTTCCACTACGTGTTTCCTTATAATATTTGGTCTTGGACAGCCTGTTCGTCCATCTATCTTCTTATTTACCCTAAGGAGGAGTTGCACCACGGATTATAGTTATCTATCAACAGTTTTATGCTGTAGTGTGCAGTTGGGCTGTAAAGCTTAATCGAAAAAGTGCATTTTCGGATGATTCGGATGGGGAATACATGTCCAAGCTCTGAAGTCTGTTTTTTCATTGATTGAACACCCACTACAAAACCATCACCGGACACACAGCAAGTCGTGAACTTGACTGATAGGGCAATCATTATCGTCATCATCAGCACTGTATTTTGCTTCTTGGAAGAAGCAAAGGCAGCAATGTTGGTGGTGCTGAAGCGAATTTTAGGGGTTATTACACGGCTCGTTGTTCCCCTGCGATTGTATGGATCAGATCACAAGGAGAAGTGTGTTCCCTTGTGTCTACCGGTCGCATGTACAAAGAGATTAGACGGAGATATGACTATGATGATGTGTTGAGTTGATGTGAATAAACCAAAAAATATTGAGATAGCATTTTTATCTCTTACAAATATACAACAACACAAAATCATAATCGGACCACACATGCAACTTTCACCGAGACCAAGTTTTTGTACGTGCAAATTGTCAATTTTTTTCTTCTAAACTGATTGGATTAAATTTGACGGGATGAATTTGGTAGCCATCTACCCAACCCTCTACCAAGACATATAAAACACATCTCAAAAAGAGAAAGTTTTTAAAAAGTTCATGCAGTTCTGACGCCTACGTACATCGAAAGAATACTACAAGCTGTTTTATCAGAGTTGAAAAATGCATGAACTTGGAGACAGGTAAACAAGTCTGTCATGTTTTAGTGCTTGCTCTGTCCGAATGTCGACGAAGGTGTCACCTTGCATTATTATTTACAGGTGCGACTCATGTTGGACCCCGATCAATATTTACACTTGAGGGAACTCGGGTTTTCTTTATCATTTCTCCGGTTCATCCCTGTTCTGCATTTTTATTAAAATTCTATGAGAAAAGAATGGAATTTCAAATGTGTTCCAGGTATTCAAGCGAAGAGCCAGAGATATGGATTTGTATTCTCTTGCAGCTTACCTCGGGATAGTACATTGTGATTCTAGCAGGGCAAAATCTGTTTCTTGGTTGAAAGGCTTTCCCGGACAGATTCTTTTCCTTACTTTTTTACCTTATCCAATCCACTGAGCATCGAATTTTTTTTACATCATCGCCTCACTTAAAATTTTCCCCTAAAGATATTTTTCCAAAAAATGGAAACAATTTTTATTGTACTTTTGTGATGGGGCTAAAATAGAAAACAGCGTTTTCCGATTCTCTCATCCTTTTTGCCATTCACATATATCCAATTGTAAAGTTGAACATTTGAAGCAATAAAAATCCTAACAAAAATGGCTACACTTTAGATCTAGAATCAACGCTATCTACAAAAAATGCTCCGTCTTACAATATAGCTTCTAGGCATTTACTTATATACGTAAATAATCGAAAAGTTTTTCAAGGAGTGGGGAAATGCTTTACCCCACAGTCTAAACAAGGCATGAAATATCAAGGGATGATGACGGCGAAACCAACATTATTCCACTGAAGTTCTATCTGTAGTTATAGCTCAACTCTCGTGAGTCACATCTAAACACAATACATGCATTTGCCAAGATATAGGTAAATTTTTGTATAGCAGCTATACAGAAAGTTCTTATGAAAACTTTTTTATTCATTCGGATCGCGTCCCGTTATCCATACAAGGCTGCAAATTTACCAAATTCATAATAATTTTTGTGTATTCAAACAATTCATCTAGAAGAACTAACAGGATTTCTGTCAGACGCTCATTCCCCACACACGACATCGATTCAATGTTTCTAGCAAGCATATCTTAGCACCACCACCAAGGCTGCTACACGTCCCTTTCCATTAACGTGAACTTTCTCCTTTTGCTTTTTTACTCGCACCGATGATTTCTGTTTACAGATATCTTGTGGATAATGAGAAGACGAAAAAATGAGTATGTAGGTTCATACTGATATAAAAGAAATATGACTATATGCGTTCAATGTTCCAAGAAAACCAATGGTGCTGTCAGCCTTTGCAACTGAAGGAAATGGAAAGTTATAAATACAACGGCTTGAGTTGAGACAAGCAAAATAGAGCAGTGTAGCTATCATACCTTTTCCCTTTGAAAACCTTGTAATGTGCACTGAGCAATGCTGTGTAAACAAACATCACGAAATATAATAAGCAGGTTGATGAGTCGACAGGCAAATTGTATATTTTTATTATGAGAGCAGCAGAAGTAAAGGCATGCCTGCATTGGTAATGTGGAAAAGAGAAAATAAAGTAAACTAGATTTCCCCTTTGCGCAGTGGTAATCGTAGGAAATATACTTACACAGGAAAAAATCGGGCAAAATGGTGAAAAAGAAGAAGGGAGTGGAAGCAATAATAAGAAGGCAGAATGGTGGTAGCAGTGGGGGTGGAGGAGGTAAAAGGAGGAAGCACAAGTTTTCTCGACTTTCTTTTCGATTTTCCCCCTTTCTCTACCAACTTAAAAAATGATGATGACAAAGGAAAGTTGGTTTGTTTACCGTGTATAACTTTCATTCGTCAGTTTGGTGGTGGTGCTGGTGCTGCTTCCCTTTCCTGTGCGTATTTCATATATGAGAAGAAAAAATTGGTGCGTTTTTTACGCATAGCATTTTTTGCTCCTTGTCTGCTTATTATTATTGTTATTGTGCTGCGTACACAATCTTATCATTTTCTTGAAGAGGAAGAGGAGGGAAAAGAAAAAGGAGAACAACAGTCAGGGCAAAGCCCCGTGAAAATAATATGAATATTTCCGGGATAATTTGGGCTTGTCTTTTTATTATTATTTGCATAGAGGTATATATACACCCTGTACGCACAGCAATTGAGGCACACGCTCAAACGTTCAAACGAGAAACGGGAATTTAAGGAGGAAAGAGGAACAGTCTGGCAGGTTGAGTAAATGGGCGTTATGCTGTAGTAGTGGCAATTGTTGTGTATGTTATTTCGTTTTTTTTTCATTTCTTCATTTGCTCCAAGCAAAGGAGTAAATGTGCTTTCCCAAGGGATCATACAATGCTATGTAGAATTGTGCGCACGTAATAATACCTAGTTGCTCACACGATGAAGTAATTTCAGCTTAGGGAAAAAATGGAGAAAGAGTTCATATGATAATGAGAAGGGAGAGTTAAGAAATGGGTAAAAGTATTTTGCCGTGATAAGATCATGCAGTACGATGAATGCCTGCTTATTATATGAAATTCTTCCTCACTTTTCCCATTTTCCCTCGGCTACATTGCTGGTGATTCACGCGCAAATTTTTATGAAAATATGCGCAATTAAATTACACCAGGAAGATGATCGTGTTGAATACGTAGCTCGGAGCAGCTCTTGGTAAATAATAATGTTTAGCATAAGTTTCACCGCGCACGTGCTTTATTAATTACGTATAATGAGAGCTTGAACTTTTGGACACTGTTGAGTTCAAAAGTAGGGTAGAGAGGAGATAGGGAGGCATAGAAAGTAAGATGGATTATGATTATGCCAGATTTCGTAGAAGTGCTTTCAAGGGGCTAATGCCCCACTTCAGGAAGAGATTGAATGAGAGATGAAATGTCAGTCGTTCGGAAGGCTGCATGTTGTCAAGAAGAAAGAAGCCTCTTGACGAGAAGAGAAAGTAAGAAATATTATAATGACATATCTGAAACACATTATATGTTATATTACAGATTAGAAATGCTGTGATGACAGATATGATGATGCTGACTGGATAATGACGTAGATAGACAGTATATGTATGTACTTGTTTTTATATAAGCATTTCTGCCATACATGTAAACATTATTTCATTGCTTTTCTGTGTTTAATACGCCATCATACCAAAGGAAATGTTTTTCCACAGAAAAAAAGAAATGCCGTAGATGTTTTTTCCTTGTGTATGACCGTCAATGCGGGTGAATTTCGTATTTATCTACTTATTATTTCCTAATATGAACTCCCCTTCTTCTCTCCCTCATGTTTGCTACTTGATGTGATGAATTTTCGTTTCTATTATAAGCCAGCCATCTGAACATGGATGGATTTATCATCTTGATGATTTCCGCCTCAGTGTTTACTTTTGCTTGTTTTCTTCCCTAAGAAGCTGGCATCCTAAATATTGGTGTATCTCTTTCTGGAACGAGTTCTGTGTGTGCTCCTGGTAAGAATTGCTCTGCGAACCCCACCACACCAACTACTTGATGCTGCTACTGGAAATATGAAAGTTGCTTTGAAAGTTGTGAACATATTGATTGCATTTTGAGGGATTTTTTGATGGACGGGATACTTTTGTATATCAATTTTCATATCTGTTCAAATATTACCGTAGCTCTAAGTAAAGAGCATCCACATCATCTTTTGACGGTTCTCCTAAAGGGAAAAAGTACTTAAGCTTCAAAGAAAACCTCGGAAATCATCAACCAAATTAATGTTCAGTGCAGCGGAATCAAAAAGCAAACATTGCCAAAAGATGGAACGTATGAAAATATTAAATGAACATAATATTTTGAAAATTCCCTGCAGAAGAGGGAAACGAATAAATACAATGATTTGATGACTCACTGAATGAATAACAGCTATGAGTATTTACATCCTCTTATTAATGCAAGAATGGTTCAGTACACATTTCTAGTAATTTCTAAGCTCGAATCAAAGTGTATCAAAATTGAGAATTAAATCAAGTCAACAGCTTTCCAAAATATATTAACAAATGTTTGTACACAACACACCACTAACATTCTGAATGCCTGCAAAGAATTTATGATCATTTTAAGGGAAGGATGCAGCATCGGACATGAGCAATTATTCCCAGACAGTAGTCATTATAATGCATTGGTTTCCTGTTTCCACCTGTTTTTCAGTGGCAGTGATTGCCTGCAGTCATTTTGGTTGCTGCTCTTCTCATCCATTGTTTGGAAAGAGGGAGAAGCTAACAAGAATGTAATATTATGCAGCTTTCCACAACGGTGTATGAACGAACCCTTCTTTAAAATGAAAAAATAGTTGCATCCCTAATCGCTTGGAGCAAGGTTGTTTGACAACCCAACAATGACGACGCAAGAGATTCCTCCGGGTTTTCGTTATACAACACAGACAACAATGCCCAGCCTAATATTTTTAATTATATACTTGCTAACTCTTGCTTGTAGTATGCGCTATTATAGCACATCCTGTATTTAGTATATTTCATTCCGTTCAGAACAGTGTACAATTAAACCTCTTGACTTCAACAGTACAATTTATAGCGGGAGACGTCAGCCTTTATAAAATAGACTCCTTGTGATACAATATTTTCACAATGCCTATTCACTTTAATATAAGTTTACTACCATTAATAACTAAAATAGGCGCATATTGGAAAATTTTAAAAGCATAATTTCAACACATTATACACATGATATTTATTTCCAAAAATATTTTTCACAACAATACTTTCGGTTTCTAGTATTAAGTTTTTAATAAACTGAAGTAAACTAAAGTATTGGCATATTATTAGTAATAGTAATTGATATATTCTAATTTAGAGACGTATTTAAACACTGAAGCATCAGCAAAGGAGAAATATTGTAACAAAATAATGCATTACAGTTCAAGGGTAAGTTTCCCTAACCCGTATTTATTCGGTTGTTACAATAAAAATTACCATCGAGCAGCTGCAATCTTTTTGATACTGTTGCTGCACCACTATCGCTACTCCAATGCTATTTATGAGCGTACCTGGTTTTATTTCGGATTAATGAATAGAAATGTCATGTGTATACGATACATGGATACATGCGTTAACATCTGCTTTTCTTTTATACAAAAAAAAACCTTTATTTCAAGTTGCACCTGGAGAATCTACGTAATGTTTACTAGCTGAGAGTTACGGAAGCACATCTGTGTAATATTTTACTTGAATAGAAAGGAAAGGGTGAGCGAGCCACATAACCAAATATTTGTGAGATGAGAGGATATTAAATATTTGAACTGCTCTACGCATATTTAATGTCATTTGGTGTGCATGCGCCTACTGCCTGCATGTTCCGTTGAATTACGCTTGCTTTCTTTGCCTATTCCGTTTTCAGTGAATTTATTTTTTACAGTCACGGAAAAGGCTAGTTCATCAACCAGTATGCTTCAGCGTTTAGGAAGGAACATAAGAAAACTTGATTTATGCCGAGACATTATTAACTTTGTTAAATGAATGGCCTTGATGTGCCTCCCATCTTTGCTTGCTAGTAGTTAGTTTTCATTGCATTTACGATGATCGTTGAATGCATAGCAAAGTAAATAAAATCGCAACGTTGACTTTTTATGGGGTGATGACCGTATATTAAGATGATGTTTTTATTTTCATGCGGGCTGCAATTGTACATCAAGTCGCAGGGCTTGAGTGTGTAAAAATTTATATAAAAAGTCTGCTCGCTGCCTTTGAAGCTCTTTCACTCTCGGCGACATTGAATAACCACGTTTGTCTCTTACAGTTATTCAAGAAATAGCTCAAAACGAAAAAAAAAACACACCAGCGGAAGTAAGAAAGACCCCGACAACGACAACACGGCTTGTAAAAAAGAAGTAAAGTAAAAAGAAGAATTAAAGCCATAAGGGCGGAAGGAAGTCTAGCTCGAACGGGAAGAGGATGAAATAAGTCGAGTTGCTAGGCCAAGGCACATATATCGAGCACTTGCATTTTCTAGTGAAGTCAGCCTGTTTCTCTATTCTAGAGAGATGCACAGATCTCATGGACAGAATGAAGAAAAAGGACATCAGGACATGCACCACGCCAAGTTACACTGTGCATGTGTCGACATTATTATTGCCATGTTTATAATAGCACGTACATCCCTTATATTTCATGTCTAATGTGTATCTATGCTTCGCAACACGCGTAAAGGCCATTATGTTTCAATATTATTACACATTTTTTTTTGCTTTTCTGTTTTTTGCTGTTCCTTGGAGCATTTCTTTCTGAGAACGTAATCATACTGCGTCGTCACACTGGAATTTGTATGACTGCGGTAACAGGAAAACTTGTATTGAGGACGACAGCTACAGTAAAAAGCTTTATAATGAAAGTGAAGCCTAGTCCCGGTGCATGTACACATCTGCATCCGAATAATTCAGCCACAACAGTTTTACCAACCTCAATACTATCTGTAGTTTCTTTTGCTTCGCGCAAACTTCATTTACTCGGAAGCCTTGATAAAAAAATGTGGGTTGGTGTTGTTGTTTTTGTTGTGCCTGGAAAATAGCAGGAAGCAGTACAATAATGAATTTAAGACCGAGAGCAGTAAATATTAAGAAATTAATGGGATTTCAAATGTTGAACAAAGTCAACACGGTTGGAATGAAAGCATACATTTTTGAATGGTAAATTCGTTTTCTGAAAAAATGGGGCTGTAATCTATGTAAAAATGAAGTTATATTTTGTACAACGCGTGTATGTTTACGCACATTTTATAAGCGTATAATTCAGCGTTTGTGAATTCATTCGTAGATGCAACTTCTAAGTGTAGAAAAATGATCGACGGAAGTCAGAATTGATGTCAGATAAATACTATAAACGATATACGGTGGTAGATATGGTGCGTTATTATATGCACACGCATTTTCTAGAGAGTAAAGGAAGTCTGTCTGTCTTCAGTCAGTGACAGAACTAAAAAAAGAGGTATGGAGGAAAAGTGAAGAATTATGTTTGTGGCATGCCATGGCAGTGATTGAAAAGTCATTTATTCCAAGCTAACGCCAAAAGCGCTGCAAAAGTAAAGTGGCAGCCAGCGAAGCGGATGGTTTAACGGGAGGAAGTCCTGACTAAATGCTGAGTGAACAACGAAAATTGGAATAGTTTCGTCCCTTTTAAGAAACAGCAGGATAATATAATGTGTAGCACTCTATGCAAGAGCTCACACCTTGCTTACCTACCTCAGAGTGCGTAGTTAGTGCGTGAAACTGCATTTCTGGAATTGTCAACATTTTGAGTGGAGTATACCTTTACGTATCTCAACTTAAGTTGCCTTTCAAAAGAAAAGAACAACATTTTTCTTTCGGAATAAAATAAAAATTCTTAAAAATCATGAATTTTTATTAGCTTGTCAAGGATCCATATCCTTCCGGGTGACATGAGCAATTCAGCAGAATTTAATTTGATGAAATATCGGATAATGCTACCATTTACATCTTAACTCCATTCCATCGCGTATATTTTACAGTTTTCTCTCTAGCATTGAGTCTTAGCATCTTTCTTGTTCCAAAATAAATCTTTCTTCAAATGAAGTCTTTCCAAGTACGTTCTCCGTGCATGGTCGGAAAATTCATTAAATAAAGTGGAGAAGACGGTTTCTTTATGTGAAAGCGTTAATACAATCAAACGTCATACGGCAATATTACTTTCTTTTCGTAAAATTCTACCCTAAAAGGAAAATGTTTTTATACCATTTCACATTTGTATGTTATTCTTCACCAATGAACTACCATGCATCTAATACCACACCATGATCATTGTACAATAATTCGTTTTCTCTTTATTTTCCTGATCTTCGTGTTTATTTTTTCAAGGAAATCGTTTATAAGACTTTTACCATTGAAACTAGATTACTGAAGAGACATCCATTTAAAATCTCCTTATGCTCCCCCTTCTTATTTCGAATAAAAATTCTCATTTCCCAATTTAATGCTATTCACCGTCTTCGGAGAAAATATTCTTTGTTGAAGCAAAGTCTATATATTAGATGTTATTTGTTCATTTTGCTTCTTGGTATTCCTTTGCACGACCATTAAATCCATTTTGAACTTTTCAAGGGTTGGAAACCGTTTTCATCGTTTTGCCTACCAGTCTGAAATGTACTTTTATAACTTTAAGAACGACCGCCAATGATGAAGATATCATTATTAAGTAGCGAGTAAACACAGGAAATGGAAATGCGGCTTTCAAATGGAAGGGCATTGGCAAATAGTGAAACGAGAGTTGTGCAATTGTATATGCGTTGGATCGTTGTGAGTATATTGCCCGTAATAAAGGTTATGGATTAGTTTTGAGATGCTTCACTATAGTTTACCGGAGATTTATTTTTGCCAGACTTGTCTTATCCAGACATTTTAAGCCTTCTTTAATATTCTTGATCAATCACAATTTGGTAGGAATGGAAAATATATTTTTCATTTGTGCTAAACAGTCTAGTAGTTCATTTATCATGCACATAATTAAAATCGAGTATTTCTTCTCGGTTCATTTCCTTTCCGCTAAATTTAGGAGAAACAGTTTCATTTTGATTTCATTCTGAATTTAGGAGCAATATCATTCCCTATGAAACTGTATTTTTATAGAAGCTTTAATATCCGAACTGGGAATAAAATGAAAGATTTTTAGAAAAAAATCTGTCAACCGGTAAATTTTTCACCCAGCCAAGTCGTATCGTCTGCTTTGCAATGATAATATCCAGAGACACGATTTGCTAACCTTAGTATTATCACGTAGTGTTGATGATGATGAAACCATATGCCAAGGATGACTGCATTCTAATAATTTATGGTTAGTTTGCTCCTCGTCATCTATCTCATCTCCTCCGAGGGAACGAGCAAGCATCATTCATCGCACCCAACACTCATCTATATTATTTGAAAACCGACTTATACTTAAAATCAAGTTCAACTGCTGCTTAATAAAATGATGATAATGCTTATGACGACTATTTCAGGCACTTAAAGATACATACCTATATATACACACAGTGAAATACATGCATTCTTGACTTATTATTATTCATGTAGAAGTTGGTGGTAAATTAACTCTGCACTTGGCCGTGTACGCATACCATATTATTACTCATCTATTACATGTGCACTGATAAAGCAAACACAACAGCCGTCGGTGAGGAGGATTACAAGTCGGCACGTGTATGTTTGTATTAACAACTTTACTTTTCATCCATCTCTCACTGTCTATCTCTGCCTGAGTAACTAAATTTACTTGTACGCAATGCGTGAGTTTTTAGAATATATTGCATAATATACGGTATCATCACACATAGTTTCGGAAGCAGTACTAAAAACTGAACTGACTTCTGCTTCTGGTTTTTGAACTTATCTAGTAACCGGGAGCAAAACCAGAGCAAAAAATAGGGAAAACAAACATTTTTCCTCTTTCGTTCCAAAAAGTTGGTTTGCATTCATTCAGAAGACAGAGTACAAGCAAACCGGGAAACAAGAAAAAAAAGACGAAGATGAGTTCCAGTTGTTGATGATGATGTTGTTATGCCTTAGCTTTTCTTTTTTCTCTATATTTGATGACGATGCACTGCTGGTGGATACAACAACAACAACCAACGCTTGTCGGTGGTGGCGGCGGCAGTGGTGAAGTGAATAGTGGTGATGATGATTCAATGCCAACTTTTTACATTTTATTATGAATGCATTCACATAATAGCAAACGTACACTTTTTTATGCAGAAACATAAATGTCATGGACAAGAAAGGTCTCACTGGGAAGAGAGAAAAAATAGATAGTTTTGAAAGCGCCTTGTTAACTACCCATGGAGTCCACGGCACCACTTCGTTTAGCTGCTACTCCTTTATACGTACTCTATTGAATGCCTTCATTTTATGCGTGAAATTGCTGTAAAGTATGAAATGGAACAATCTTTTCTCAGAATTTTTTTGCTAGTAAAACGACGATTGTATATCATTTTTATGAACTTATAAAACATTAAATGGGAAATTTCGGACAAAAGCAAGAGAAGAGAAGCATGTATTTTTGTAGTCTAGTGCTCTACGAGAGAGCAATGCTGATTCAAATGCTATTTGCTATTTTCTCTTCGGTTTATGATGTTGGTACAAAGAAGGGTAAATTGTATGCCTGCTTAATGGTTAAATTAAGCAGTGTCTTGCCTGACTACCGACACGAAAGCACAAGCATTTGAAAAACGACCAAAGCTTTGGACAAACGAATTTTACACAGCATTGCTGTGAAATTGTTTACTGTAAACTATAAACGTAAAAGTGCACAGTTTAAATCCAACTTGAACAAAAAATAACACATTACTATTTTCATTAGGATAGAATAACACATGAATCAAATACAAAGCAGTAATTCTTTCAATCTGGAGCAAACGAACAATGTTTTCACTCAGCTGTATAAATGAAAGAAAAACATGATTTTCAACACCATTCAGGAATCTATCTCTGCTGTCAGATACTTATTTGCTTGTCTCTGTGATTATTGTGCCACCCAAAAAATACCCAACCATCCGTTCAACTTGCGGTTTCCAGCTTTTGTTAGGTAAACTTCTACATAGAAATTCCTGTGCTTGCACTGCAGCACGTACGAAATAGCTATACATGGAAAAAAGAATCGTGTTTGAAATTTTGTTTTTGGTTGATACCCTGATGGTGGTCTGGTTTTGGATGATCTACGACGGACATGAAGCATTACAAACCTTTTTGTATATTTACTCAGTAGCCGACTCTGATGATATTATTACTGGCCTGCTAAATAGATTATTCTTTGACTCTCTGTCCGTAGTTTATAGTTTTTGTGCACTTTTATACACTGTACTGACTTTGTTTGCCATGCTTTTGCTTTATTCAACAAGATTTTATTCACACTTCTCTTGACTGCACTCTTTCTTCTTTTTTGGATGCATCGCCTACCTCCGTGAATAAAAACGGGGTACAAAAGAATTGTTTCATGAGATGTGTTGCATGTTACTATCTATTTTTGTCCACACGTTCATGCATCCCTTTCATTTTTCCGCCAAAGTATTCCCATTGTTTGGAGTCAACTATTTTACTCCATATGGAATGTGTTTTTATCTCTCCTTTGTGTTGTCTTTTTGCACCGAATAAGTTGCCAGAATACCAAAAGAAAAACAATGAGCGCATTAAATGGATTTTTTGTTGTGCTATGGACAAGGCATGTAAAGAAAAGTATTTACTTTATCGATTCCAGACATGCGTGATATTTTTCATGAATGTTTTAAAGTCAAAGCGCAACAAAACCTTTGCATATTGGTATAAATGAATGATTTCCTCAAAAAAAAAAGCTTGAAATAAGTTTTGTCTGCTGTTTTACGTTTAAGTAAATTACATTTAATTTTATTAATGCTCAAATTTCCGTTGGTTTTGATTTTTTAATAGACGTAGTAGACATTGAATATCATTGCTATTGATTGAGCGTACGGGTACAGCCGTTTTGTGTGTCACTTTACCGTTCCACTTCGTCAAGAATATTTATGTACTATCATCTCATGTATACAAATCCGTGATGTGCTCATAAAAGCAAGGAGTTTAGTTTCAGGCCAGCTGCTGCCGTTATAAACCATGAAAAGGAGTGCAATTTGAATGAAACATTAAACTGAATCATATCACACACAATAACAACAAAAGCCGACAAGACGCAGTGTAATAACACGACTCTGCAACCACAAAGGAAAAGACAAAGCATTGTAGAAATTCCAAGTGATTGCCCGGATTTCTTGGACTATTTGCTTTGCATACTTGAAAATGTGCACACTGTGCATGATATTCTGCAGAAAGGATTGAAAGCGGTGGAGATACAAATAGCATGGAGAAATGATGGGCTGACGGCTGTCGCATACCTAATTTCTGAAAGGATTTCCATCATTTTCCACCGCAACTTGTCTTGTTTGTTCAAAACAGTCATAATTCCAACTAGCTGTTGCTCAAATCCTCTCTTTTGCTTCTCCTTACCCAGAAAACATGAGCATAGTGTATAGAACAAACCATTAACCTCTTTTACGAAAGGTTACGTATCTAAATTTATTCATGCTGTTTCAAAAGAAGAAAAAACTTGTCAGATAAAAAATCTTGTTTACGCAACATACAAATAAATGATCAACTATTGTTGTTATATTATTGTGTAAGCGCGTGCTTTGTGGTTTTTCTCCAAGAAAAGATGAGAAACGCACCGAAACATACGCAATATAACAATAGCAGCAAATAAAATCTGACATGATATATAATACACAATGCGATTCCCCGTGTTCATTCATTTTGTATCCTTGATTTGAGCTTTTTTGAGTTTGAAAACCCAGAGAGAAGAAACTAAAACCTCACAGGAGCAATTTCCCGATATCTTATCAGAATGAGCATGATGTCACAGAGTCACCAAAATGACAAAATATTCTCCCGCAGAGACAGATTTGAGATAAGAAGGGAGCAAACCATTTTTTATCTCCCTAGCTCATACTCTAAAAGTATCATGTTCAGTCTCCATTTAATGCTGGTTAGGTATGTTTGCTTGCTGTATTAAAGAAAGAGAAAAGATAAAATAAATCTCATTTTATGTACACAGCATAGCTGCTACTTGTGCTACTGTTGCTCTAAACTTTTGACTTTACTTAAATTATAAGTTGGACGCAAAGAAAAAAAAATTCCAAGCAAGCTATCTATTTTCTCAATCTCTCAAGGTAAATTCAGAGAAAATGTTTTAGAAAGAAAAAAGTACACATCGGCTGGATAAGAAACTGACTAAAGAGCAAAAAACTCATGTGCAGACCAATAATCCTTTTACTTTTTTAGAATGGTAAAGGTAAGTAATAGTAATAATAATGACGATGATACTTTTGATATGATTACGATGATGACGATGTTGATGATACTAGCTATTTTACAGAAAGAGAGAGAAAACTCTCAAGATTGCGCATTCACTCCTTAATACATCTCCTTTTATTCTCGGCCCTTTTCATTCCACCACAAAATTTGGCCTCATCCACCCACATATACACGACACGATATAATACATAGCAGCACACGGTGGTTTGCTCTGTTCACAGGAAGAGGAATGGCTCAAGAAGGCTGAATGAATGGATGAGTTAGCGTCTTTTGAGAAAAAACGAATTGGGAATCTATTCGAGTGAGATTTATATCCATAAAATGAGATTGCTTTGCCTCTTGCTCTCTTTCTTCTTCTTTCTCTGGTGGCTCTCATATTACACTCATAACGCTAATAATAAGGCAAAAAGGTATTCTCCAATTTTTTTACTCAGCCACAGAGTCACATTTACAGTCTTTTGGGTTTTTATTTATCCAAATGCACCATCTGTGACTAACAAGCTAGTAGAAGAGAGGATCCTAAAGATCTACAACCAGAACTAGGAACTCTCTCATAGAGCTTCACCGTCCTTTTTCTTCATTTTGGGGAAGAAGCACTTGATGGGTGATGGATAGAAATGAGAAGAAAAGATGGATAATAAGATATCTAATACATCTACGAAACTCTGGTGTTTTGTAGAAAAGTCAAGCCAAAAATAACAAGAAATGACTTACGCTTCGGCTAGAGTTGAAAGAAGAAGACAAGATTGGTAGAATTTTGTGGGCTGTAGATTTTATGTTAATACCGCTACTTACACGGCTGATTGAATGGGTAGGGAGATTACGTAATAATATTCTGAACAAGGAGGAAAGAAAGAGTATGTTATGTTATGATTATCATCATCCATCCATTCAAATAAGAATAGGCATAAAATCTGCCTCATGAAAAAGTGCACCGAAGCGTGAAATTTCCTAACATGCACCGTCACCGTGAAAAATACTCATACGGTTCTTTCTCTGAGGATCTTGTGTCCCAGTACCATTGCAAGTGCAAGTACACAAGGAAACACATCACCTTATGTCCGAAAGGTCACAGATTGTAAACGTGAATTTAAAGGGTCGTAAATTATAAGTGGAAATAGGATGATAAAATGACGTATGTTGGATGCATAAAAGAATGTTTCTCAAGTTCTTCCACATGAATAAAACGAAAACTTATTACGCTTTGCGACATACAGACGCCTGAGTTATGTATTCATGATAAATCAGGAGGTGTACGATTGTTTGCATGGTCAATATTAGACTGAATACTGACAGGGATGGAAAACACGACGCTCAATCAAGAGTTCAGATAACAGTTAGAACAGAGCCGATTATACAACTTTAGCGTACGTTTATTTCTGACAATTAAAAAAGTTAATTAAAAACAAAACCTAAAAGTTAGTTGTGTATGCTCATCTTGTAAGGTATACAGTTAATTGGACTCTCTTGCTATAGCTTAATTTAAAATACGTTGAAAGAATGACAATTATATCCATTTAGTACTAGTCGCCACCAGCCCTTGTTTTTCCTCACACCCAAT
Source organism: Entomobrya proxima (assembly GCA_029691765.1). Lineage (NCBI taxonomy): Eukaryota > Metazoa > Arthropoda > Collembola > Entomobryomorpha > Entomobryidae > Entomobrya > Entomobrya proxima. Next base: position 25,285,458 of record CM056171.1, read on the forward strand.
AACTCGACCTGTAATTTTTATGAGTTTTTCTATCCAACAGTAAATTTTCTCACGAACTTGTCAATCCCCATCGTCAACATAAAACATGCGTTTCGTTTTACAACAACAAAGTAAACTTGCTATGAAATATCGTAGCAGCCAACATTGACACCTTTAACCTCCAAAGAGTTTAGAAGGGAAAGAAAGATCCATGGAAAAATTGGAGAAATGTGCTCGTTGAAACTTTGTCTCTCGTTAACCATGTCCATGTAATAAAAGGCTGTCATAACTTTTAAGGTAACATTTCTCAAAATATGATCCAAGTGGATTGTGCAAGTCAGCAAAATTACTGCTAGTGAAACTAACATAACTATTGCTATTGCTACACCCTAACTCTGCTGCTGCTTGTGTGGGAGAACAAAACAGGGAAGTGCGGGTGGAAGGGGGAAGGGGATGACTAAGGCGGTATAGCAGAATGACAATCAATAATATAAAACGTAGCAAGCTCAACAGGGAAACTTTGGAATCGTACACATAAATTTTTGTGGAACCAGAGTTTAGTTCCTGGAAAACGAAAGATAGCAACAAAAAAACAGAAGGAAGAGAGAACTCGCTGGCATTGCATTTTTAAAACGGAAACTGCACACAAACAAAAAAGGTAAAGTGAGAGAACTACTTAGCGAGAAAAGCATACTCATTCCTCGTGCATATCTCTTTTAATGAGATAGACCTTGATGTCACGAAGGGTAAACATTGTCACAAGTCCCACGCTTCCCCCTCACAATATTCACATAGAATGGCAGCAGCAGCGTTTCATAATAGCATTATGAAAACTATTCGATCGTTTTATCTACATGCAACCATGCTGCTGCCATAACCGCTGCACATGCAATCCGGCGGGTGAAGGATGAGTGATGGAAAGCCAGCCAACCAATGCAATGATATTATGATGTATTATGATGAAAAATGCTAACTGCGTCTCTTCTTCTGCCTGCTGGTAGCAAAAAATACTACGCCATCGCCACACGCAAGTTGAATAATATGCTAAGCTTTTCAAACACAAACACGTCGCGTACCTACCTAGTCAACTAGGTTTTTGGACGCTTTTCTCTTAATTCTTCTCCTTCCGCGTGAACTGGAGTGGCTTTGTTAGTTGGCTTGAATTTGACTGCTCTTCTCTCATCCTCTCGCACCCACTCTCATTCGACTCGACGTGGGCAATAAAAGTTAATGCCAAGATTGATGTTGACATTGTATTATTTGCCAAGTTTATACTCTTCAAAAAATGTGTGTCTAAATGTATTTTACTGTGGTGCGAGAGTATTGAGTTGAAAGGTAAATTTTAAAGTTACACACACAGCTTAGTCAAGTAATATTTTTGAAAGGTATTAATTTTCAAACCACCAAATGCACATTCATATTACAACTAACACAAACAGTGTATAAATTTTATGACTTTTTTCAAGAGGGGAAAGTGTGCGTGCAAAAGAATACAAGTTGACACATCATGTGTCACTTAACTACTTTAAGCGAAGAAAAAATCTCATTCCATTTTAATTGTAAAATGAACGATATGGATGGAAAACGTTGAACAAAGTAGCACGCAGTTTAGGCAGTAGTTCCATCATGATCCTTTTTCATCCAAATGTATACACAGGAGAGAGTATTTGTACTACTTGCTGAGAATTTTTTTCTCTCTTGTCGCTTCTCGTCTCTTACGCAATTTATCCATCACGCATCCAATTTGACATAAAAATAGAAAAAAAACATCAAAGTAAACTTTCTTTAACGAGCAAAAAAAGACTGTTTGAGGGTAGTAACCGAGTTTTGTATACCGTTTCTTTTATTGTATGCGCTTACTCAATTGAGTATTTTTCAACATCAGTTCTCTCAGTCTTACGCCTTGGTGGTTTTTACGCAACCTAAAATCGTCAGTTTGCTGTTTTATGATTTCTTGTTTAGCAGGAGCTTGGCCACTTGTCTCTTTACGTGTTAGCATTTATAGCTAAGCGCGTAAATTGTAAACCAAAGTTTTAAGAAAACCTGCAATAGTAATATCTGCGTAGTTTGTTATTCCTTTTCAAACTCTTCAAATAGAATTTTCCTTTGTTACACAACAAACTTTTTGATTTTGCAATTGTTGTCAGTTGTGGGGTTTGTAAAACCTATTTCAAGTTTCCTGCAGACAAAGCTATGACATTGTTGATATGTAATGCAAAGTTTTTCCCAGGCTCGTTTCGTTACATAGCCAAAAGGCGCCCCAAACTCGGGTTTTCCGCCAATGATATTTTTGCCAAGTTAGTTCACCTGATACCCTTGAAAGTTTACATTTGTTGAACGTATAAGTTACTGCAAAGAGAGGAAAACTCTGGAATTGAAAAAAATTGGATGCAATCCTATCACCTCGGCTGAATCTTTCTGTAACTTTGTAGGTAAACCAGTGTACAATTTGGAACGACAGGGATGAGCCATGAGCCACTTGTAAATGTTATCATCATGTGGATAAAAATGGATCGAGCCCTTTTCCTGTGTCACAGAACCAAACTTTTTTGGCATAAGGGACTGGTACTACGTACATACATGTCTGTGGTACTACTAGATTGGGTATCACTCTGTCTTACTTTGATAACTCTATTCTCCCGGTTTCTTTCTTTCTTGGAATACAAAAATACTTTTTTCTGGCTTTTGACAAAAAAGGATCTAAAGGAATTTTTTCTCAATCCCCATGATGTCTTTCTATTGAAAATTGAAATAGCTCAGCAAGCAAGATTTTCTTTCCAGAATGGGATAGGAAGGGCAGAATGACATGTTCCTCAGTCATGTACACAGAGAGACTTTGGATATTTGAGTAAAGAGAATAAGGTAGTGTGGTAATGGTGAAATATCTATTTATTTTTGTTGAATTGAATCGGGTACTACTCTATGGAATATATTCTTCACTTATTCTAACAAGGAATAGGTTATTGGACATAGAAAATAACAGTAAAAAGGATTCATTCTTTTTACTCAGGGAAGAGGAAAGAGGTTAAATAAAGAAGTGGCCTGACTGACTCTTTTTTAACTTTTTCTCTTCCTCTCTTTCCGTTACATACACCTATATGTGCACATATTCATGACAGAAAAGACTTCTAAGATCTGTCAAAAAAGCAAAGGAATAAGGAGAGTTTGAGTGAGGGCAACCAAGATAGCTTATAATAGTGCGACTCACCTTGCTTTTTAAAAATAGTGATACGCCTTTACTTTCCTACCAAAATCTGTCAGCCATACTTGGGAATTTTTTCTAAGGAGAGGAAAACAGAAGGCGAATAAAAGGAAACAAGATGAAAAACTTGAGCGCGCGTTGAGCGTGTATTATATGCTTCCACATCTAGCTTTTCGTTTGATTTTTATACAGTGCAAAACCACACACACATTTCCAAGAACGAAACCTATAACGCACATTATTATTGCAATTTGGAATGCGAGAAGTAGACAAGAAGGATGATGAAGAAGGAGGTAAAGGTTCCCACTCGACTCCAGCTGTAGATTTTTTGCTCAGCGCTTTCCTTTGTGAAACTGTAAATGTACTTTTCATTTTTAGATTTAGCCAGGTCTTCCATGTGTAACTCCGGGATTTTGACTGGCTGATCAATGCCATCACCGTGTTTTTCTTGCAAGGAGCTGCTTTAAAGATGTGTCAGGTGAAGAGCAAGAAAGAGGAAAATGGAGTGCTTGGTTATTTTTTCTACCTCCTTTTTCGCAGGAAAAAGAATAAAAGGTAGTGTTTCAAGTAGTAGACGTGAGTATTCAAGCTGTGTTGAAGAAACAGCAATACTTACTTTTTGTTTTGTGTTGTGTGAAGTATTTTTTAAGAGAAATGTTCATCATTGCGTAACAGAGCTCCTAAACTGGAGACGTGTAGTAGTATATAATATAACTCCATTGAATCAACGGGAACGTAACCGCTAGCCAACATCTAAACAACAGTCGGCAGCATAACAGCAAAAAAGCTTTTTGTATTAACCCTGTAAAATGTATGAAAAATGTGTAAAATGCGTCTTCCTCTATTTTCTTCTGTATTTCTGGTTTTGGGATATTTAACGAAAATGTCAGGATTTTACAAGCTTCCATTTACGCAATTTGGGAAAGGTAAAATGCACAGATGTACAACGTAGCAGTAGCAGCTTTTAAATTTCTTGGATGGAAAAGGAAAGAGACGAGGAGCCTTTTTAATATCATTTCCGTTCTCCTCACGTGCATCTTTCTGGTCGTCCATCGGGACTATTTCCTGCACACCTTTTTCCTCACCAGTGATAGCAATAGACAGCCAGGGAGGAAGACACGATTATTCCTTTGAATGGGTACCAGCTACAAGAGGCAAAAAGTTGAGCGAGACTGCGAGAAGTTGTATATCTCTTTGCTTTCTTTGCGTTCTATGATGTATAACTAACCATTGGGATTTTATGCTACTTCTTCTTCCTGTTCATCTATGAAAAATACAAGTCATGAAACGGGCGGCGGAGGTGCGTTGTAAACCTAACCTAATGCAATGTGTGCATTGAGAGCTTGGTTTTGAGTTCCCAGCAGCCTTCAAAAAAGGAAACCTTCCCATTGGTACGCAGTACGTGCTTTGTTGTCAGATAACAACATTTGGTTTATATGAACACTTCTTGCTTCATCACTTGGAACTGAAAGTGGAGAGGTGCATGAATTCTATTACTTTTTACGGTACATGCTTACTAGCAATTTGCTTCCCTCCCTGCCTCTTGTTTTACTTTTTTTACTCTGTTGAACTTGAGTTTATCAACGTGTTGTTACACTCTTGTCAAGAAAATACCGCCATTTTATTATTATTACTTTTATGTATTTCTATCTTGAAACAAGCCAGTTTGTTTCAGGAGAAAAGACGCACACGTATCTAATGCACAATAATAATAAAACCCCAGCGAATAAAAATAAAAATGTATGGAATACCTCCTATAGACTTTGCTCTGAATTGAATCGGTAATCCGCATTTTGGAAGCATGTATTTCATTTTATTGTGTGAAATTGCGTTACTTTACATTTACTACCAGGATTATCAACATGAGAATACGGGTTTTACAAAGCGACTCACTTTGTTTGTAGTTGCTCTTGTTTCTCATTTCCCTTCACATATCAATTTACCTCTTAAACGAAACAGAGAAAGGCAGCATTGTACTCGCTCTTCTGGCTGGTGTATTGTTATTCAACCAGAAACTAACTATGAACACAAGCATGTGCTAAAACTGTAACAAGAGTAATGAAAAATCCGTATAATATATTGCTTGTGAATTGATGTCAGTTATTTTCGCAAAATGTTTGGCAGTATAATTCCCTGTCCATGTTGAGATATCACTTACCGCGAATTGTTTGAAAAGTATTTAAATGGAAGATATGAGCTTGTTACTAGTGGCCCCATTCTACAAATTCTTATTAACATTTTTGCTGGTTTATTAAAAATTCTTAGCGTTTTGACGGTTACTTGAAGGTAAAATATTGGGCACTCGTTGAAAACTGTCTGGAAAACGACAAAGAAAGTTTTTCATCTACATCATCACATCACACTAGAAGAAGGGATTTTTTATGAAAAAATAAACAAAGCAGAATATTATTACAAGATTCATAAGAAGAGTGACAAAGATGAAATGATGAGAAATTCCTCCTCTTTTTACGAAGTAAAAGTTGACAGGCTTTAAAAAAGATGTTTGCCTTTTTTCTTACAAAGACACATATATGTACTTTAATTTTACAAGGGTTACATAAAACACTGATAGATATACACGTATATGAGTATAAACGTATACTAATCATTCTCTTTTATCTTTTACACTTGTTCCTAACATTGTCTACACTCTACGTAAACTATACGTGACTTTTGTTTCAAGATTAATATTTTCCAAAATGTTTCGCTGCTTCACGACTACACTTAACGGGAGGCTTCACTCGTTCCTTGTTCTCATCTTCAACATTTTTTTCATCGTTTTCTTAAGTAAGCTTTTTACCGCCGACTTTACCGCACTGTTTTTATTTAATGAAATAAAACACCACGATATCTTGAAGCGTTAAATTAAATCTATGTTTTACTTTACGACGTGATAAGGATGACTGAAGAACCATGAACCATGCATATAATATATATGTAATGATAGGATATGATGATAGTTGAGAGATGCATCTTCAATCTTTTATTTTGTCCTTTTGTCTTGTTCCATTTTCTTTTCAAAAGGAAACCAAAAGTCAACGAAAGAGGTAGTGGATGGATATGCATATAATTGATATAGAAAATGGATATATATTTTAGTTATAAACCAATACAAGGTTTTAGCTTTGTACTTGTACTCATGTGTCTGTCTTGTCGTGTTAGAGGCAAGACACTATCTCGTCTTAACTTTTGTGCTACGCGTTTTCTCTAAGGAACAACTACTTTAAAGTTAAGAGAGATATATCTTTTTTATTCTTCTTCTTACAGCACAGCCATGACTTCTTTTAGTTTTTCTTATCCTTTACGGCTTCGTTTTGTCTCTCTTACTCTGGAAAATTGCTTTTTAAAACTTTTCTCAAGCGCAAACATGTGTGTAAAGTGTGATAAAAAAGCACAAAAAAGAGTGGCTATACCAAAAGAGTCCGGGAAAATGTTTAAGTAAAGTGCTTCTAATGTGTGTTCTTCGGTTTTTGTAGATGAATTAATTTTAAAATATAAAACAATTTACCAGAGTTTTGTAGTATGAGCGCCATTACCGCAATGCATTGTCCATTTATTTTCCCCATAAAAAGATGGGATATCTCTTTGATGCGCAATGTATACACTAAATGAAACAGAATATTAAGCAACAATGAGCTATGAATGTGGAACAAAAGCCGGAAGTACTTGGCCATTTTGAAAAAAACTTTTGCGTTTCCACTAATTTTTCAAAAGTGATAACCATTTACTACACATGAAAAATACGCTTATTCTCACTCAATATAAAAAGAGAACCAACAAACGCTAAACCATTAATGAATGTTTTTCATGTAAAAAGTTTTGCTCATGTTTTGCATTTAGAGCTCGTTTTGCTATTTTGCAACAAAATGTGTGAATATACAGTAGTTCTGTGAAACCACAAGCTGTACATTATGACCTGCAAGTGGTTCCATTTCATTGCCACTGTTGACTGTAGAGTTCTTTCCCTGCCCTTCTCATTTGCTAAATACTTACACGCATATTCGCACTTTGTAGATACATACCGTACATGCAATATGTATTCGGTTTAATATTTAATGCTTACTACTTTTACTGAACCGACTAGCCGTACAGGGAAACTCCAGCCTAGCCATTCCAAGTTTTCTGGACTTTTGTTTTCTGTTTTTGATATTGGCCTTGTTTGCTACTGCTACAAGAGCTTCCGCCTCGTTTTACTACTTTTGCCATTTGGCCCATCTGACATTTAATTCTACTAAGAGATTAATGAAAAAACCACAACGAATAAATCCTCCTATTATTTTTCTCTGCCAAGTGACTCCATAAGTGGAGAAATTCTGGCATATTAAAGGGGTATGTATCGGGGTAATAAACCAACAATATTTATTGTTCAGTTGGCATTTCGGGGACGGCTCGTGGTTTGCAAAGCTGACAAATTTGTGTTTTGAACTGTGGTAAAATGCAATAAACGTATAGCTTCTGGTATCGTATTTTTTATATATAAATGGGAAGCTACCGGCTGAACTCTGATGACTTGTACCAGATAAATGTATACTTGCTGACTGCCAAATAATGATCTACCATATGTGTTTTTATATTGTATACTACATTGTAATTACGGGTATCTTAATTGAATATATTATGGCAAGGCATTAAATGTTAAAAAGGAAATTGGAAGGTGGTGGAAATGGACGCGAATATGCCAAAAAAAAATCCTAATTGGATGCACCGCTGGAATCTTTTTGGTAACTACAACAATTTTTCTCCGGAGAAAATTTGTTCAACTAAAATTAATAAAAGTGTCCGAACGTTTTTTAAAAACGTTTTATGTGATGCTTTTATGCAAAGCTGTTTGTAGCATATTGAATACGGTTGCGTTGCTATTAGCTCATGCTCCCATCAATTTCCAGCAGAATGATACCTCAGTCAAAAAATTTGGATGTAAGATGCAAAAGTTATGACGGTTTTATATCAACCCGTCAATTATGAACCGGTCAAGGTTCCCCCAGGATACCAGACACATGACATTTTTTATGAAGTCAAGGGACCGGAGACGCCGGAGAAAACCAAGTTACCAAAAAGATTCCAGCGGTGATTGGATGGATCAAAGCCGATCCTAAAGCAAAGATATAGAGATAGTTTTAAATAGGAAAAAGTTCAGAAGCAAGATATACAAAAACGGTTAACAAATAATGATTGGTATATGTATACTCGTTTTTTTAGCTTTACATTTTATTTGCAACCATAAAAAGGCAGTTTGTAATGATTCATCATTTCCACAGAGGTAGCACAATAACTTTTTCAAAACTGGAATCGATCCCTCTATTTTTAGACTGGGAGTTTGTTTGTGATCTTCACCTAGGCTTTGTAGTGTGACTGCCAATTTGCCAAAAACTCAAGATACCTGGATAACATGCTTGAAGTAAAACGACGCGCTTTTTCGCTCGACCATGAAATTACTTCATGTGAAAAGTCAAGAGGAGCAATTCTAATTAATTCAGTTGAACGGATGAGGAGAAATGGCATAGATCTTCACAGTACATTACCAGCCGTGCGTAAGCCAATAACGCTAAGTGGGTTACTTGATGGTTTGACGTTATTTCCGCTCTAGAGTCCACAGCGGCGGTACTCAACTACACGACCTGTATACTGTGTGTGGCATATCCGTATATTATGTGCTATTTGTTGGATCCCTAATCTCATATATAAGTGTTTGCCAGACACCCAGCTGAAGCATCTTTGAGCAACATTTTATATTATTAGAGCTCTCCAGAGCTACTGGTAAACATATCCAGACAGGCAGGAAGTGAAAAAAATGAAGAGCATATAATATGTCCTGTCCCTGTCCTTATGTCCCAAGAACACATGCTATATATAATGGGCGCTAGCACTGGCAAACATTGCCGATTTCTTTGCACGATAATTTGTAAACCTCTCCACAGCTGTCATTTCGCCATGGTTGGCAAAACGGCAAAAAAACCGTAATCGCTGAAGCTATCTTCATATTCTCGAAGGCGGTATAGTAGTGATATCGCGTAACCCCTTTACAGGCAACAAACAACGCTTAAAATTTATAGAAAGCACGAATATACGTCATGCGTGTGTCTCTTGTCGTTGTCCTCGCCGGGGAGGAGAGGAGGTGCAGAAAACAAAAATTTCTAGTTTATACATTAAATATTAAGCCCGCATAGCAGTTGTGTATCATGAACCATGTACCACGCCACCATGGTCTTTTTTCAATTTGCTAATAAACTTCCCGAACCACATGCCAAATTGGCAAAAGTGGCGACAGAACACAACTGTACAACGGCAGCAACAACCGTTCTGTTTGCTTCCGCACCGTTTTTATTATGACTACTGCCAGCGTTTGTGAGCGGCCAACAACTTGCTGCTATACTGCTGAAAAGCGGGCTGACTGCTTCTGATCAACATTCAAAACATGCCATTTTACCAGACACTTTATTTTTATAATAAATTTCAATAGAGTTCGTTTTCATTATACACAAAACGGCATGTCTACTGATATTTGGGGCATTTCATTTCCCATTTTGCGATACGTATCACCATACGCATAACATTATGTCATTATTTGTTATATAACCAGTAGTACGGAGAATTATTTTACAGAAAAGTACTTTGTACACACAGACATTTGTTAAGATATACATACTAACAACAACGGCAATTTTAATATTAAATAGGAAAACCAAAAGGTTGGTAAAGTACGAAGGAAAGCTATGGAAAACACTCAAGAAGCCTCTACTAAATACCTTGGTACAAGAGTGCCGTTCTTCCAGTACAAATACCATTTCAGCATGAACACTTCCAGGCCTCTCATTGTCTAAATTATTACGAGTGGATGATAATGACATTACTTTGCAAACTCTTGTACAACAAAAGAATGTCGATATGCATATAAAAAAGAGATACTATATAAAATATAACAAAATTTTCATTGTGCAAATTAGAAACAGTCACAGGAGTGGTAAAGAGAGGAACAAGTTTGTGTCTTGCTGCAGCAAACCCAAGTTCGGCAAAAGTATGAGAAAAGTAGTAGTTTGGCTGGCTTGTTTGGCTGTCGATGAGAGAGGAACAAATTGAAATTATTTCGTCTGTATCAGTAGTATCTGTTTTAAAGTAGCGTCAGCGTGAAGAAAGGCAACAAGAGAGCAAGCAATCCGTATCTTTCTGAGCACGAGTGCCAAATTGCAGGGAATGTCTGTATTATGTAGATTGATTGCAATAATCGAATCATTCCAGATACTGGCTTCCTATTTTGTGATCTGTTATTTGAATACAAGCGTGTCGTCATGCGTGTCTGCGCTATTTAGCCTTTTCTTTGAGTCGAACAGGCACACAATAAATACAAATCAAATTTATCACTCGGTCTTACACTTTCATCCTCTCGATATCTCCCAAAATTGCTACTGAGCTCAGCAGCCAGTTACTTATCGCGTGCCAGACAGATAATTATCACTGCCACGAGTTCAGACCAACTACATAGTCGTCCCAAGTGTCAAGTCAATGTATCTCATGGTATGCACAATGGCCATTTCCTGTCTTTTGCCTTATTATTCCAGCAGAAAGTTTGGCAATTTTGTTCCCAGTTTGTTAAGTTGAGCTCTAATAAAAATAAGCACCAAACTTTATAAAGAGATTGTAGCAATTTAAAAATGGGAAATGTCTTTATATCAAAATGGCTGAAAGATGCTTTCTTGCACACTACGCATTATTGTTCATTTTCAAAAACTCATTTCAATCGAGACGATGAGGATACTAATGACAGCAAAATTTGTAACTGTGTTTTTTCCAAATTCAACTCGACTTGCTTTTCTGCGTTTCCGCGTTGTTTGTTTACCCAGAGTGCGTACTCTTGCGAAAAGGATCTTTGTACGCATATCTCTCTTCCTATCTCTTCTATCTCTTTGATTGCTTAAGTTTGCTAAAACAAAAAACTTATTTTTTCTTTCTGTTTGAAAACTCTTAGTCGTACTTTTTATTATTACAGTTTGCATGTACGGCACAAGTATGTTGATAAGATAAATCAGCCTGCGCCAACTTTTTTTTGTTTCTTCCAGTCTGAACTGAATACAGTTTTTGTGGTGCAAACGAATAAAACAAGTCAAATGTAGTTTGTCAGAATGAGTCACGACGATAAACCAAAAGAAAAAAAAACGATTCAATGAAAACACATGCTTTTCTTTACATGCTTAGATTCGCATACTCAACCACAGAGAAACGCATAAGTCAGCATCTCACTTGGTTTTTTGTATTTAAATTCAAAGCGCAAAAATATTCAATTTAAACGAGCAAAAAATATTAAGTTCATAGTCAAGATAGATGCGGATGGATTAACCAGCTAATTTTTAATGGCTTCAGGCAAACTGCAGAGACATGCACATAAATATTAAGTTTGAGTTTTATAAGAATAAGTGCGCTAAATAAATTTTGGCTCTTTGATAAAGATAAATGTATAATTTTATTCCGAGATGGTTTCGCTGATGAGGAGCAAACTATTCCATTATAAACTATTTAATCAAAGAGGAAAATTACAGGGTGCGGAATCACATGAGCAAGAGAACCTCAACGGAGAATACGAAGTAGTTATAGCTAGTGTACATAGTATATTATAGTTATAATAATATATACTCTGAGAGAAATCATTTATCGTCATGAATAATTTTCCGTGTTGATGCAGGGTTGAACAGTAGTGGCTGTAAACAATTTTAAAGAAGCATACACGAATACTATTACGTAAAATGAAGGAGTCATCATAATATTAAAGAGTTCTCGTGCAAAAGATACGCATCAAAATGCATTGAAACCATTTTATTATCTTTCTGGAGATTACAAAAGCAACTTTTTCGTGTACAAGAAGAAGGTACAGAAAATAAACCCTAAAGTTTGCTCTTGTTCAGGTAGACTGACTTGGGGGAGATGTATGTATACTTCGTTTAAAATGGTAATAACAAACCTTTATAAAGGCAAGTGTAAAGATTCACGCCTCCTTTGAGCATTAATTAGCAATCAAGCAACCTTTTGGTCTTGGAGCTTTTTTGGTTTTCGTCTTTTTAAGAGGAAAAGTTATAAGACCAAACCCTCTCAGGATCCTCTTTTTCCATGCAAGCACGCAAAGAGGCAAAAACTGTTTCACATCAAAATAGGAAAGAGGAAAGGATGATAGCTAGTTTATTTTCTACTTATCCATTTCCATTTATGACTACCTACTTGAGTCTGGACATAAGTCAGGTAGGTACGTAGTCATAAAATTGAGAAAAGGAGGAGATGAGCAAAACTTTATAAAAATCACCAGAGACTTCTTCAACTTGAAAAGCTGGTGGTAGTGGTGGCAAAGTAGGTATCTCATTCTGATCATTCTCATCGACAACAAGAACATGACGACGGTACGAAGGGATTAGTATACTTGGATCAAAGACGCAACAGAGAAGATCACTTCATCTCATGAATATCTAATTGGATATGGAGTGCTGGTTAAAAAGGAGCTCACAACAATAATAACCAGCAACGCGTATATGAACGCATTATCCACACAGTCCAAAAGAAAACTGAAATTCATCTTCAACTTTAAAGAATTATCAAGTGTTGCATCCCTCCCCATCTTCCTAAATATCGTGTACTCATCTCCGGCTCAAGTGTCTTGCTGCTCTACTCGTATTCCTTTGTCCATAGCTTTTATGCCTACTTGGCCAACCAAAATCAGAAGCATTACCATGCACTTTGTTTGTCCAGCTAAAAAATCTACTTGAGGTTTCTAGTTTTCCTCTTAAGCCCAGCTTTATTGCATTGTGTAGTTTCCTGCTCACAAAAAATGTTCGAAGGAATTCCTTCTGTCGTAGCTGGCGCCGCACTGCCTGGAACTGGCTGGCTGCATACCAAGCTTTCCTTCTCTATGCATTATGTATCCTATTGTATGCAGTTTTCTCCTGGATTCTAGTTAGTTTTTATGTATGAATGCATATATAAACTCACCAGCCTCTGATGAATGCATCACAGCATGAGCTTAGTTTGCTATATTTTACTTTCAGAAAGCCTTAACTATTTTACGTTGTACTTCATGTGTATCCAGACACAAAAAATAAAGTATTAATTCTTCTAAAGGCTTTTGACAAGCCCTATTATTGTTCCACCACGCAGCAACTTGGAAATCCAGTGTTTGGTGTGGTGGTGATTGATGCTATTGGAGTGCCAGATTTAACACTGTACAAGTTTTACATGAGCCGGCAACATGAACTTGATTGCATGGACTCTATATTCTCCAGCAGTCGTCATCATTAATACTTTATTCTTTAAGCTAAAGAAATCAACTTGGCTCCAAAAGAATCAGAACTGACAGTGATTGTGGCATTGACAGTGGCCTTTTGTTGCACATTCCTTGGACGTCTTTTACTACTGCAACTTTTTTATTGAGTAGCAGTTTTCCCAGTCCAGTCATTATGTCCTGAAGCCACGCAAGCATATTTTTTGACCATATCAAAGAGAAGACTAAAACTTGTCCGAAAAAAGTATCAACCAAACTTATATATACTCTATACTCCCATTTCTAGATTGGTCGATAAGATGATTATGATTATTACAGTGTGCATTTATGAGACCTGACTTTTCCCATTTTGGTTTTATCTCAATCGCCATCAACCAAAACCGATTATCCTTCAGTGCAATTTTTTACTGCTGGAAATTCCATCAAGAGCAATGTGATGAAATCACGATATAAACACATAGTATTATTGTTAAAAACAGCACGAAAAGCAAAATTTATTGTGTATCAACTTTCCCACATTCCAATTTCCAATAACACAACGTGTTTTTCTCACTCGTAAAAATGTAAATATTTTCATGTTGACCAAACCAAAAGACTAGACATATATTATACATAAAACATTATCTCATGCTTAGTATTGGAACGTGTATTTTCTCAATTGAAAAAAATCAAGAAAAGTTTGAAGTCAGTGTGTTGTATTAAAAAAGACCCGAGTGGAATCCCTGCTGGGGTTCAAGCAAGATCTCTAGCTGAGCCTTTATTGTAGTGGTTTGTGCTTTTTGTAATGTCATACAGAAAGACTGTCCAGCCAAGCAAGCCACAACAATAACAACCTATATGAGCACTCCAGCCACTGTTTGCCCGCTTCGTGTGTACAAAAATAACAATGCTCCAGACACGGCAATAATATTGTAATGTGTTCTCTTTAAACTTTACTTACTTAGTCAAGTAGTTTTTACCTTTTCTTCCCTTTTCTTATTACAATTCTTTGTAGCTTTTTCAGATGCGTGAGCCTTTGTACGGGAAACAGAGAGAAAGAAATGCGGAGAAGATCATTATGATGATGTGCTTGTTTGTGTGTAAATATAGGTATGTCGTCTGTATGTGTGCGTGCTTCCCCTTTAGTCTCGCTCACTCCACAGAATCCACACTCACCACTACTCTCTGAGACTTTACTATTACTTGAAAATCCTTTTGAAAAGATTTATTTTATTGGGCGTGGTATGGTGTCCCTTTAGAGTCCCGTCATTTCTCTATATACATACGTACACGCTTATGAGTCGGGAGTTGTTGAGAATGAGAATTTAAGCAAACTGGAAAACATATCAAAAACAGCAAAAAAGGACCAGAGTCTTCGTCTTGTGCCTCTTTAGATGGGCATAATAACTGATTTTATTATTCTTATACATACGCACATTCACGCAATATAAAACGGGATCGAGGAGAAGAGGAAAATGGAAATCCTGGAAAACGTGCTGCACGGACAGCAAAAAGCCAAAGTCAACGAAAAGTAAGTAATCCAACCTTTTGGAGATTTTCAAGTGGTGTAAAGAACTGGAGATGATAGTTTGAATGACTTTCTGTGTCTGTGCGTTACTGCTGCTTGCGCACACAGTTCTTCACTCATAGTTAGCTAAGCTGACCTGAAGGGCAAGGCAAACATAAAGAGAACATAAACGGAAAGAAACAGGGATCTAACGAATTTTTAGTTGGGTTCTGTCGTGTTTGTATGTGGTGTGATGCTTTGGATGATGAGAAGGATGATGATCATAATGCCTTTGCAGAGCTTTATTTAAAATCAAAACACCTTTCCGTTCTGGAATGCATGTATGCAATAATAACATTACTTTGGGTGGCACTGCTTTCTGCCTTGTGCCATGTCCTTTTATCTTAAAAGTATATATTTGGTAGTGGTTTCGAAAGGTCTTTTGATGTTTCCAGGAAAGTTTGCAGTTTTAGTTTGTCAAGTTTTAACTCAACACTGAAAGAGAATCAGAGAGAAAGAGAGTTTATATATGGAACTAAGGAAGTAGATAAAAGCGTTAGTACGACTTCTGAACGGATAAATATAGATACAGCACACACCAATCTATGTATACGTACATTTCATTACCATTTTTCTATCATCTCTTTTCTACTGTGCCGTTGAGCTGTCTGCGATTAGGTGTAATAGTTTATGCGTGAAACTTGTGAACGAAACATACGCACAAAAACAGAAAGTTTCAGAGAGACTGAGAGAGATCTTTGTTGTTGCCTTTCCCTATTATGCCATCACTTTGTAATAACCTATTCAACTTTAAATCCAGCCAACACAACAGAGAAGCTGTCAGTGAATTTTCTCTTTTCGCAAAGGAAAAAAAATATAAAAATGGTAATCCACATTCAAACAAAAAAAAATGGTGTGTGACGCACGTTGAGTTGGGTGATTTTGGTTGGGTTCCTTGTTGTCTCCACCTGCCTTTGATTCAGTTTACATTCAAACGCACTTCACAGCCCTGTCAGCTCAAACACAGCAGCGAACAAACAGTCTTAACTCAAACAATTCCCCTTCTTCGTCGTATTCTCTTTTTTCATAATAGCATGCTCTACTGACAAAAAATTGTATTCTCGGTACACAGCCCACGAGACATTTGAACAGTTTACAGTAAAAAAAAGTCTCTCCAAAAGTGTGAGTATATAATATGGAGCAAAAGCAAACACACACGCGTAAGTATATACACACACATTGTAGGTGCTCTGTGCTTCTCCAGTAAATCCACTTGGAAATCTATTATTGCCACGTTTTGAGAAGTTTATAAATCTTTCAGCAGGCGATTCAACGATTTACAATGCTTCCTTTTATTCCTCTTTCAATTCTATTCTTTTTCCCTTGTCTGCTACCTCTTTTCATTTCATAAATATTTTTTCTCTACATGAAAAGAATGGATTTGAAAGAGAAGAGAGGAGAAATACACATTATCAGATGAATAATAGGTGAGTGTGCAAGGGGAAACATTTTCATTTATTTAATATTATTATTGAAATCATGTGACATTTGCGTTGGCTAAAGATGGAGGAGCCTTTAATCACCAGTTCTCAAGTTTCATTCTGTAGGGCTAGGTTCTGGATCTAAAGACAAGATCTAGCGAACAAATTATTATTGAGTTACAATGCCAGCAGCATCAGCATGGTAAAAGGTAAAGAGGAACATTGTAGAGTAAAAGCTATTAAGGATATAGATATTTGCCATAAAAATATAAGAAAAACTTTAGCATGGTGACATATCATCATTATAATTTCCTTCCAAGTTGCTCCGAGGTTTTTGTTGAGACAGCAATAGCAGCGGGGCTGGCGATAGAGCAATGTCCGATTTGCCTTGAGATAGGCATACGCACATGTCCAAATGATGTAGGTTATGCATGGTTTTTAGCATGTAACAGTCGGCAAAAGGAAAAGAAGGAGTGAAAAAAGGAGTAGTTGTAGAAGTAGACACCAGATTGTCAGATAAAATGGCGATAACAACGATTAACGATGGATGTAGTAGTAAATGTGAAAATGGCAAAAGTTGGGCCGTGCCACTGATTTACGATGGTGTTATCAATAAGTATGTGTGAGGAAATCACACATGGACTTTCACAGTATGAATTATACGACTACTTGTGTGTGGCATGCCTAAAGGAGGATTACTTTGTAGAGAGAATATTTTTGGAGGATGATGGGAGTCTCTTGCTGGCAGAAAAATTTACGTGTGGACATGAAGAAGGGAAATGGGCGAAAATGTGCCCAAAAAACGGAGAATTGATTCAGGATGTTCGGGTAATAAAAATGTGGTAGAGTAAGTACTCTCGCCAGTGTCTTTTATAATATGTAGTGTGATTGTGATGATGATGGTCACTGTGACCGGTAAAAAGACTACATTCCAATTCTAGAAGCAGTGAAAAAAGCATGCCACCGGCAACGGTAGCAAAAAGCACAAGGAATTGAGCAAAAAATGGCAGAGCAAAAAGAAACATAAAATGTGTGTCAAAAGATATTACAAAAAGGCAAGAAAGACATTGTGGCATACACTCCGCGGGGCAGGCAGAAGTGAGCCGTAATATTTTAGTTGCGAGAAGAAAAAAAAGACTTTCTGAGGAAGTTCATATTATGCGAGACAAGTGGGAATGTTGGAGAGTTTTATGGTACCTTTTGTGCCTTGCTTATGCTTTGGATGGGCTGAACCTCATGTCCCAAATGTTTCCTCTCCCCCAGACATCCATCGCAAACGGGGACCTTGCAAAGGATGCAATATTTCCCCAGTGACTCAACCGGGTGATCCGGACATTTGTACTCAAGTGGACCAGCCTTCATCTTAAGACAGGCCTTGCCCTGCGTCGCACAAACCAACGAGTGCTTGGCCAGTGGGCCTCTCAGCGGATGACAACTTTCACGACATTTCTCACAGTAGAAAATCTCACACTGCTCACACATCACTGACGCATTCTTTGGATTTTTCTCACAGAGTTGACACTTCATGCCAAGGTTTCTCGTCTCGACATATCGGTCGACAATATTTTGCATAACCCGGTACTTTGGCAAGTTATGAGCCCCTGAGATTAAGGTCAGGTTAAATTTATATTCTGTCTGAAATAGCAGACAATTGTCGGCTGCTCCGGTATTCATAGTTGATTTTTGAAAATATATTTCTTCTACGGCTGTAGCTTCCGCAGTTTTTCCTCCAGGGCTGCGATCTTCTGTTCCAATTCAGCATTTTCTTTTTCTAAATCACTGCATCGGGTACAACTGGTCTTAGCTTTTTTCACGGGAGTAGGGCCACTGGTGACAATTGTCTTTTTTGCTGAACTTTTTCGTACTCTTAGCGTTTCCGGGTTGACCTCCTCACCATCGGTGATCAAATCACGCTGAACGGCCGAAATCCTGCTGAGGAAAGTCTTGCCAGTAGCCTCGTTGAGTTCCTCAAGTGTGCACCGGAAGTCAGAGGATAATCCTGTTGAGGTTTCGTCGTTGCTGCACTTGAAAGCATCATAGTAGTAGGTCCCGTCCGCATCCCGTACCAATAGCATTTTGAAGCAACCGTGTGCAACAGTCTTCTTCACCGCGTTTCCAACTTTTGTCACTGGCTTCCCAACCTCCATAAAGTTTCCCGTAAAAATGTGGACAGCTCCATACTTTTTGGCACGTGTTTGAACGATCTTCTCCACTGGCATAAAAATGTTTTGGTTCACGACCTTGTGTTGGAATGCAGCATTGGAGGAAAGGCGTATGCTTTCCTCCTCGTCAGGATCATGGCAGTGGTTCGCCCAATTAGCCATATGGCCCAACTGGTAGCCCTCTGGACGGGGTAAGTGGCCGTAAATGCACTGCAGAGGTAATAGTTTGTCGTTTACAAATTGACAATTAGGGCGCTGCTTCACTGGTTCCTCCCTGAATGCCACTCGCTCATACACATAGTCAGCAAAGTTTTCTTCTTCGTTGTAGGAGAGGAGATAGCCATTTCGGGGATGTAGCTTTCCACCTGGAAGTCCAAGCAACGTTAAGGTGTCGAGCAAGACTACATCCTTCATGGTTTCCTCTCGGTCAACAGGTGTGCAGTAAGAGAACGCTGGCTTATCTTTGTGTTGCGTGCGCTGATGTTGGGAAAGGTTTTTTTTCAGAAGCACTACTGGACAGTGTGGACATAACACTTGGTCTGGTTTGATACGCTGCGGACAGAAACAGCGTTGATGCCTCTCTATGGACGTTTCAAACACAAAACGTGCTGGACACAGGTCACAAGAAAAGGTAAGCCGCTCAACGGGAATTTCCGGGGTATTCGTTGAGGGATTCATCTTTAAATTTTCACTTTTAAAATTTCACTTTTAAACTTTAACAGTAGTTGCTTAAAATAGCTTTAAGTTTTTAAACTTTCAGCGCACAGAAAAGTAGACTAATATGCAATGACACATACAAAACTTGCTTTGCACAGTGAAGCTGACTGGAGAATGCACATGCATAAGATTCAAGTCTGGTCAGGTTTTGATGTGACTCGAGTCCAATATCTTCCTCCACATACATGTGCATTCTCCAGTCAGCTTCACTGTGCAAAGCAAGTTTTGTATGTGTCATTGCATATTAGTCTACTTTTCTGTGCGCTGAAAGTTTAAAAACTTAAAGCTATTTTAAGCAACTACTGTTAAAGTTTAAAAGTGAAATTTTAAAAGTGAAAATTTAAAGATGAATCCCTCAACGAATACCCCGGAAATTCCCGTTGAGCGGCTTACCTTTTCTTGTGACCTGTGTCCAGCACGTTTTGTGTTTGAAACGTCCATAGAGAGGCATCAACGCTGTTTCTGTCCGCAGCGTATCAAACCAGACCACGTGTTATGTCCACACTGTCCAGTAGTGCTTCTGAAAGAAAGCCTCCTCAAACATCAGCGCAGGCAACACAAAGATAAGCCAGCGTTCTCTTACTGCACACCTGCTGACCGAGAGGAAACCATGAAGGATGTAGTCTTGCTCGACACCTTAACGTTGCTTGGACTTCCAGGTGGAAAGCTACATCCCCGAAATGGCTATCTCCTCTCCTACAACGAAGAAGAAAACTTTGCTGACTATGTGTATGAGCGAGTGGCATTCAGGGAGGAACCAGTGAAGCAGCGCCCTATTTGTAAATTTGTAAACGACAAACTATTACCTCTGCAGTGCATTTACGGCCACTTACCCCGTCCAGAGGGCTACCAGTTGGGCCATATGGCTAATTGGGCGAACCACTGCCATGATCCTGACGAGGAGGAAAGCATACGCCTTTCCTCCAATGCTGCATTCCAACACAAGGTCGTGAACCAAAACATTTTTATGCCAGTGGAGAAGATCGTTCAAACACGTGCCAAAAAGTATGGAGCTGTCCACATTTTTACGGGAAACTTTATGGAGGTTGGGAAGCCAGTGACAAAAGTTGGAAACGCGGTGAAGAAGACTGTTGCACACGGTTGCTTCAAAATGCTATTGGTACGGGATGCGGACGGGACCTACTACTATGATGCTTTCAAGTGCAGCAACGACGAAACCTCAACAGGATTATCCTCTGACTTCCGGTGCACACTTGAGGAACTCAACGAGGCTACTGGCAAGACTTTCCTCAGCAGGATTTCGGCCGTTCAGCGTGATTTGATCACCGATGGTGAGGAGGTCAACCCGGAAACGCTAAGACTGCGACAAAGTAAAGCGAAAAAGACAATTGTCACCAGTGGCCCTACTCCCGTGAAAAAAGCTGGTTGTACCCGATGCAGTGATTTAGAAAAAGAAAATGCTGCATTGAAACAGAAGTTCGCAGCCCTGGAGGAACAACTGCGGAAGCTACAGGCGTAGAAGAAATATATTTTCAAAAATCAACTATGAATACCGGAGCAGCCGACAATTATCTGCTATTTCAGACAGAACATAAATTTATCAACGCCATTTATTTATAGTTTACGAACCATTATCGTCAAAATAGACGGTCTTGTGACACACCGGACAGGATAGACAGAAAGCTGTGGACTGGATTGGGGGGAAGAGGAGTCCATGCATATTTGGGGTTCCAACATAACTGTTTGGCCGACTGGAGCAAACCACCACTCCTGAGTCTGTTTCACTTAAAACACTCGCCTTGTCAGAGTCTTCTGCTCCACTCGAAGAATTCGAGCTGTGGTTACTCACTCCACTGCTAATGCTGCTGTCACTTTGATTACTTGAGGATGACGGTTGGTGGTGCACTGTTGCGGTTGTGACTACAATGTGATGTGAGTGTCCATGAAAGTTTGTGGAGGAAGCATGACTATGATGATGCAGGTTAGCACCACCATTATGAGTGCCTCCATGACCATTCGTGTGAAAACCGGCGTGATTATGTCCATGAGATGAGTTTGCAGAAGACTGTTGCACTATTTGCTGCGGTGGTACGGGCTGCTGGATTTGAACTGCACAGTTTAGACAAACTGAATGATAGCACGGGAGGAGAACCGGGTTGGTAAATAGTTGTTTACACATGGGACATTTCACTTCCTCCTCCATTTTGAAAATCCTACCAGGAACAACACACCACCCACAAAAAATACCTTGAAACGAATTGCCAAATCCCTAGAGTTCCTTATATATATCCGGTACTTTTTGCAAAAAGACTGTTTGAAGAAGTTCCCTTTTTTATTGTTTCAACAGTATTTCTCATATACACCTAAAACAAGCCGTAGATTTTATTCAGCAACCCTAAAACGTATAATCAAGCTGTAGTTATCGTTTTGAAAATTATACTTGAAACTGTAACAGTTACTTCAGTAATCTTAATCCGCTTGAAAGCTGTCGACTAGCTTACCCGAAAACACTCGCACAGTGTTCATTTGAAGAAAAACCGACAACGCTCGACCCTACCACTCTGAAAGCTGAAAGGAAACTGGTTTCAGAACTTGTACCGCATTCCCGTTTACTCCATCATCGTGCTCCTTGAAAATCATGCTACGAAAACGTACTGCTAACTACAAGTACAAGGCTGCAAGGCTATGACAAGGAAAACGAAGGGGAAATACTATGCTGCTGGAGCATTAGGTTTTGGAGGAATCGTCATGAACATTTTTACTATTACATCGCGTGTGTACAGTGCGTATCTTATGTTGGTTGCAGCAGTGAACTGAGCTAAAAGAACAGTGCTTTGTGCATTTACACAAAAGCTGGGGAAAAACTTTACGCTGAGCCGTTTGCTGACATGTAATAAGCATTGTGTTTCGGTTTTGGGGAAAAGGAATTCTAACTTTGAATCTTTGGTTGGGTTGAACACACACGAAAATATAGGCAAGTATGTAAGTGCGAACGCTCTCCGCACTCTAGTGAAAAAGAGATCCAGGCTTTTAGTGAGTAGCACAATAACTGGAATAGTGGGATAGACATTTTTGTCGGGGCTGGGGTTGCGTTAAAACAAGTACGTAGTGGCACAATGAGGAATTCATATTTACTGCTTGCGTTAGGAGAAACTGAAAAGGTAGCATAAATAAAAGTGCATGTCTAATAAAGTATTTTTACAAGAGGGAGTAAGTAAACGGTTTTATACGAACGAGTCGTGTGCGTCCATGATTTTTTGAGGATAAAAGCAACTTGACCAGCATTCAGCAGATGGTTACCTCAAGGGACTTGAAAAGGGCAAATAATTTCCAGATTTTGCGTTTGTGACTCATATTCATGTACCCAGTTGCTCGTACGCTATTTGTATCATAATATGTGAGTAGGTAATAATGGCGGTGCTTTATTTGTTGAAACCTCTGAGCTGATAAAATATATCACTCAGTGCTACATTTTATTTCGACTGGAAAATATGTCGCTAATAAATAAAAAATACATAAATAAAAATACTGGCCCAGATATTCAATGCTGATGATTTACAAGCTAGACCAAACATACATTATGTAATGGAGCCTATTATACAGTTTTTTCATCGTTGACTTTTATGACTATCGCCGAGGATTTTTCTTGACTTCATGCTTTACTTGAGACTTTAGTAGAGTTTTAAAAGAGTTAACAGGCAATTATTGAGTTGGCGCATTCTAAGAATATAACCTGCTTAGTCGGTTTTATACAGTAATATTAGTTGCTTAATATGCATTTTGATGTGTTAAGCTTTTTACTTCTGTTATTGCCTATCTGAGACAGCCGAATAATATGAAATGTGGACAGAGCTGAAATATTACAACAGTAAAGTGATTTAGAACATCATAACATTATACGATTTTCCATAACGAGAACATACTCTCTGAAACTACTACCGCAGAGTTAAAACAAAATGAAGAATTATTATTTGTTTCCAGTTATCTGGCGGTCAGATTCTGGACCTAAGGATTAACATACAGTAGAGTTTAACCACAATGTCACAAAGGACGATAATGATGCCAACAAATCTTAGCTTTATGTTGTATGCAATAGCTATAATACAGTTGAAACTAAATGACATCAAATGTCAAGTGTTTTCAACCTGTACCAGAATATACAATTAAAAAAGTTTATAAGCAGAATACTCAAAGTATTGAGTAATTTTATTCTGCGTATTTACCCAAAATAGGAAGTTTAGGTTCGTTGAGTACTGCTTACATTTTAAATATTTAATCTGTAAAAATTAGACATAAAAACTGCATGCTCTCAAATATTGTTTATCATTGAATTTCTGTATCATATAATGCATCTTTTCCTTATTGATAATCAAAACTATAATTTCTCCTGTCCCTTACATGTCCAACTTCTATTAAAACTTTAGTTGCAAAGATGGTGTACACACCCAATTCTACTAACTAAAACTAGTAGTTAATGTGTTTAGGCGACACATGTACTCTATGATGACTCATGTTATTTTGAAGATTCAGTTTGCTGCAGGTACAAAAATCAACTCACATTATCAGTTTTGCGATGTTATGATAGCTTTACAAACAAATTGATATACATGTCAAAAGATCACTGTCCGTTGATAACCATTTTTAGCAGAGTAAACATACACAGTGGCTTGTTTATCTGGGTACGAGGACATATAGTTCCAAGTAAGCACCCAAAAAGTGGTCAGTGCAATAAGAAACGCTAAACTAGTAACTGCAAACAAGTATCAATATTTTGCGTAGAACATTTTAATATGTTTGCGCGATTAGTAACTTCCGAATTTATTTCGGATATTTTGGTGCACGTAGGGCTTCTGGTCATCGCTGTCCTTTGCTTGGTGATTTGGGCAACTAGCAAAGACAGTCGGATTTACAAGTACCTTAAGGTGCTGAGTGGTCCGGCACCTTTACCAATTGTAGGAAATGCTCTATCCTTTCTGGGGCCACATGAGAGTAAGTATAAGCAGAGATAGCAATCTTATCTTTTGCTTTATTTCGTATTTTTTATGATTTATTCCAGAGTTGCTAGACTTGCTTCTGGCTTGGGTTGAGATATATGGAACTTGTTTCTCAGGCTGGGTTGGGAACCTGCCTTACGTTTTCGTGGCTAACCCGCAAGACGTGGAGGTATCATACAAATAATATCGACAATAAATGCTTCTTGTAACCTGCATATTAACAAAGACAAATGCAAATGTTTCTATATTCTTATGATTCTTTGCAGAAAATATTATCTTCCACCGTACATATCAACAAGGGGAAAGACTATGAAACCTTTTTGAATAACTGGCTTGGAACTGGCCTTCTCACTGCTAAACGTAAGTTTTATTTCATTAATCATAGACGAAGCAAAAGTAGACATATAATTTAGCAATGCATAATGTTATGCTAGGTGAGAAATGGCACGGTCGTCGGAAACTCCTTACACCCACGTTCCATTTCAAAATCTTGGAGGATTTCTTTCCCATTTTTAATGAGCAATCCAAAATACTGACAGTTATGTTGGAAAGGCAAAGGCAGCAGTCGGATTCATTTGATATATGTCCTTTCATTTCGAAATGTACGCTTGATGTTATCTGTGGTAAGTCGAGACTTTGTCCTAATTGGGGTTTATTCATCTCATATATTCAATATATAGATAACTTTTGTGAGTGATATTTGCATGATAACTTTATGCATATAAAACATTTGTTTTGTTATTTTCATATAATTTCACCAGAAACCGCAATGGGAGAAAAGATAAACGCCCAAATTGGCGGAGAAACAGACTATGTCAAAACTGTTTGTGGGTGTGTGTCCATTCATTAACTATAAATATCATTATAATTTTATGGGTTTTATTATCAACACCAACAGCTCCTTCAGTCCCTTTGCTTATTTATACACATGCTAAACATCTCAAAATCAGCAAAACTTACCAAGATAACATAGTGCAGATTAGCATTATAATTATAACTGCAATAATAACAAAAGTTGTTTTCAATCTACTTAAACACGGGTGAAAGGTCACACAAGTTTGAAGAAGTTGTTTATGGTGTTATGAATTTATGAATACTGTATATAGATTGTCAACTTTATACTGACTTATATTGCAATGTTACAGAATGACTGATATTTTGCTTGTCAAAGGACTGAATCCAGTGTTCAGAAATCCATACATTTGGAACATTGCAGGTTTAGGAAAGCTTGAAACGAAATACTTGAAAGTGTTACACGAATTCACAGTCAGGGTATCGTAAAACTTTACTTTATATCATGCTTATTCATGTAAAATAAGGCTAATTAAT
This sequence comes from Entomobrya proxima, assembly GCA_029691765.1. Lineage (NCBI taxonomy): Eukaryota > Metazoa > Arthropoda > Collembola > Entomobryomorpha > Entomobryidae > Entomobrya > Entomobrya proxima. Next base: position 25,311,024 of record CM056171.1, read on the forward strand.
TTTATCGCTATGATTATTGCAGATGATTAAAGACAGGAAAGCTGATAGAAAACGAAAGTTGCTCATCGCCTCAGCAAAAAATATGACCACAACAGTCACCAGTGCAGAAGATAATCCCGAAGGTATATAGAATCTGTAAAGTAACACAGTTATTCACAACTATTGACATTTGTGATGATAGCACATTTTCATGATATGATAAAAAGGAACAAAGACGAGAAAGGCGTTTCTCGATCTGCTGCTGGATTTACAAGATAGCGAGCAAATATTAACTGATGCTGATATTCGCGAAGAAGTAGATACTTTCATGTTTGAGGTACATGACCGACTTATTAAAACTGTCATCATAACTAATAAATCTTATGATAACTAATTTTATTTTAATTTGATTCAATTCAATCTAATCTAAAGGGACATGACACGACTGGTGCTAATTTGGAATGGACAATTCTGATGCTGGCTTGCCATCCCGAATATCAAGTAAGCTGTTCTTATTTTAGCAAACCAACATCAATTGCATTTTGAATGTTCAATTATAGTGTGATATGTTTTGAAAATACAAAATAGAAACGTGTACATGAAGAATTGGATAGTGTATTCGGAGATGACACTGACCGGGACATAACCATGGCCGAGATAAAACAGCTTAAATATTTGGATTGTTTCATAAAGGAGACAATGAGATTGTATCCAAGCGTGCCATTCTTTATGCGTTCAGCAGACCAGGACATACATTTAGGCAAGTATTTACTAATTAAAAAGATCTAATTAGTTTGCTGGAAATATACGCGGAATGCTATTTATGCATGATGATTATATATACTAATGAAGAATGCATGATTGATCATCATTATCAACTTATTCCGATTTCGATTTGTAGATGAAAAACGGGTTATTCCGAAAGGGACAACAGTTTTGCTCTCTGCCTGGATGCTCCATCGCAATAAAGAAATATTTCCAAACCCCAAAAAATTTGATCCGGAACGCTTTACCCCAGAAAATTCCGTTGGAAGGCATCCTTATGCGTTCGTTCCATTTTCCGCTGGACCTCGAAACTGTATTGGTCAAAAATTTGCCGTATATGAGGAGAAAATCATTTTGGCCACTTTATTGAGAAAGTTCCGTTTGGAAGCGATTGATACGGTGGATACTGTTGTTCCCGTTCCTGATGTAATACTTCGCCCCAAACATGGTATTCAGGTTCGATTGATCAACAGAGCTTCTTCCAAGTAGGTTTACCATTCTGCTGATGAGGCTTTGTCAGTAATTTCAGTTTTTCACTTTGGCGTTTCAAAATCAAATGAATTTATGAATACACTGATGTAGATTAATGTCTATATACCAATCGTTAGAACTCAATTTTAGGCAATAAGCCGTGTTTATCGTAACTTTTAAGGCGATTGTGGAATTATTTGCGTGTCGGTTGTAGATGAATGTTTAGTTCAATTTAAGTTCATGACTATTCATTAATTTATATCAACTTATAATTAAGAGATAAGTATTAGTTGATGAATGTGGGACGCAATTCAGACTGGTCAAGTGCTGTACGACTGATATTTCAAAGACGTCAGCTTTCAAGTTCAAATCATGATTGAACTTTTTTACTTATATTTACGGTGACTCATGATGATCATCAGATCAATTTAATGGTGCTTTAAAGATGAGTCATTTTGTTATTGCTATTTATTTGCTTTTGTAATTCTATAAAACATATTTCATTTTCAAATGATTCCTATGTACACATGATTTTTCTAGTACGGTAAAAACACAAATAGAAACGCGTATAATAGTGATAAAATCATTCCAATAAAACTTCATTTTATGTATGGTTAACCAATCAGATTCCTTATGGTCATTTGTCATTTTTATAATTTTAAATAACAATGTTGTATGCCATCTTCTCCAGTCCACAACGGGAGTCAGTATAAGAATACCTAACGAATCCACCTTCACCCCAATCCCTTCCTGCAAAATATTTTTACATCAATATAGCATCCTGATTTGTAAATACCTTGTTTGGCAAATCACAGTTTTGTTAGTGTATCTACTTACCCCATTGATTTTTAATGACGTAGTATTTACCATCCTCACTGAATCCAGTAATGGTCATTGCGTGACCCCCAGCAGCAGTGGCTATTTTGAGTAAAAATTCAAAATGGATACTTAGTACTTGCATAATTTTGGGAATGTGTGAATTTATATTTATAGTGTTTTTAAGAACATTGACTTACATGCACTTCCACAGTAATCATACACCCCATTTTCATAGAACATGAACGGTTTCCAAACGTAAATGCCGATTGGTACAGGTCCGTAGTTTGCTACTGCATACTTAACCTCGCTGGTCTTATCAGGCAGTTTCTTGTACTCCTTCAGTTGTGTTTCAGGATGCATCCCCTCAAAAGTGCACTTCCCTTGCTTTCCTTGGTAGGGATAACGATGCTCCGCAGTTACTCCATGGTCCTTTGCGAATTTCAGCGAGTCCGGGTAAGTATTCCCATCACATCCTCGATTCTTGGTGTACCCATTTGCCCTAACGGCACAGTCTACCATGAACTGCTCACTCAGATCAACTATTGTCTTGTCGTTTCTTATTGCGTGATGACCTTCCATAGCTGATGTAAGGGCAAACATGACACAAGCTCCACATTTTTCCTGATCCTTCACTGGTGAAATTACGTTGTGATCTCGCCAGTCGAATCTGGCAGGGATATTTCGAAGCTCTGCCTCGGAAACGTTGAAGTGAGAATGCTCATGGATAATATCTTCGGGAATTGTGAGTCCTAATCTTTCCTTCTTGAATTCCTCTGGGTGCTGTAAGTATTTTATTTTGTTAAGGTAAATCAGTGGGTAAATTACAAGTAGTGTGCATTGTGCAGACAAAATCAAACTCACTGACCATATCTGCAAACTTGTTGATCCCCATTTCAAATGTCGAGTACAACTTCATGCGGGCAAGTAAGTTGTGGTTAAAAACGTAGATTAAGTTTTCTTTGAAAATTTCCCTCCGCTGACCATGGTTGAGTATGTGATTGAACTCCGGGTTATGTCTGTTTTCTCCGTATTTCAGCTAGAAGTTTATTAAATTTTAGGTAGAAATAATTGTAAAAAATATGTTATATAGCTCTGTAAATCCTAAATATTATTATGATTTCATTTTAAAACATTCACCTTAAATTTTTCGTATGCAGTTTCGAGAACATTTTCATCCTGCAAAAGGAATTTGAAGTTTTCCAGTGTCTCTTCTTCTAGGTTTTGATAATACTGGATTGTTTGATTGGGGAACAACGTCAGCTTACTATTCAAAAAGTCGTCAATTTGTATTTGAAGCAACTGAAGTGATTGCTGACACGACACACTGCATATCAACAGCGATAAGCAATAGGTAAATATTTTCAACATTTTGTTGGGAATCGTTAATTTGTGTGAAACGGGACAGCTAAAATATTTGAGAACTGCTCCCTTGTCAAAACTAATCTTGAATGAAGGTAGTCGGATCCTGGAATGAGTGTCAGTTTACAGACTTTTCCCCTTTTTTATTTTGTACATTCACCTAAGGTTTTCTATACTTCAGCAAAGACAGTCACAAATTAAATTGTTCGAAATGACAATTTCATATTATATGATGCCAGTATAGGTATATATCATTTACAAAAATAGTACGGCTTAAAACGGGGTACCTTCTAAATGTTGAATGGGAATTCTGAAACAAAACCTTTTCATACTGCTTTTCATCGTGGTACCTTTGTACTTTAGGATTATAAGAGACCATACCAAAACATGAAATGGTAAAAATTGATAAATTATAAAATATCTTAAAACATGAATGCGTCGAGTTAATCCGTTTTAAGGGTAGCTTTAGTGTGAAGGTACAAAATGAAGAAGTAAATAAGTTTTTGTGACTTTAAGCTTAATTTTTAAGAATACTTTTATTGAAAAAACTTTCATTCATACCAATAAGGTAGCATTTGTCTAGTGTATAATAAGGTAAAATACATTGTTAAGCATGTAAAAAATTTTCCATTTGCCTTTGCTTCCATAATTATAGTCCGTTTTTAAATACAAATTGGTGCTATTACTCTAGGGTACCTGTAAAACCCCACCTTTCAAACTTGCAAAAATTGGATCCAGCAATGTACTTGAAGTAGCCAGCTTCTCCCCATGCTCTTCCCCAGGAGTTTTTAACAATAAAATAACCCTGATTAAAGAATTGTCCATAGCCTACAACCAGCACTGCATGACCTCCAGTATAACCATGAGGGGGAGCACAGGCGTCAAACACGCCAGTACGATAAAACATGAATGTAGGATGCACCAAATACGCTGCAGCAATTGGTTTTCGCAAATTATACAGTACATGTTTGAATCCCTCAACAGTTGCTTCTACTTGCCAGTAATCCTTTAATTTGGCAATAACACGTTTACCGTCCTTTGCGCACTCTTCCACCTTTGCAGTATACCCGTAGACGTCTTCAGTGGTGACCCCGTGATCAATTAAAAATCTCCCGGTGTCTTCCATGATATTTCCTAAAAAGATCACCAAGCATTCATTTCATAATTTATTTATGAATCTACACTGTAGGAAATGTGAAATGCACGCCTTCTTGGTAGTTTCATTTTACTTACCGTTACAACCAGCGTTGTTTTCGTAGCCATATTCCGGCAGAGCACAATCTAAATTGAGAATTTTAAATTCTAACTAAATTCTATATTCAATTTTTGCTTTAAATAGGTATATGATAACGGGACATCCTTACCAAGCATCATTTGCTCACTGACATTAATATGTTCTCCACCGTTTTCGATAGCGTAGAGTGACTCCATCAACGCTCCATGTGAAAAATGCACACATGAACCTATACAAAAATCACGAAACGTTAACATAAAATATTTGCTCAAATTTTACAGTCATTGTATTCGTATTCAATCACTAACCGCATTTCTTTTGGTTTTTAATGGAAGTCACAAAACCGTGCTCGCGCAAGTCAAAGCTAATAGGGAAAGCTGAGCTAGTTAAGGAAGGTGGTCCGTTAGCAACTGGCGGCTGTGGTGGGGCATGATTAGGACCATAGGGGTCGGAAGCGTTGAAATTTTTTGGGTGAATTGGTAACTTGTCATTGGCACCTAGAAAATGGCTCCATTCTTCGCGAGACTATTACAATAATGAAAAATTAGTTTAGCATATTTTTATTTGACTTTATATAGATATGTTAATATTTTAACTTACCATATCTGCGAATTGGTTCACTCCAAGTTGGAACCTAAACTCCCCTGCGTCATGTTGCAGATTGTGCTGGAAGATGAGATGCAAATTATCCTTAAAGTGAACTTTCCTGGCATCAAATTTAAGGTCATCCTCGGTTTCCTTTTCGTGCTGAACCTATATTCAAGTAAATTATTCAATTTTTTGAATTTCAATTCTTTTCTCTTTCAATTCTTAAAGATATTTTAACGTTTAATTTATTTTGGCCTAATCATACCCGATATTTGTTGTATGCCTCCGTCAAAATATCATGGTCATCCAAAAGTTTGCTAAACAATTTAATAGCATCATGATGAGCTACGTTTTGGGGGATAATATGTCCAGGAAATAAACCTTCGGAGAACAACCAGTCGTCAATACTCCTAGCTTTACTAGTAATACTTTGCTGAAGGTCTTTTTGAAAATCCTGATTAACGGATTCTGCGTCATTGCAAATTGCATATGAAAATATAGTCACTAGAAGAATTGAATTTCTTATGAAGATTTTCATGACTTTGCTTGAAAATTGAAAAAAAGTTCTATTTGAAAAGTTAGTTAGTTAGTTAGTTTATCGTTAGTATCGTTTATAGTTTAAAAAAACGCAGATGAAATATTTGAACTGTTACAAACAGAGAAGAAAAGCAAGTATGACAGAATAATTTTCGTTAAAATAATGAACATAAAGCAGTCATGTATAAAGTTATTTTAGACATTTCTGTAAACATTATAATACCTTCAGTCAGTAAAAGCTTTTATTGTTTGAATATCCTAGGACCGTATTTTAAAACAACATATTACTGTATTAATGTACAAGCTCAGTAAAAGGGAGTATCTTTGAGCGGCAGTTTTATTGCTTTTATTAGTGTGCGAAGGGCACAAACAAAAAGCCCATACAAGGGTAACTATGTATTAGTTAAGTAGAGAATGAGATATTTTTAACCCTTGATAAAACCCATTGCATTGGTAAGTACTACTAAAACATTTCTTGAAAAAGTGCATTCAAAACTCAGTAAGAAATGTGAACAAAGAACAAATGTGATTTAAGAGCAAAACTTGAAGCTTGTCCCTTGCGCCAGTTAGTAGCAAAGCATTTTCGAGCTTAATTGTATTGCCATCCATTGGCCAGAAATCTCACCTCTTTGCGCAATCGCTTCGCTACGCTTCCACTGTTCTCTGCGAGATGTAGCTTGTTGGACCCTTTTGAATGGTGGAGTAGTTGGCTTTCCTGTTTTTCCCATGCTTTCAAACGAGTTTTTAGAATTACAATACAAAAGGAAAATCATATGTAAGCCAAGCTAAGCACAAGTACGTTTCGCCTGTCACGTATGCTAAAATTCCAGCAATGTGTTTTTCTATCCATCCAATCTAGTCTACAAATGAAACCAGATGTATTCGGTTCCTCGTAAATATAATTTCTAATATTTTTAACTAATTGTCTGGTAATTTGAAGCATATTTAGGAGATTTGTTTCTCTGTTAATTATACATTGTGCAGCTTTTTACGCTAAAACGCTAGTCGTAGTACTACAGTGGAGAGGAGTGTATACTGAAGCAAAAGGGATTCGATTCGGTATTTCGGTGTGTGTGCTGTGTTTATGTTCCTATCCACAAGTTCAGTTCAACATTGTACCGTGTGCTTGTGCTGGTGTGCTTTTTGACATTGACGTTAGTTTCGTATTATTAAGCACAAGCTATAACAATGCAAGCCAATCTTGCAAGAAATGTGTATGGCTGTGGTATTCTTAGCAGTATTTTTCAAAACACGGGCTTTGTGAAACAAGGAGTTCGTATAGGAAAGCAAAGTCAAACAACGCTTTTGTATCATTTTGAATGTCGTTCATACAGCAGCAGCTCAACAATAAATGTAGGAGAGGATGCAAGGTAAAAATGATTTAAAATGGGTTAAGTACATAAATAAAGTACATAGGTTGATTGTTGTGTTTTAAACTTGAAATATTATTGCATTTTCTTTATTTTGCATTGAACTGTTTTTAGTCACTAAATTGAGTATTTTACAGTTTCTTACAATGTCACTTACATTGTCCATTTTCTTAATTTACAAAATTCATGTTTTACTACATATGCATAACCTTTTTATATATACCTATACGTTTGGGTACATTTTATAACATCACTGTACCACCAACGCTAACTTAAATTCAATAGTATAGGTTAACTCGAAGTATTATTGAAAAGTATGGTTAAATGAAAGCTTAACACATATCTGTAGAAAGTATATTCAGGATCAAGAATTAACCCCCAACCGATTATAAAGCTTCCAGATCTTTTTTGAACTTTTATATATCTCTATTGAATATTGTATTTAACTATTTTCATAGAACGATTTAATTGTTGGTCTTAATTTTACGGTTTAAAATTGTAGAAAATGCCGAGAAACTTTATAACTCAATCATGTAAACGTCAGTTCATCACATATGCTAGTAGAAACTAGAATATATCCATACATGCATGGGTTTAAATAAAAGTTGTTGCGGCATCCCACAGTTAGATAGATGAAGAAAGTTCTCAGTATGTGTCAGCAGTATCATTTGTCTATTTCTTTACGTAATGGAAATAATACGGTTATGATATTGTTAGCTTATGGTAATGATATTTTTGTATTGTAATAAAAAGCAAAATTGTTTCTACATATTTTGTTATTTACAAATATTCAAGTCTTAGTTTTCTATGTAACTGTGTGTACCACCAAATTTACCTCCTGTTACTTAAAAAATATCAATCTATAATATAATATATGAACACAGCACACATTTAATTTTGAGCATGTATACTATCATATGTACGCGCACAGTTTTTCTATACGAAAAAATATGTACATACATTATACTAAAAGTAAAGAACTCAGGAAATTCTTCATGGTTGGTGGTACAAGGATCATTAGTCAAATTCTGTAATTTGTGAGGATGATCATCATTCTACTCATTTTTCATTTTTTCCACGGTGGTGGCAGTGGTAGATAGTTAGAATAGTTTTTTAGCTACACCGAATAACTAGCAACATTTTAGGGAGGAAGAAGAAATAGTGACGGAATATATTTGAGGCTTTCATGACGGGAGATGGATATTAAATGACAGAGTTTTTTCATCCCAACCCATGCCATACTTTTTTTCTTTTTTCTAGCATCTATAATAACATTGCTTGTTCTTCTCTAATGTAATTTAATTTCATGTCGGGAGTGAAAGAGAAAACCAATAACTTCCTTTTTCCCTGTCAAACCGGGCTAAAGCCCATGCCAAAACCGTAGCATTATCAATTCTTCACCGTGCTGTAAACCCATGTACACAACACAAGCACACACATCATCATCATGATCTTCCCATCACATTCACATCAGCATTACAGGCATCACACACATGAATACATGGCAGCTCGTCATCGCTAATGTTCAATGTATTGATTCTCACTGATAATAATTTTTAACACATTTCCCTTTGACTTGACTTTGCTTCCCTCTTCCACTCCTCTTTCCTTGCCGCTACAACAACAATAACAACAAGGAAAACCCAAAGATACAACATGCCTGCATGAAAAGAATGAGCATACAAACTACAACAATAAAAATTGTCTTTCAATTCTCCACTTTTACAAACTGAAGAAAGGCTCAAGCTTGCTGGGTAGTGTTTTTAAGGAATGCAAGCAACCCATTGTTCAAGTATCGGTATAAAGTACCTCAGAAATTGCCAAAGAGTAATAACCACACCATAAAATATCATTGTATCTAACTTTAACTGTTTCTTTTTTTCTTTTCAAGACATGGAGAGTGCTATGATTTTACCATTGTTGGTGGAGGTATCGTTGGTTGTGCGACCGCCTTGGAACTGGCCAAGAAATATCCCAAATTGAAAATGGCTATAGTGGAGAAGGAAGACAAATTAGGTATGCGAGTACATTTTATGCTTCACTATCATTCGCAAGTTGCACTTTTTACGTGTAAAAGAAATATATCAAAAATCCACTAAAGAAGCAAACTTTCACAGAAGCAATGCCAAGCATGATGACAGTATAGCTTATGGATAGAGCACGCATATTTATTAAATTTGGCGTATTATGTTATTATGTAGATTTTCAAAATGCGCAAGCAATCTTCTAATCGAATAGTGAATCCGTGTGTAACCGTGTAAAACTCTAATGGAAAAGCATAATGTGCCGTAGCAAAGGGTTCAATTCCCTGGTTCCTGTTTTGCATTGATTTTCAATATTGTGCGCATAGATGTATATTTGATATTACATTATACAAGGTTGTAGGCATAATTGGGCATATTTAAGCTGGTATTCTAGTTTTAGATGGAGAATTGTTTTCGTGTTCGTTGACTGGATTACAAATTCCTTTTCAAAAGTCCACCCTTTCAGCCGTATCTTTCTCCCATCATTATTATCGTCATTATAATCATCATTCTGCTACTCTTACCATGGGAAATCGTGTGGCCTTTGGGAAATCACAGAAACTTTTCTATTTTACTTTACTTTTCGGATAATACAAGTACCTAGCTATAGGATTAATAAGACGATACTAAAAGTGGCGCTTGTATATCAAAAATTGTTCCACGAATGAGTGGTTGAATGAGCCTAATCTCTCCTACCCCGAAACTAACTCAGTGAAGCAAGTAAATCAGGAACCGAGAGCAACCTTCCCATTTAACTCACGACTCACGACGTCGTCTGCATCGTCGTAGAGCACACGAGAGGGAGAAAGACACAAAAGATTTCAGAGATTGAATCTGCCGTACAATAAAAAAAAGTATTGTACATAACTAACATGGTTCATGCCCACTCGTTGCTTTTTAGTACATTTTATTATTAGTATTTATTATTACACAAGCCATACGTAACTAAACCATAATGGCATTATTCCACATTATATATATATATTATGGTGATATAATAATAATATTTTTAGATGCTGGCTTTATTTCCAGTGCGCAGCATCACTGAACATCACGTCACCGTAACCAGGCTTGGTGATTGTACTAACAAGTGTTTGCAAATCATACGCAACTCCAAGCTTTATGGTATTTTCTGCTGATGCTTTTGACGATGAAAAAGGCATGAATTCGTGCATGCATGCATGACTTGATTTAATATCATATTTATCTCTTGCCTTTCGCGTCACTCACGGACCATGTTTTTAGAGAGAAGATATTATATTGGCAGAAAGTACAAATTCACTGGGAGCGGAATCGCATTGTAGTGATAGAGTGACTAACAACTTCAGACCATTTTTGTTACTGCTGTCTAACGACTAGCGACATAGATCGATAAACACTGATTTATGAAGATGAATTTACAAAATCAGTACTGTGGCTGTGTGTTTATCCAACCACACAATCTGGATTTATGCATTTAACAGTCGATTATATAGTCAATTTCGTTTTAAATTGTCAGAATCAATTTTTGAAAACTGCGTACTTAAACTCTGATAATCCATCCAATTAAAACATTTTTAATAAATCAAAGAAAATGTTTAAGAAATCTTGGATGTTTTCCTAGACAGCAAATTTCTTGCAACGACCTGACCTTATCTCTTCTGATGAAGGTATTCGCATTTAATAACTTAGTATGTGGGTGTGAACATGGCTCATAGCTAATTTGTATGATTGAGACTTACATCTACTCATACAGATGCTTATGCATTGATATGACCGAAAATTAATAGGATTCAGTGAGTTTTGTTGGAACAAAATAAAGTTCTAGCATCTAGAGGAGTTTAGATTGAAAATTGCATATTGTACAACTTCCGCTTTTTGTTCAAAGTAAAAAATACTGGCGAAAAGTCAGTTTGTATTAAGAGTTTTCAATCAAAAATATTATGTTTCTGTAGACTGTCGTTACAAATTCATAGTATCATAATCATATATGCCAATTTCCTAAAACGATTTAGGATACAAAAGTATTAGCTCAGTTGAACTATAAACACCCGACTGGGACAAAAAATAAAACTGTTTACAAAATACTGTAATTGCAGAATTTCTCTGTACAGCTTTCTCTAAATTTTCACCAACCATGTTGATATTCCTTTCTAATAGAACTGCATAAGATTTTCCCAGCCAGTGTACAATTACTAAAAACGAAACCATTGTATATTTACCACTTATAATCTTTTCAGATAATGGATTGATTGGACTGAGGTCGTGTTTTAAAATATCTAAGTACTAGAGAGCATTTTTTGTTTTTAATCTATCCACTAGCTTTCCTGTAGGTACAACATGCATGCCCTATTTTCTTTTTGAAAAAAATCTCGCCATTCACCATTTGACTGACGGGTTTCAATATGCATAAATAACAATCAACAACATCATCATACTTCTATTCTCATCTTTTTTAGCTGTCGTGTGTCACGATTTTACGGTATCGTCAAAATGATTTCTGCTGTTTGATGATGTAACTATAAAAAACTAAACTATTTAAATTGTGTTTTTTCATAGCAGCAATAGCGAATTCGCTTTTCTTCCAGACGTACACTGGTCTAAAATGCTGCACATCAAACTATAAACGCATTATTACCATTACAATGCAAAAAAATGTTTCTTTTGCATAAAGAACGCGTACTAAATTGCCATTTAAAATGTGAACAGCATACAATATAACAAATTCAAAAAATCACAAATCTCATTGCCAAGATCCTCATCGTCATCACGAAGATCATCACAATCTCAATGTGAGCATCTCCCTGATTTTGTCTGATGCATATTCATTTACCATACAACGATTTAGGAGCAAGTATATTATATCATACATGTTAAGTGTTTACATTAGCACAGCAGTTTTGTTACTTCACTAAAACTCTCGTTTTATCATATTTTTGTTTTTACTAATATAAATACATCATGAATATCTTGTGGCAGTAGGTATTCTCAGAACTTTTCCATGCATCCATATTCGAGATTATATGCCAACTTCATTCACCTTCGTTCATCATTGCCCCTGGAGGCATTTCTCATCTCATACATCAACTTCACCTTGAACGCCGCACCGACCGACCAACCGATTTGATTTCTTTAAAATGAGCATAGTGTGTTTTTTACATGCTTCCTTCAAACCATCATGATATGGTCTTGAGCTAATATAGGCATGACGTATCTAAAATCGTGAGAACAACGAAAATGATTTCATTTCTCTGGGATGCCGGATAACCAGATTGACTGTTGGATGAAAGCGTGGATGGATATAGATCAAAATCTGATTGCGCAACATTTTTGAAGTGTCTACGTACTTATTTCTCTGCTGAGTGTAAAAAAGTATTTCAAAAATTTCAGTGACTACAAACAACTATATTATCTCACTGAACAAACTCTGCGTAGCTGTAGGTAATTTTTTGTTGTGTTTTGTGCTATGTTCCATGCTACGCATTATCGTTACAGCTAACTGAAGAGAATAAAAACTCATTTTATCTTAAATCGTCGGAAATAATAATAGAAGTAATTGCAGCGCATGTACTTGGCTTATCTAGTTTTAAAATGTCAGATCGCAATTCGAATCCTTGCTTTGGCAATTTGGGTCCTTATTCTAAAACATTTAAACCTCGCTAAAAATAAAGTACATGATTTGAGTACAAACATTGCAATTTGTATACTTATTCTAAAGCAGAACCATCAGAACATTCCAATATTGTTCTTTCCCGTGTCTGAAAAACTATCTACTAAAGTGCTGCTGTCTTCTTACTTTCCAAGTCAGTTGTTTGCAATGCCTAAAAACGAAGCCTTCTACCTACATGATCAATACAGCTTTGATGTAAGTGTCATGTCATCTGCTAAAATAAACGCACACAAGTTTTTGCGTACATCTCTCCTTGTTACCCGTAGTCATTACCGTGTGATGTGATTCATACCCCTTGAAAGCAAACGACCAGCAGCCTGCAGAACAGCACAGGTGTTACGTTGTGTAAGCGTGGTAGTAATATAAATATACGATTCGATAATAATGTATTTTGCAAATTTATGAAGGCATTTATTCCTGCCTTGTATAGTTTGGTAATAATGGGATGGCAAAAAAAAAGAGTTTGAGCACTGAGTTGAGTAGAACTTCTCATCAAGCAAATTTATTTGATGCTTTTCCCCTCACGTCGCTCTTTCATCTTTACTATACGTATGCTCTTTTCAGTTCGGTTTTTTATCAAGGAGTATTTGGTATATGTCTCTCCCTCTTTACAATATCCAACTGATTCTTCACAGCTTTATTGCTAAACTAGAAAGGATCCGATCTTCTGCATATTATGTTCATGAAATGGAAAATCTGAAGGTTATATAACATGAATACTATATCGAGAGAACAAGAGGCAGTAAATGGCTGTAGGTATTTTGAAGCTATGCATTATCAAAATCGAAAACGATATTATGAAAGTTCAAAAAGAATGGCAATAGCGATAGCTCACACAAAGCCCAACTCTAAAAGAAGCTAAAGAGCATATCATCTAAAAAGCTCTTAAAACGTTTTTGTGGACCGCCCATATCCTTACAGAGAAGAATAATAAATTTTACAATAGAAAGAGTTGTTCCTACGTCATGGATCCTCACACACATACAACTTTTATAATATGATTATTGGTTTGACTCCAGCTTTTTGAGATGTTCATAATTCAATTTAATTTTTGTAACTTCTCATTTTCACATAAAGCTTGTTTCACTCAAGTATGATAAAGATTATGATTACAACAAAAACTAATGCTACGAATATGCTAGCATTAAGTAAAAGAAGAAAAGGAGAGATTATATAGGTACTTTGTTTTTTTGTTCTTGGTCACAATCGTCTTTTTCTGGTACTTTGCATTCATATAACTACACGTTTTATTATCTGATGATGCTGAATGATGGTAGAAGTGATATGAAATAGAATTCAAAACGCTGAATGCCTTTTAGTTCAGCTAAATACTCACACTGAGCATAAAGTACTTTGGCTTGAACTAACTTGGTCAGTCTAATTCCCTCCGTAATAAATAAATAAATAAGTTGAATCAACAGAGAGGTGTTCTTCACATCAAGCCATAAAGCAATCTTGGCCAAAATCTTGCATATTCATTCTGAGTGATTGACTTTCTTAAACATAACTTAGCATGGACACTGGACACTGCCACACCACTAGTTTTATTTGCCAACTCTCAACCCATCTCATCCTTTTAAACGAATTTGCGTGGCTTGGTGCCTCATCTGCAAACAGGCTTGGTTATCGGGATAACATCCTTGTTTATGATCCATCACATTTATATTTAAAAACCTAGATCCCCATCCAAAAAACCGAAGCCAAAACTTTTATTGCTGATAACTGCTACTGGTCTACGATACAGTTCAAATGAGGGACACTCCTAACAAAAGCATTGCACTGGTTGAAGTATTTATTGGATTTACAATCAAAGTTGTTTTATGATCGACCAAGCCACACCATTACACAAAGTACATTTTACTCTATCGTATGCTTTATAAATATACTGAAGACGCTCATGGTTGGTTAATTGGATTTATTAGTCTATTTTATATTATTCACTGTACACTGTTATGCTGATGTGGTAGGCTAGTTGATTCGTCGTCCTTTTCTGTACTCCTTGCGAACAACAATATATGTTTGTGATGGAAATGGTAGGACAGGACGATCGATTTTTTCAATTACTCCCTTAAATCAAAGCAAATCTTAATTTGATTCAGTGTGCGTGCTGGTTTCGATAAGTATTTCATCATCTTGGCACAACATCGTGTCTGGAAATTGAAAGTATAATAAGACGTAAGGAGAGAAAAGACGGGCAAAAAATAATAGGATAAAGCAAGCAGGGAGTCTGCAAATCTAATGATGTTGTTATGTGTGTTTTCTACTTTTCTGTCTACTGTTTTGTGATGTTGGTGATGGATTCGAAAGCATCGTAGAATACAGTTTTAATACTCGCTAGTTTCATTCATGCTGGTTTATACGTTATTTTGATAATCTGCTCTTATTATATGTCATGCTTTCCAGCAGTTCTGCTCTACACGACAAATTCTAATTGAATAAACAACGATGACATGTCAGTAGTTGTTCCAATAAAGTAATTTTATGAAAATTTGGAAACGTTTTACTGGAGACAGGATAGTTCCCGTTGACTATGTTTACCAACAAAATGCTTCCAAAAATATTTAGTGCTATATCTCTGCTAATTAGACTACACAAAGTTTTTTACTCGCTTCTACATGTCTTGATGCAAAAGTATTAGAAAATGAAATGTATGAAATTACCAAAGTCGCAGCAGGAGGTAAAGATTGAATATTATTCACAAAATACCCAGAAAATTGCTCTGTATAAACCGTATTTCCTCAAGTATGAAATTCCAGTCAAACAAGTCCTTCCAGTTCCAGTTTGATTTTTGTGGTATTTTTTCTCAACACGCGTATTACGAGGCATATATAAAGATATTCATCATTAAAATTGTTAGTATAATTGCGGTTTGCATTGTTGCGGTTTCAATTCCAGGGAAGTGCTGAACAATTAGTTATAGATAAAACATGGTACAGGTAACTTCAACTTTAGGATTCAACAAGTTTTTCGATAACAATATACTTTTTTTTGGATATTTAATAACAATGAAATATGAAATGTATTTTTTTCTTGTCATGTGTGAATGATACATACAGATTCTTCTGAGCTTTGAAGTAGAAGAAATGTTTTGCATCACGTAGCGTAGCGGAGAATTAAATTAGATCTTTTTATCAGCATCGACTGTCTACTGCTGACCTGTCTAAAATTGAGAGAGAAAAATAGAAAATATTTTAATGATATGGATTTCTTTCTTCAAAGAACATACATAACTACATAGTTCATTGACAGATATTTCAAGACATACGCATAAATTTAGACAAACTAGTAGTTTGCCAGCAAAGAAAGCTATAGACAAGTCAACTTTATACGTTCTTATCAAGTCGGAAGGAATAGTACAATTAACTTTTAAATCGTTTTTCTTTATCTCTCTTTCCTTTTTAACTTCCAGTTTTTGTTGTAACTACAAGAAAACCAGGTTGATAATGATAATCAATGAGTAAGTTAGCTTGCTGATAACAAGTGAATTTACCACCCACATACTCAGTTTGAATGACAGGAGGAATAAAAAATGCCAAGACGCAATAATTTTAAAGACTTGGGTTGAGAAATGCTGGCTGGCACAACAACTACATGTACTATAGCTTTGTGCAAACTTCTAGTCAGTCAGAAAAGCAAAATTTTACATGACATCATGCTTATATGTGTGTACTATATAATAATACACATTACTAAAACATGATTCAATTTTGTGTTTCATTTACTCAAGGCAGAAAATGGTAGCATGTGTGCAGCTAGTGTAAATATTATAGATTACTACTTATGTTCACATATATCATTAAATTTTCGTTTACGTCATATCCGTAATAATTTTTAAGAAAACAATTTTATGGATTATAATTCAAGCTGCAGGTGAAATATTAGAAGGTTAGTTGCTCTACTAGTTCCACACGGGGATGCAAACATGTGTTGAATACGGTATAAGCTTGTAGTTCTTGCCAGGCAATAATTAGCAAAATTGGAGATTTCTGTTTTAAGTGCATGTGTGCATTTTTGTACTTTCTTATTAAAACCTTGCCTGTTCGCGTTTGCGAGTTGCAGCAGCAACAACTGCAGGTTCCTTCAGGGCGAAAGCCTGTATAGAAAAATAATACTACATGGGTGAATATGAAACATTTGGAATAAATTCTTTTTACGCTGTTTAATAAGCGAATAAAATAACTAAGAACATAAGTATACGACATGAAATGGATAAAGATCAATGAGTGTATATATTATGTATTCATGTTGTTTCCGAATGTGTTCATGTTTTAAATGTGACAGCAAATAACGAAATAACGTAGTCCAATTTAACGACTAAACTGGATTATTTGCTTATTATTAAATACAAGGTCGATCTGAACGAATAGTGGAAGATTAGAAACAGTAAAAAAGAAAGTAAAACTTTTTATCAGATAGAGCCTACTAGTGTCGCCTACGAACGAACGAAACATCGTACGTTTCGACATATTCTGTTGGTGGAACTAACTATTTATTAAAAGAAACTACTACAATTGTAGTTTGTTGTTCGAGCGTTAGTAGCTGTGATCACAACATTTTCTCGTTTTCTTTCGCCTTCTTATTATGAATGTCTTTTATAGCTACATTACATACTGGTCAATGGAACACGGAAAATTACCTCGATCCGAATGGTGACGATAGTAGTATATAGTATTGTAGAGTGCAGTATGTAATTTTGATGAAATATGTATTATTTCTTTGGAGGTTATTATGTTTTCGAACCAACTAGCTCAACATGCTACACGCTACAATGGTAGTGCAATAATATTATGAAGAATTTTAGATTTGTGAGAATCAATTTACACGGTTTGCCGTAAAATAATCTTAAGCTTTGACACAAAAGTAGTTTAATTGCTACTAGAAAAACTGTTTTTATTCTAACGGAAGAATAAATTGTAATTGACAATGGAAAATCTACGATAACTTTTTAACTAGATTACTCTAATTTGTTAGGCGAGATCTCTACCCTTGACAATTTAAATCTTATCTTTAAGTTACGTAATTACTAGACAAATTGGTTAAATCTACATTTAGGTACAATTAAAGTTACCTTTCGAACTTGGGATAACACGCATAAACTTAATTTGTCCCGTTCCTTTTTATTATTAAAGGAATTCGTGGAAAATGATAATGGCGTGTCCCAATCTAATAAATAACTTTCCTATTCTTGTAGCAGCAATAGTGGCGTTATGTGTCATGAAAGCCAAGTTTTATGATTCCCAGTTTAGAAACGTCTCGTTTCTCTCCGTCCGATGAGCATAGGCTACATCATCCGGGTATCCCCGAAAGTCTCAAGTTACCCCAGAAAACCCTCCCAAAATACCAAAGAACCACTATTGCGTAGAACACACCCAAGTACACACACACAAGACAATACACCCAATTCACAAGAATTTCTCGTTATTTTTTTAACATAATACCTCAAAAATAAAATAAATCCAAGGAATTGGAGTGGATGAGGATGGTAGGGCGAACCAGAACACTTGACAAAAGTAGGGCTGCTGGGCTAACACAAACTCTCAAAATGCTTCCCTTCTCAGGAACCAAGCAATCATAAGTTGACAAAAATTCGTCAAAAGTGCATCAAAAAGTGGCTATAAAAATTACACAAAACCAAACCAAAATACCCTCATTTAGTACACCAAAAAATGTCATAGCTCGTCTCTTTTCTACACAAAATAATTATTTTTCTCACCAAACGATTTATCACAGAGAATACTGAGACCAGTTTGGAACTCAGGACACACAGACCAGAAGTTTAGGATTCTACAAACCAACAGTTCAAATTACCCCAAAACCATTACAAAAATTACCAAAATAATCTTTAAAGTCACTCGAAATTACTTTAATTTTATGGCAGTTTTGCCCACACACTTACCCAGTTTTCTTCAGAAAAGAAATAGAAGTCGCTCCATCCGTAGTGGACACCTGAGCAAGAGGAGAGCTACCTGGAAAATTTCCGAGCTCAAAAAAATTGCTAACTGTTCGGCTGAACTAGCAAGATAAAAAACTGAGTAGTGCGCGTGGCAAGAAGTAAAATTGGAATAAGACTTTTTGCTGCTGGTCGTCAGAGAGGAAGACATAATTTTGTCTGTTGAATGAACCGAAGCGTCACTTTCCATACTTTTAACATAGAAAGCTCGCCGACTATAGTTTAGTCAGTATTTCCCTCAAAGAGAATGCCACGCTAAAAAGTAGAACACTCTTAGCATGGAAGGCCGCTATTCATTCTTCTCTCCCTTTTACCTCTGACTTTTCTGTGAATGATGACAGGAATTAGTGTACTGCTAATAGAGTCAGTCCGTAGCTACGTGGATACTGTACTTTTGAGACATTCTTTTTTACTGGAGAACCTTTTCTTGTTTTATACAGCTTCTTCCTACTCCACTAAAAATGCTCACTTTTCAATATTCACGCATTTGAATATTATGATAATTTTGTGAAGACTATTTAGTCTTTACAG